>LNAC01000199.1:2375458-2723931 GCA_002007465.1 Ailurus styani | reverse complement strand
ACACTACAAAGAGAATTCAAAGTGATTAGAGAGTTATTTTGTTCCAAAATAGGAGATGTCATATGTCAGCTATTGTCATAAGATGGTCCATACAAAATACATAAGGCACCTATTCCATTGTGAAGATACCTGTAGGTAAACACAGAAAAGAAATCTATCCTTTTATCTTGTAGCATTTTAATTTCAGGTATAAAGGCTGTTGTGTAAAGAGTACATGAAGGCTTAGGGTTATTGAAGCAATATGTTTTATCATATGTGCACAAAGATAAAAGTAACTACCAATGTCGGATTTATAACTCATGCTGATAGTTAGGAATTTGCTCTTTCTCATGAATTCATGTTTCTTGTAGATAACAAGCTGCCCTGGGGAAAAAGACCCTGGGAAGAAAAGGGTAGTAGCCATTACTGGGAGTGTGCAGAGTGCTGCACTCTGTTAACGCTCCCTGTTCCCCAGAAGCCTGCCTCCGACAGCTCTTGAAGCTTGGCACCAGCACTAAAACGGAAGCAGGTGCCTGATGGGAAGTGTGATACAGACACTGTTGCGTTCCAGGAATAACACAAGACTGAAATCGGACCTGGGTTCGAATCCTGACTCAGTCACTTACTAACTTACTGTGGCCCTGGGTAGATGACAACCTCTTGAGTTACAAGTTCCTCATATGTAACACAGAGTATTATCTACCATCACGATAAAATAATAGATTGCACATAATTATCTGGTAAATCATAGGTGTCTGATTAATTAAGCTTGTATTTATTTAAACCGTTAAGTTCTACTGTGTGACAGGCACTACGTCAGGAGGCAAAATGACTTAGGGTGACCAGCTGTCCTGGTCTATCCAGGACTTTCCCAGCTTTAGCAAAGAAAATCCCACATCCCAGAAACTCCTCAGTCACAGGTAAACTAGGACAGTGAGTCATCCTACCAGAACATTCCATCTGACAGACTATATCTAGATGCCAGCAAGCATGTGACCACAGTGTGAAACTGTAGTTTCACAGAGGAGTCAAAAGGGAAAGCAGAAATATTAACCCTCATCCCGAACTGAAATCAGCATGAGAATTAGAGAATTCTAAAGGGGCTGGTAAGAGGATGGAGAACGGGATTACAAATAGAGGGTGCTGGGGAATCCGGTAAATGAACAGATGACAGAGCCAAACGAGAATCTTTGAAGCTAACCAGTCCTTGAGGAAACCTTCCAGAGTCTATGATCTACAGGGAAGCATCCAATGGTGAAAGGCGGTATAAAGGAAGCCACATGTGTGTAGGCACCCATACCACTTGGGGAGAAGCCAAAACATAAAATATTTTGCTACAAAAGATCTGTAGACAAACCCTGACTGGACCACAGACTTGAAGCATCATATAGTCTTTCATAATAATACCTCCACAGTCCCTCCATCTAGTAGTAAAGAAATGAAAGTTCCAGACATTACCCTCAGCCTCATGTTCCTGAGCCACTGCTTCCAATATGAATACTTCTGTTTTTCTTTCCTTGCCCAGACTTTTATCCCAATACTGTTCCAGGCTTTCTGAGCACTCCAGTGCTTCCTCCCACGCCTGCCCTGCCAGCCAAACCTCCTTAGAGCCTCTAGATCCCATTATTTTTATCGGGAACTCCCATCAGATTCCATCTACTTCATCAGCATTCCTCTTGTTCATCCTCTTCTCTCCGTTTCATTGCTGTTTAGTTCACGCTTGCATTGCTGTTCTTAAATCTCCTGGCAATCTGTAACTAGTCTCTCTGCTCCTTTTCATCCTTTGCTAATGTAGACACTGAAGCCGGCAAAGCTGACAGCATACAAAACTTCCAGAGAAAGTTCTAAAAGGAACATCTGATCTGACCATGTCTGTTCCTTGCTTTAAAATCATTCATCTCAAGGTATTTTCTACTTTCCCTTTTGATTTCTTCTTTGGCCTAATGAGAATTGAACAGTGTGTTGTTTGGATCAGGAAGGAGACAAACCGTAAGAGACTCTTAATCTCACGAAACAAACTGAGGGTTACTGGGGGGTGGGAGGATAGGGATAGGGTGACTGGATTATGGACATTGGGGAGGGTTTGTGCTACGGCGAGTGCTGTGAAAGGTGTAAGCCTGATGATTCACAGACCTGCACCCCTGAGGCAAATAATTAATTAATTAATTCTACATATTGGTGAATTTTTCAGTTAAATTTGCTAAGAGGGTAGATCTGATGTTAAGTCTTCTTATCACACACACACACAGACACACACAAATAATAGTAATAATAAAAGGGAAGTGTTGAATAGGCGTATGGCATAAATTGTGGTGATGATTTCATAGGAGTGTACTTACCTCCAAACACATCAAGTCGTATACATTAATACTTTCATGTGCAAAATAAACTTTGAAAAAAACGTTTTTGAAAAAAGTCTGAGTTTAGAATCACACTAAAGGAAAATTTTAAAAAGTACTTCAGATAAAAAGAATATGATTCTACATTAAAAGAAATTCAGCTTTGCAAGAAGTAATGATAATTAAAAGTATTGGTAAATGGGCTGGATTAATGTCAAGAAAAAAAAAAATCATTCACCTGTCCCCGAGGATGTTCATGATGAAGACTGAAATTCTTGGTTTGGTTTACAGGCCAAACGGGCATGGCCTGTTCTCCCACGCTAGTTCCATGTTTGCCAAAGTATGTATTATGGAGCACCATTTCTGTTACTGAAAATGCTGTACTAAAACAAGAATTTCTTTGGTCCAAGAAGTTTGGTATTAAATAAAATTCAATAGTACAGGATTTCTTTAAATGATATTATGATCATATCTTTATGAATCTCCAGGAGAAGAATATAATTTATTTTGTTGCTCTATATCAACTGAATCTAAAAACATTTTTTGTAATGCTTCTAGCAGGACTAATGTTCCCCAAAACTTATTTTGGAAAGTGTTGTTCTGGTCTCACCTCCTACTATCCCCTACCTGCAGTAGCTTTTACCCAATGTATATGGAACTGCAGGAACCCATCACACTCCTAACACCCTCTCATCTTTGCATGTGATCCCTCCTCCTCCCGAAATGTTCTGCTTTCACTCTTTCTCCTAGCTAATTGATATGGCATTTTCAAGACTAAGTTCAAATGTGCCTTCCTGGGCTCCCTTCATCTGGCTTACATGCTCTTCCCCAAACTCCCAGGGCATCCAGTTCATTCCACTTAGCACTCTATTTTTCCGAGGAGAGAGACCTTCTTACTCACCTTGGTTCCTTCAGTGATTAGTACGGTATCTGACAATATACTAGATGTTTGCCAATTGTTGAATAAATGGAATGTTGAAGTTGATAGAGAAGAAATCATTGAACCAAAATTTAATGGAGGAAATGGGACCAGTAGTAGGGAAACTGTCTGCAAAATTAATAAGAAGAAACAAAGCTGTCTTTCTGGAGTGCTCTAAGCACAGGAAAATGAACTGTGTGACCTGTGGGGTCTTCTACTTGCCTTTTGGAGTCTGTGAAGTTCTGGGAGAATAATACATATCTCTATGAGTTTGATCTAGCACTTTCAAATGGATTTATTATTCTTTATTTAAATAATGTATGACTTACCCTTCCAGCTGAATATCAATAGGAAAAACAAATGTGATCTTAGATTTCCTAAAGTCTCCAAGTTAGAATGGCATTCAAATTCAATGAGATTAAAAGAACTTAGATAAAAATTATTAGGGATTTCTCCCCAGACTTTTAACTGTCACTTGCACAGCCTGTCTTTTTTATGTCTATTTTGACTTTCCACATCCTCTTACAGAGATTTTAAATTATCCTTTCTTGACTTGTTTAGTGAAAACATTAGAATCTGCAGAGAAAATTTGCTGCATTTATCACCATCTTTTTTTCCCTGTCAGATTTTTTTCCCTTGTTCTTTTATGACTTCTTTTTTTCACTAATCTACTCTTGCCAGGGATTTTGACAACTGAAATATGTGATTAGTGCCATTTTATATCTCAATGTATGGATTTAAATTTAGTCACAGTGGTTCTAGTTGAAGTTTTGATGTGTCAAAATATTTTGGTTTTAAATGAAAGCTACCCACATATACCTTTTATAAAAACAATTCTTACACAAAGAGATTTACAGAACTCTTCCTTCTTAGCAATTCTGAATAGGTCACCTAGAGCAGCTGAAAACTACCAGCTTCATTTCATTCTTTGTGCTTTGGGTTTGGATATACACAGTAAAAATTTTCATGCATAACCATACTTAAGACTCAATAAAGGAGTTAACTTGCCTCCTGGAAAACATTGTCTGCTGGCTTCCTTGCCTCCACTTCCTACTCATGCTTCAACATACGCAATTATGGCTTAAGAGTTCCCCACCTCATGAAAATATTATTTAAAAAATTTTTTAACCTTTATGACATTCCTTGGTATTGTTTGAGAAATAGGGAAAGAGAAAGTAGCTCAAATACTGATACAGATAAGAAAAAAGAGAATTTTTAAAAATTAGAACCTGGTCTCTAATTAAAAAAAAAAAAAGAAGTATCCCTATATATTAACCTTTTTACCTATGTCTTATAAAGGTAGTTTGTTGCTTTTTCTAAGGAGCAGTATTGCCTGAATACCAGCAAAACCAGACATTTCTAAGCCTGATTTGTTACAGAAACAGGGTATTATAAAATATACTGTCTTAGAAATGACTTGTTTCTGATCTAAACACAGATTCATACATGTAAATTTAGTATTTGAAGAGTTAATATATTTTAAATGTTTTGATGTGAATATTAAGAAAATAACCTCTTAAAATCAAGCTTAGAACATCATGAATTCCTTCAAGGAAAGTCTCTGTTCTGTATTTCTTTATCTATTGTGCCTACCACACAGCTAGGCTCATGATAGTATTTAAAAAAACACTTTAAATTGAATTTCAAGTAGAGAATTGTAGCAAATGACTGTATAATAAATGAAAGGCAGATTTTAATTTCTTACATCAAAATCCACCTGTTGGCCTTTGCAATCCCTGGTCCATAGGGAAATTTTATGTAAGAGAGTAAAGTTACTTTGGATGGCATATCTATCACAAGAGTTTGTCAGTTAGGCAACAAAGAATGTTTTCTCTACAGAAATAAAACTAGCTTCCCTGTGGCCAGGTATTGGAAAGAGACAACGCAGAAGCTTTTTGCCAGACTTTGTGCCAGTGTCATCAGTTCCATCTTTCTTTTCAGATAGCTTTAAAATACCAGAGAAATATAATGCGATGGGCACATATACAGTTTCCAAACTCATTAAAGACTCCAAGATTGCCTGGCTTGTTTTCCAAGTCTCCACAGTGGTCTTTTTAAGTCTTCTTCATTCTCCCTAAATCCTGACTCTTCTCTACCCTCTGCAATTTCAGTGGATAATCCTTTCTCTGAGTTTGCTATAACCAACAAATTAGAATCATAAATAAATTAAAATAAATAGATCCATCATAAGGGAATGTATAGAATTCTCATCACCAAATACACAGACCTACTCACAGAGGCACCTGGATTCACCTCTTTCTCTATTTTGAAAATGGAGGAAATATCCTCCCTCCTAAAAAGGGCCTTACCTGATGCTTTCTTTCTCATAATTCTGTGGCCAGAGGTCATCCCTGGCCTCTCTGCTGAATATTCCCCTTGGCTGGATCCTCTCCATTAGCACTTAAATATGCTTTAATCATCCCCTTACAAGATTAAAAAAGAAAAACAGTCCTTGGATCCCATGTTCTCCTATGCTATTCTTCTCTTTCTCCTCTTCACACTCGTATACAGTTCTGTATCATTCTTATCTCTACTTTCTATTGACTGTCCAACCCATTCCAGCATGGCTTCTGCCATACCACCAATGAAAACACATTTCAATTCAGCCAATACACTTTGTGA
The DNA here is from genome assembly GCA_002007465.1 of Ailurus styani. NCBI lineage: Eukaryota > Metazoa > Chordata > Mammalia > Carnivora > Ailuridae > Ailurus > Ailurus styani. Next base: position 2,718,072 of record LNAC01000199.1, on the reverse strand, counting down.
CTCAAAAAAAGTTTGGATTCTTTATTTTACAGGACTTCTTAACAGTATTTGGCATAATTGGCCTTACTCTCCTTTTTAAAATACTCTCTCCCTTGAATTCTGTGAGCTCAGATTCCCATGGGTTCCCTTCTACTTTCCTGTGACCAGCCCTTCTCAATTTCCCTTGATCACCCCAATATTCCCTTGATATAATCCCTTGATAACCTCAGTTTCCCTTGATAACCTCTCCCAACTTTTTTTTTTAATAAAGACTTTATTTTTACATAATCTCTATTCCAACGTGGGTCTCGAACGTACAACCCTGAGATCAAGAGTCACAGGCCCTACAAACGGAGCCAGCCAGGTATCCCTCCTCTCCCCAACTTTTAAATACACATGGCTGGGGGAATCCCAGGTTCTTCAGAGCACTTTGCACTTTGCACTCTATTCCCAGCCAATCTCATCCATTCCTACAGTTTTAAATGCCTTCTATATGACAACACCCAAAATTATATCTTCAGCTTAAACATTTCTTTCTAGGCCTCAAATTGCTGATCCCGTTGCTTAACTGAAGTGTCCCCTTGGATATCTCACAGATACCTGAACCTCAATACGCTAAACTAAACTTAAGATTTTCACTCCCAAACCTGTTCCTTATCACGTATTATCTGCATATCCTGAGCATTATATCATTTACCTAATAGGGAGAAGGTAGGACAGTCAGAGACAGGAAACATTCTCACTGGGAGGTTACTTTTTCCCCTGCCATCAAAATGTACATGTCTGCTGGTAATAGGGGAGAGGACAGTTATGAAATATGGCTTACCCACTTCTAGAGACTATCAAGGACACACATACAAATCCCAAATTCCAAATAAATTTCTAACTTCAGAGTCAAGTAAGGATTGAGGAATAGTGTACTTTGTCTTCCCCAAGCACCACATAGCACATCACATGCACACCCTTAAAGCCACACCCTTTCAGCTGGGTAAATAACACATCTCCTCCATCCCCTCCCCCTTTCAGAGGCATCAGCCCATTTTAAGCACCATTGACTCCCAAAGTCCCAGTATCCTCTTATGTCACATCCGCTACCATGCTTCAGTCATTCCCTGTTTCACCCATTGCCACTGCTAGATAAAGAAAGAAAGATTTAGGGGGCACCTGGGTGGCTTAGTCCCTTAAGTAACTACCTTAGGCTAAGGTCATAATCTCAGGGTCCTGGAATCCAGGCCCACATTGGGTTCTCTGCTCAGCGGGGAGTCTGCTTCTCCCTCTCACTCTCCCTCTGTGATCTTACTCTGTCTCTCTCTCAAATAAATAAATAAAATTAAAAAAGAAATATGTAGATCACAAAGTGGGAGGACATGGGGGAAGATTCCATCAACTTATTTATACTCTGGGAGAAAAATATTCAAAGTTGCCAGACATGTCTTAATATTAAGTTTATAATCTTATTGACTTACCTTTTTATTGAATAAAAAACTGTCAATTTCACATTGTAAAAATCACTCCTATTTTGTTAAATATGAGGAGCATGAGACTCAAAAAAGAAATATGATGAAGACAAATCCATTGTTAGGAAACCATTCTCTTAGCCAATGGAATTAACATTCACATAGTTGCTTATGCCAGAAATATGAAAAACATCTATATCTCTTTCTACTTCACTTATCATGTGCAATCAATTAACCTACTCCTGCTAAATCTGCTTTGTATTTTTGGAATTCTCAAACTTCTCACCATTTGTACAATTACCACCCAAATACAAGCCACTATCATCTATCACCTGGAATACTTCAGTAGCCTCCCAAAAGGCTTCTTCATGTTCAATCTCATGTTCTTGCAAAACATTGCCATACTGTAACCAGGATAACAAGTTAAATCTTCTCATGCCCCTAATTCTCTTGGAAATCACCCAATATAATAGAAATAATACCCCCAAATTTACCTTTAATAAAATTCATAGACATATGTGAAAAACAAACAAACAAACAAACAAAAACGAGGAAAGCTGTCAAATGCAATAAAGGTAAAATAAATGTATAAGAATCCACCAAGAAGGGAAACCTGTGGCTACTTATCCCAGACAAATATTACTGTGTGTTGTTTGTTGTCTAAAATATCCCACTAATTTAATGGGCACCTGGGTGGCTCAGTGGGTTAATGCCTCTGCCTTCGGCTCAGGTCATGATCTCAGGGTCCTGGGATTGAGCCCTGCATTGGGCTTCCTGCTCAGCAGGGAGCCTGCTTCCTCCTCTCTCTCTGCCTGCCCCTCTGCTTGCTTGTGATCTCTCTCTCTCTCTGTCAAATAAATAAAATCTTTTAAAATAAAATAAAAATAAAAATAAAATATCCCACTCATTTAAAATAGATGGCAAACCCCAAGATTCTTTTTATTTGTTTGTTTTTATTTTTAAAATTTCAGTTTTATGGAGGTGTAATTAACATGTACAGTTGTAAGATTTTTAAAAACGTTCACTGTGGTGATCTGATACATATATGCACTGTAGAAGGATTCCTCCCATCTTTTACCACACACATCCCCAGCCTTGCATAAATCACCTTAACAGCATTATGCTAAGTCAAATAGGTCAGACAAAGAAAGACAAATATTGCATGATATCACTTATCTCTGGAATCTAAAATTAAAAAAAAAAAGTCAGGGAATAGAAAAGTAGTTGTCAGGGCTTTGGGGAGTGGGGGAATTGGGGTGGTTTAATGAAAGGGTATAAACTTTCAGCTCTAAGATGAATAAGGTCTGAGGATCTAATGTGTAACATAGTGTCTGTGGTTGATAACGCTATATTACATAATTGAAATCTGCTAAGAGAGAACTTAAATGTTCTCACTAAAATAAATGAGTAGATAAAATAAATAAATAAATAAATAAATAAATAAATAAATAAATAAATAAATGCACTATTTTTATTTCCTATTTTACAAAAGAAGAAAGTCAGGTACAGAGAGGTGAATAATTAGGCCACGGTCACATAACTATTAAGTACCAGAACCATATTTTGGGGTGCAGGCAGTGGGGCTCCAGTGTCCATGCTTTTAGCCCCTGCATTCCACTCGTCTTTACTCCGTATGTGCATACAAACCCCAAGATTCAAAATGAACATTGACCATCAGCTGCTATTATCTGTTTGTTCTTGCAGATACACCCACACTTGCTGTGATGTGCTCTCTCCTTCAGTCAGCTGACCTCGAGGGACAGACTAATCAGGTGCCTTTACCTTCACTTCCCCCCTTTGGATATGGCCAATGGGAAAGACCTCAGGAGATGGTAAGGTGGCAGGAAATTATGGATGGGGTATTTATTCTGTTAGTCCTCTCCTTCCTGAGCCACGAATTGGCAGTGCTTGATTCCTTTACCAAAAAACAGTTCCCGCTGGAAACCCAGCTTTTGCACCTGTAGTTCCCTCCCCTCCATCATCCTTTCATCCCTCCATCCGTCTATCTCTATCTCTATCATCTCTATCTCTATCTGTGTGTCTGTGTGTGTGTGTGTGTGTGTGTGTGTGTGTGTGTGTGTGTGTGTGTGTGTGTGTTTCCATAATGATTTCTTTTCATATACCCTCCTGCCCTTAGAAATCCTGGCTCCCAGTTACTGTTAGTCATATAGTACTTCATCATCTCTTAGTGGTTTCTCTTAACTATGACTATATCCTTGTAAATAAACTCTTTATTGAATTCTCTAATTATTGCACTTAAATGGGCCACTTTATTCTTATTGGGATACTGACTGATGTATATTGTTTAGAACTATATGAAAAGCGTAAATGGACTCAGGGCTGGTCTTCCCCTAGAATAAATTTGGTACCACAGAATATGAACACACAGACATGTCATTTTTATAGAAAGTAGTCTGCAGGTGAGTCTAAAAAGTCTGATTTCAGGGCGCTTGGGTGGTTCAGTGGGTTAAGCCTCTGCCTTCCACTCAGGTCATGATCTCAGGGTCCTGGGATCAGGGTCCTAGGGATCGAGCCCCAAACTGAGCTCTCTGCTCGCCGGGCAGAGAGACTGCTTCCCCCTCTCCCTCTGCTTGCCTCTCTGCCTACTTATGATCTCTCTCTCCTATGTCAAATAAATAAATAAAAATCTTTAAAAATAAAATAAATAAATAAATAATAAAAGGTCTGATTTCTCTGTGGCAGCTGAAAAGCCAATAGATTATATGGGAACAGGAGGGCAAATAGAGGCTAAACACCTCACACACAAACTAATCTCTGCCAGTTCTAATACTGCCCAGGCACCTCCCCACATAGGCTTCGTGCAAATAACTGACACAAATGTGATTTGTCAAGAATGTAGTATAATAATTTTTTTTTTAATTTTTATTTATTCATTTGACACAGAGAGAGAGATTACAAGTAGACAGAGAGGCAGGCAGAGAGAGAGGAGAGAGGAGGAAGCAGGCNAGCCCGATGTGGGGCTCGATCCCAGGACCCTGGGATCATGACCTGAGCCGAAGGCAGCGGCTTTAACCCACTGAGCCACCCAGGCGCCCATGTAGTATAATAATTTTTTAAAGGATACAGACAGAATCATTTAAAAATACTTTTAGGTGGGCTCCTGGGTGGCTCAGCGGGTTAAAGCCTCTGCCTTCAGCTCAGGTCATGATCTCAGGGTCCTGGGATCGAGGCCCGCATCGGGTTCTCTGCTCGGCAGGGAGCCTGCTTCCTCCTCTCTCTCTGCCTGCCTCTCTGCCTACTTGTAATCTCTCTCTGTCAAATAAATAAATAAAATCTTTATAAAAAAAGAGTTAAAGAAAAATTACAAGAATTCAGAAAAAAAATGCAGTGAGACAACAGAGTGAGATGAAACATAATCTTCCAGAGCTCATAAAAGAAGTAAGAAAGAATCACAAAAAATGAAATCCATCAGAGAAACAAAGAGGAGACAAGACTGTTAAAACACAGTAAATGATGTGAAGGAGAACTTTGGGGGAAAATAATTAAAACGAATTGGAAATGATAGGAATGATATTTGGGAAAAGAAGAGAAAGAGACATGTAACACTGATTCCTTCAAATTTCATATGTAGAATGTAACATATATATTTTTAAACAGTAAATAAAGAGAATAGGTTTGCTTAAAGAGGTAAAAAATATATAACCTAAGAAACATGATAGAATCCGTGGAAATCATTTCATAAAGTGGAGGATAAAAAGAAAGAGATCTGTACTAATTTCATTACTGCTCTGAGGAGTAAAATGATACAGGTCTTTAGATCCTGAACTCAGAATTACAAAATACAACAAGAAAGATTTTTAAAGAGACAACTATAGGTAAAATAATTTTTTTTCATATTCCTACTTGACTTAAAAGACAACTATTTAAAGTAATAATGGCAACAATGTATTGCATGCTTATGAAGGCCAACAGTGTCATAAAAGGTGGAAGAAGGATTTGGGAATGCTCTGTTGTAATGTTGTAAGCCACCTGAACTAATGAGTAGTATTGTGTTACTTGGAGGTGGATCTAGGTTAACTGAAACTGTATTTTGCAAACTCGAAGGCAACAGGTTAAGAAGAAAATATATAAAAGAAGTGTGATTGATATGCTAAGAAAGGAGATAAAATGGAATCATAAAATGCTCAATTAAACATGAAAAGGCAAAGAGGAAACAAATGAAACAAATAAATAGTAGTAGCTAATAATAAATGAATAAATAAAAAATAAATAAGTAAAGTAAAACATTGTTAAACTAAAAGTTTATCAAAATATACCATTAAAATCCTGAAGAAAAGCCAACCACAGAATGGGAGAAATTTGCAACACACAGACATAAATTTACCTATGTTCAACAAAGGGCTCAAATCCAGAATATATAAAGCACTCCTATAAATCAGTTAAGACAAACAAACAAACAAAACGAAGATGACCCAATAAAAAGTAGATAAAAGACTTGATTTACAAGAAATTTCCAGTAAAGGTTGTCCAGATGACCAATAAGCACATGAAAAGCAGTCTGGCTTGATTAGTCATCACAGAAATGCAAATTTAAATCATACTGCAATGAAGAAGAGCCAAAATACAAAAAAAACAGAAACAAAGACCAAAAAACAAGACAAGTTTGGTGAGGGTGTGGAGCAAATGAAAGTCATTTAACTGCTAGCAGTAGTGTAGCTTGGTAAAATGGCTTCAAAAAATTGGCAGTTTGTACGAGAGCTAAGCATAGATACATGCTCCCTAATTCAGCAATTCTTCCAGATAAATGCTCAACGTAATAAACATGTATATTCACCAAAAGACATGGACAAGGATATTCATAGCAGCATTATTCAGAATAGCCCCAAACCAGCAACAATGCAAATCCCCAACAGTAGAATGTATAAATAAGGAATGACAAACAACAGACTGTGATTTAAAAATGGGAGTAAGCTGCAGCTACACACAACAACATAGATGAATATTATACCCATATTTTTGAAGCAAAGAAATTGGTCATAAAAGAGTATATGTATATTATTCCGTTTATATAAAGTCAAAAGCAGCACAACTAAGCTATGGTGATAGGAGCGCAATAACAGATAATAGTCCTCCTTGCGAAGAAGAGGCAAAGACTGGAAGGGACTTCTATGGAGCTGGTTATGTTCTGTCTCTTGGTCTGGATGGTGATTCCATGGATATGTTTGTGAAAAATTGTCAAGCTGCATATTTATGATGCGTACATTTTCTGTATATATTTTATACTTCAAAAACAAAGTTTAGGGGCACCTGGGTGACTGAGTAGGTTGAGGGTCTGTCTTCAGCTCAGGTCATGATCCCAGGGTTCTGGCATTGAGTCCTGCACTTGGCTCCCTGCTCTGTAGGGAGCCTGCTTCTCCCTCTCCCACTGCCTGCCGCTCCTCCTGCTTGTGCTCTCTCTGTCAAAAAAATAAATAAAATCTTTAAAAAAATCCACACACACAAAGTTTATTAAAGTGAACTCTTAGAAAAAGGTAAACTTTGTACAGAAAAGCTAACATCAAGAATTAGCTGAATTTTTAAAAATTGTATAATACCTATAAATATTGAATCGTCATGCTGGTATACCTGAAACAAATATAATAAATTAATTACATCTCAATTAAAAAAAGAATTAGGTGGGAGATAATGAAAGTTGAAGAATAATGAGAAGGGACCAAACATTTATTAAATCACATTTCAAAGTTATAACAATTAAAAACATGATAGTATACATTGGTCACTGTCTATTTTCCCTTCCAAATCCATTATCTGCCTTTTTCTACTCTGCTCTGTGCCCTCAGGAGACTGAAACTGTGGATTCTTCCTCAGGCAGGCTTTTGGTTGGGTTCAATAATGGTTGGCACTGGTGGGAGACTGGAGGAACAGAGTAAAAAGTCAAGTAATTATTCCCTCAGCTCAGCTCCTTCCACGCTGGGGGCTATAATTTTGGACGCAGCTACATTCTTTTGACCACAGTTCCTTTGGTCCAACTATTTATTATCATGAAGGAAGGCCTTCCTGGATTATGGCAACAGTGTTCCCTCTCTTCTCTCTTCAGGTTTATGGAGTTAAAAGTCTTCCCATTGTTTCTACTTCCTGAGGGCTTTACCATCCCTTGGAGGGTCCCTTCAATTTGCTGAATTAGGGAGCGTGTATCTATGCTTAGCTCTCTACCACAGATAAACTCAAAAATGAAAAAACAAAAGTCAAAATGGGAAACATACTTGAGATGTAAATAACACGTAAAGGCTTAATTTCTTCTAATTTTAAAAGCAAAAATTCTGCAGGTTAATTTTTTTAAATGACCAAAAGACATGAAATTGCTCTTCAAAAAGGAAAATATTCATATAAATATTTTTATGAAGAGATAAAGTCCTTTCTCTACCACTTAATCTGGTTTTGGTCATGCAACCAGTTTGACCAATGCATGATGCATGATTAGGGTTAATACAGGCTTACACATTTTTCAATTTGTTTCATTCCAAACAGGATTTGAGACAACTTACAGAAATGCATATAGTGCCACCTAATAATTAAATAAAATCAAATGATAAAAATGATATTATGCCATGACTCTAAGGGTGAATTCAGGACTCCAAATATGAACCATTAATTTCTGTCTGGTTTTTGAGAATGGGTCTCAGATTTAGTCCTTTGCGTCTTGACAGTCAGGGATAGAAATGAGATAGGGTAAAAGAGATATGAGATCCCAGATCAAAGTACACAAGTTGCTAGTTGTTCTTGTGTATAAATATGCAAGAAAAATATTTCTTTTTTTTTTAAGATTTTATTTATTTATTTGACAGAGAGAGAGATCACAAGTAGGCAGAGAGGCGGGCAGAGGGGGGGGGAAGCGGGCTCTCCGCTGATGCAGGGCTCGATCCCAGGACCCTGAGATCATGACCTGAGCCGAAGGCAGAGGCTTTAACCCACTGAGCTACCCAGGAGCCCCCCAAGATAAATATTTCTTACAAATCCTTTGGAGGAATACTGTGGGATATAGTGGGTTAAATCCTCAATTTCTTAAAACTGTTTGACAAGAAATAAAACTCAAAGATTTCAATTACCCATTTTTCTAGATACTCCAAATCAAACAACCTTTGCCCCATTGCTCTTAGAATAAAACCACGTTTTACTGTCAGTTAGTATGCCTACATCTCATTTTTTCTCAACTTCTCCACCTCTTGTTCATTGTGGTTCAGTCATTCCAGTTTCCTTGTTATCTCTCCAACTCACCAAGATTATTTTTTCCTCTTCCACTTTGCAATTAACGGTCTCTATGCTTGTAACATCTTTCCTTCTAATCTTGCCAAGACGAGTTCCTTGTAGCTATTTAAATGTGCCTCAGTTATCATTTTTCAGAGAGGCCCTCCTCATCTTCTTGGTTACTCTCCATCTCGTAATCCTGTCCTATCATCTTCACAACACAGATCACTCTTTGAAATGAGTTTCATGATTTTTTCATTCATTGCCCATTTTCCAAACAGTGTTATTGACTCTGAGACCTTGACCATTCACCAGTCTGTCTCCAGGGTCTAGAGCAGGGTCCAGGACATAGCAAGTGCTCGATAAAGACTTTAAATATTTCTTAATTGAATAAATAAAAAAATAAAGCTAGATTCTCAGAGTAGTGACCTACATTAAGGGACAAGTAGCCATAAAATCTAGCTTTTATATCGTATGAAAAATTCTGAGGATTTAATCTACTATATCCTACAGTATTCCTTTAAAGTGTTTACAAAAACATCTTCCTGTTACTCATCACCCTTCAGCTGCAAATCCTTCGGGTTCTTACCCTCCTCTAGGTAAGGTGGTTCTTAAAGTCCATGGGTTACAGTTCAGTCTTTGATCAAATACTGGTGCAGTATGGTCTGGTTGTTTCATTAGATCCCATAAGATTTGAAGTCCTTATGAATTTATATATGTTCTCCACAGCATCTGGAATAGTGCCTGCCACAATAGGGGTATGTAATAGACCATTACAAAATGAATGAACAAATGGCTTACTATGTTATACGGCTCAATGAAAGAGTAAAATTATTTTTAAAACCTAAACAAATGAGCAAAATTAGTGTAATCGATATTCTGGAACCATACCTATCAAAGCAACAAAATAATTAGAAAAAATTGTGTCTAATAAGCTTCCTACAAGAAGAAAGAAAGTATTGATGATGCTCAAATACATAAATATTAAGAGACAGTCTATGCCATGCTTTCAGGATACAGAATTTTACCCGACACAGATTCGTCAACGATGCAGTGCTTTTGTATTGATTCTAAAGTGCTTTCTGGATGAACTTTGAAAGCCGTTTGCTGAGTGTGGGATTTTGTAGGCTTGGGGTTGTCAATAAATGTGTTTTGCTGTAATTAATAACTATATGTTCTTGCACCTGTGGGGAAGATGAAGTATCTTTCTAATTTCACATTCAGCAATAAATACGAGCAACTGTCTGCATGATTCCTCTTTTGATTCCAGCTGCCAACAGCTTGGAATGCTTTGAGTCCAGCTAACTCTACATTCCCTCATTAGCTGGTGTCCCCATTTATTTTTCTGACTAAATGGGTAGAGAAGTCATTTTGTTTAGCTCATTTGAATCTGTTGAGAAAGATACCAGCAAATCAACACCTGTCACTTTTCAGTAAATCCTAAGAGGAACTGGGGCTTTGTAGCAGATTTGCCTTGGCAGGAAATAAAATGTTCAAGGATTGCAGTAAATGACTGGATTCTATGAAACTGCCATCTCCTCTCTTAAACTAGGGAATGAGCATCAGTCTATTATGGACGTAATTAATCCAAATCACTTATAAAACAATAAAATTTAATTATGGATTCTTAAAAACTGAGAACCCACCAATTATTGTTAATAGGCTTTTTCTCAATCGTAGCTAGTGAGTTAAATTTATGGAGACTAATTTTTCAACACTTAACTTTTTTAAAATATCATTTTATTTTTAGATAAGCAGCTTCGGTATAACATTGCTTTATAGTGGTAGATCTAATAAATCCATTGATTTCAGTGTAGTTTCTATATTTTGGAAAACAATTAGTTAAGAACTAAATTCCTGAATGGGTCTTTATATAATTGACATTCTCTGTACCTTCCAAACCTTCTATCTTTATTAGCTGTTAAGAAAAGTATTTCCTCTCATCTCTGAACAGCTGGATATCTGTCTTTACATTGATTTTTAGGTACCTCTGTGCTTGAGAGCACAAACATGGCAAAACATTTCAAAATTCATTCTGATTTTGTCAGATCCTAGAGTCATGTCAACTGTTGCTTGTGAATGAGACCCTCATCCCTTGAAATTATATCAAAAGACATTATGGATTTAATGATGCTTCTGTCCACAAAGAGTCAAGCTGTCCATAGAAATTAGTGGTCTATTTTTCAAAAGTAATTATAAGAATGAATATTTATTGAATTTTTGCACTGTGTCCAGTACTTTTCTATAGGAGTCTACATGGATTGTCTTATTTACCTGCACTACTATTCTATAAAGTAGGTACTATTTCATATTCCTCTTTACCAATGAGAAAACTGAAGCACAAGGAGTTTAGATATTTGCCCCAAGTTACACAGCAAGTCAGTAGTGGAGACAGACTTCAAACCCAAGAAATGTGGGTTTTCATCATTACACACACCAGCATTCTCACTTGATTAGAGGGTAGAAGACTATGTACATGTACACATGTTCTCATTTCTTTAAAGCCTGTCTTGTGCTTACCACTGCAAAGCACTGTGATCAATACCATAAAATCCTTTATGTATGTATAGTACATGTAGGTGCCTCTTTGGTAGATCACATCCACAGTAGTAGTTCTTGCCAAGCAGACATTGTCTTCTCCCATTTCTAGCCATGCAGTGTTTCCGAACTTCCTGCCTGTCTTTTCGAAACCTCATCCAAATAGATCTTTCTGGCAAAGATTTTCTGTTTTGCTTTTGACTCATTCAAAATGACTATCATTACGGACCTTGACCCCAGGTGACTTTAAAGTACCACCTAGTCTTCAACAGCAAAATATCATTTTACACTGTGGGAGACCTAGATATAGCTTCAAATAAGAAAATGTTGTTCATACATTGCTGATGAGATTTGCACTGTGAATGGTGTTTACAGCTGTGATGGTAACTGTGCACATAAATTTTCAGGCTCTTAGATCAATTGAAAATATTTGCAAATTATCTAATTGGAGTTAGAGGTGTGTAATTAATTAAATATGGCTGTAAATTCTTTGCTAGTCCTTCAGTTGAGAGGTGGAGTTTAATTCCTCTGTCCCAGAATCTGAGCTGGTCTTAGTAGTGTATTTGCCAATTTCGATGCAGAGGAAGTAACATTCCAAGAATTCCGAGGATAGGTCATATGAAGACTTGCAGCTTCCATTTAGGTCTTTCAAAATCCTTACTCTGGGGGAAGCCGACTGCCATGTAAGGAGTTCAACAACCGCCCTAACACCAACACATTGGAAACACCAGATTAGGCCCTCTGGTCAACATTCTCAGCTAGGTCCTTGTTTCCAGTCATCTGTCTCAAGTCACTGTACATGTGAGTGAAGCCCTCTTGAACCTTCAAAATCAGCACAACTACCAGTTGAATATACAAAATGACCTCACCAATGCCACAAAAGCAGAGGACTCATACAACCGAGCCTGCTCCAAATTTCAAACCTACATAATTAGGAAACATAATAAAATAGTGTTCTAAGCCACTAAGTTTTGGGGGTAGTTTGCTATGCATAATGGATAATGCACAAAAGAGTTTGACATATGGCTCTGCCACAAGGGATTCAAGCCTGATATTCCGATTCTATCATCACATAATCCTAAAATCTCCGGGCTAAAGAATTCATTCCACATTTATAAGCAGATTTCACTTCCACATTGGGATCCAGCTAAATAAGCAAGGACCTCTGACTCTCCTCTGTACCTGGCCCCTCAGAGAACACTTCCAATGTGTTCAGGAACAAGTCCATGCAAGTTGGCTGCTCTCCTGGCAGACTTCTTTATCCTCTGGGTCCATTGCAAGGCACCAGTTCCCACAGATTTGACTTATCTCATGGTTTCATGAACACGTTTACAAGGACCCAAAAATCAGTTCATGTGACTGACTGTATAGGTATTCAGACAAAATCCAGTTCTTCCATCTGTTTGTCCATTTCTCCTACCCTCCTGTCTTAACTCCTTTGATCTCCCCTTGCTCTTATTTACTCTCTCCCCTGCAGCTCCATCTCCTTCTCAGACTCACTGTTCCTCTCTACCTCCTCCCTTGCTTGTATATGAACTTGAGCAGTCACGTTCCCTCTCTTCACACCTGTAAATTAGGGATTCCAGGATCATTATAATAAGATAACATAATTTACATGCTAACATAACACTGGATAAAGAGTAAGTGCTCAAAATGTATTCACTATGATTAATATATTATTATTATCTCTCAGCCTAAAACAGTAGTGGCCCTGGCAGGAACTCATGCCAATAAGCACCTCACTACCAACTACAACCTGCCATCACTCTTTCCCATAAAAATCTACGTTCCATTTGTGCTCATTCATGAACAGACCATCTCTATCATAATCAAAAGCTTCAAGTCAAAGTAACCACACTGCCCAGCAGTGCCCAGCAATCACAGCATTGTCACACTGTGACAATGAAGAAGTATAATGTCCATCCCATGATACAGAGAAAGTGTCTGCCAAACTGTCACTTGAGGTCATTCAAAATCCAAACTTGTACATCTAAATTACTCTTTATAATTATAAGGTTTTGTTCAATATAATTATATTATTTCTGACAGATAGAGCGAAGTTATTTTAAAGTGGGGTAATCTGATCTTGCAGAACATTAAAACTTGCTATGTTAGTCCATATAGGATAATATGGTACTGAAATACATTTTCTTACATAATAACCAAGAAAAATACAAATTTATAATTTTATCTTCCTAGAATACCTTTTGACTCAGGAACTTCTAAACATTTTACCATTGCCTGAATTTCACTGCTAAGAGGTCAATGATAACTATTATATATTAATATATAACTGATATGATAACTATTATATATTTTAGGGACCTTTTGTTTCCCCCAAAATATAATAGATATTTAATAAGATATGGCCTTACCCATGGACTGATCTCTCTCCAGTCTTTAAAACTGATTATACAACTGCCTGCTAGATATCTCCATTTGAACGTTCCATAAAAATAACTACAAGAATAATGGCTAACACCATAGCAGTACCAGTACCCAGCACTTTCAAAGTACCTAGTTTATATTTTCTCAATCTACCCAACATCACAACCCTATGGGTAGATAGATATCCTTTTTTCCATTTTTACTGAGGAAACCAAGGTATGGAAAATTTAAATAACCAGCTCAAAATCACGGAGCTACCAAGTGTCAGAGCTTGAATCAAACCCAAAAAGACAGACTCCAGATTCTGGCTTTTCGTCACTGACTGTATACCATTTCCATTCTGCTTCTCACAGACCCTTGAAACTCAAATGCCTGAAACAGAACTTAACATTTTCAACCATAAACCTGCTCTAACTCATGGGGTCATTAGTGCCCACAATATCACATGACCGCTCTCACCAATTTGCCTAGGCAACAACACGGAGTTCTTAGTCTCAGTACCTTCATACCCATCCAGACACATCATGACAGTTCTTCCTTCCAAACACATTATTCCTCACATTGGTTTCCCTTTCCTAGTCTAGTCCAAGTAATCCTCTCTCTCTCTCTCTCTCTCTCTCTCTCTCTCTCTGTCTTTCTCTCCCCCTCTCTCCCTCTTTCTCATTCTACCCCCCTCCTCTCTCCTGGATCCCTGCAATAGCATACCTCCAATCCTGGTGCATTCAATTCATTCTTTATTCTGCAGTCAACCTGAGTTTTCCAAAAATGCAAAAGTAAGTATGTTATCTTCTAACTTAAAACACTTCAACAGCTTCCCATTATCCTTAGTCAAGTGTTCAAACCCCTTAACATGGCTTACAAGACTCTCACGATTTAGTCTGTGCTAGTTCCCTAGCCTCGCCATCAACCCTGGACTCACTGCTCCAGTCAGACTCCACTTCCTTCAATTCTTCAAACGCAGTATGTTTTCCTTGCCTCGGGGTCTTCATGCACCTTATTTCCACTGAGCGTCTGCACTGTAGAATACACCATTCTTCTTCACCTAGCAAATTCTTACGTATCCCTCGGGTTTCAGATTAGATGTTACTTCTTGTGGAAGCCTGCCCTACCCGCCCCAGGCATGTGTTTATATGGCTTCTAAACTCCCCTTCCTACAGCATGAATCAGGCTCCATTGTAATAGCTTTTTAAAAACCTCTTCATTCACCACTGAACTATAAGCTTCAAAAGTCCAAAATTGTTCTGTTTTATTTAACAAAGCTACTCAAAAATATTGTGAAATTATGAATAAAGTTTGATACACAGAAGGCTAAATAGAAATGATAGATAGTATATACAAGAAACTACATACTCCTAATTAAAATATCTATTTTCTACCAAAAAAATAGATTTCCACGGATATTCTGTGTGAAATATTCTATAATAGGAAGTTTAAAGGAACTGAAAAGAATCATAAGTAACCATGAACAAACTACCATAGAAAAAGCTTAAAAGAAGGCACAGATAAATATAATTTTTGGAGCTCAATAAATATTTAATATCGTGACCATGGAGATATACACAAACTTTCATAAGATTACTGAAACAGTAAGTAAGATTGAAGATAATTATATTGACCTGTGATTGTCTTGAAGAGAAAATATATTGAAGATTTGGGAAATTAATGTTGATAGGTGTTTCCTTTACGAACTGCTCCAGCGTCCTATATACCTGAAGAGCAAAGTTAAGTCTGGAGGCCAGTGGATACTGGACAAGGTCCCTGTCAGCCAAGAGAGGAAACAGGAACCCCTAAATTAAGAGAAGACAGGGCCACGATCATCCTAATCAAAAACTTCTTACCACTATTATTTTTTAGGATCAAAATATTGTGGATTCAAGTTTTGAATGTCTACTATCATTTAGGTTCCAGAAGTGTAAGTCAGTAAGACAGTATGTGTCTACTTTCTGTAGACTCCACCTTCTGCAGCACCAGAGACTCGTAATTGGCTCTCAGCTCTAGGTTCAGGTCAAAGTAAAAGGATGCTGAGATGATCTGGAATTATTTATAATGGGCTCAACTCAATGGATCAAAGAAAGCCATCACTGATTAACACCAACTCCATCATATGGACATTAGGACCTACAGACATTTAGTTACTGTATGTGACCAAAAAACTTGTGTGGTTCATGTAGTTCTGAGAATATCTGTTTAAATCCAGCCTTCCGAGGAGATTAGCATGGTAAAACTCAAAGAGAGTAAGTCAGGGGCCATTCCCTGATGGTTCAGTCTGCAAATTACCATCTGTTGGCATTCAGAAGTCCATAGGAAATTCAGATCCACAGATTTCAACAGAACCGGGCACCGGAGTTATGAAGTTATTTCCTAAGCAAACAGGACCTCACACAGTACCCCAGGGCAGGTAATGATACAACTAACAAAACCTAATTTTTGTTCTGGAGGCCTCCGGTGTTAGGGAGGGTCAATTCAGTGTTGCTTTATCTTATTCTGATATAATAAATTAAGTATTAGCCTAATTTACATCAAACACTTATGCCTCATGGTTTAAAAATATCTCTAAAAAAAACTCATTCATATTTTAACTGCAATACCACCATTTTTCCCCTGAGGCTCCCTATATATTTTAATTATGAGTCAGAAAGAAAGTATATCAAACCTGGCAGATAATATGACATTATGTCCTCATTTTAATTAGAAAATATTTTTTTTTAAAAAAAGGATCCATATGTAAATCCTCTTGAATGGAGAGATTTAAATAAATGTCACAATCTAATTAAATTATTTCATATAAATTTCATTTGCAGCTTTCTATGTGGAAATTTGTAGAGTTATGGAAAACACTTAGCAGAATATTTCTGTTATGCTAAAGACCTCAAAGCCCTGCCATATTTCACCCTTCAGGATCTTGCATAGGGAGGTAGAAAGAAGACTGGGGAAGAGATTGCCAAATGCTCTTAAGTTTCAGAAAGGAAAATATAATCATCTAGACATTGGCCATTAGAATGTCTCTTTATTAATAAACTACATATATTTTTAAGTTATTTCTCTTCTTTAATAACATGTTTTGAGCTTGTTGGATTCTCTCCCCTTTCTACATGTTGATATGTTGTCTGTCTTCATTACGGCTGCCAACAGCACCAAGCTTTGTGTGGGAAATTGTCATTTGGAGACACAGCATCTTTGACTTTTTGGTGAGACTGCTGGTGTTGCTTCCTTTCATAAACAAAAGCCCTTTTCTGTGGTTTGTGTGGTTCTTCTAGGGAAGGTGTTAAAGAAATAATTAGCTAGGCTGGTAGTTTCAGGAGAGCGGAAGTGGACCTTTAATGCTACCAGAAAAGCCTATTTCTTATTTTGGTCAACAATCAATAGTGGTTTTTTTGCAGCTACAAGTCCTTTATAAAATGAAAGTTGTCAAGACTCTAAAAATGATCTTTAAGCATGCACAAATGGTACTAATTTTGACTTGCTGAGGGTTTTTTCCCCCCTTTACTGCATTGATCTCAACAGCTGTAGGTACTTAAAGTCTCTTTCTGGAAACCTTGGACCCTACATTATGCGCAAGAGAAGACGTAGGGACGATTATTACCGATTTTTCACAGAGCCCTGGGAGCCACTCAGGAGGATAGACATTCCTCCTCCTGCCATATTACCTTCACGCTTACCAGTCACACCAGCTTCTCATAAAATTGCATAGTAATGTTCATTAGGAAAGATGGAATTTTTATGTGTAAGAACAAAAGGAAAAGAAATGGTAAGAGAAAGAAGGGAAAGAAAGTTGAGCTAGTCTCTTTCAAGCTAAGGGTGCCTCAAATGATATGTAATGAAAGGTCTTTGTGGATTTGATTGGGTGTGTGTGAGCGTTTATGGCACCTGTGCCTGCAGGGGGCCGCACCAGCAGTCGTGTGGTAACACTGGTGTGTAATTACAGAGCACTTAACTGCATTCAGCCATGGTTTGTTTCTCTGATAATTTCCACTTTCATTGTTCAAGAGGCTGTGGACACTCGTAGAAGCTGAGGTTCAAGTACCTGCAGCTGTTGAGATAAATGAATGCTGTAGCTGTTTTTAAAAGTTTCCAGTAGGAATGCTATTTAAGAGGGAAGTTTGACAGAAGTATAGTTAAAATATTCTACTTACCGTTCCAAAGCCATAAGATCCTGAATCTATAAATGGATCATTCCTTACTCCTCTTCTTCATTTCACACGCTGGCTGAGTTCCCTTTCTCCCCACCCAGTAGCACTGGTCCTCCTTGCATGCTATTAAATTCTCAGTATGGAAAAAAGCTTCGATTTCCTAGGCAGCTCCACAGACAGAGCCCCTATGTTGTCTGTCTGCACTTGTGATATATAACAGATTCAGACATTTAAAAAACATGTTAACCTGTTTATATGAAAGAATAAATATGTTCCAAAAGGACAAAACCTGGCCAAATCTGAACACAAATCTGCTTCCATTTCCTTACATGGCCCTCTGCCAACCAAAGCTCCTGCACACATAGTTTATTTGTGTTTAAAGTATTAAGTTTGAAACATTAAAAACAGATAACAAAAACAAAAATTAATGTAATTTCATACCGGCACAAGGGAGAGAGTATATCTATCTATATATCTTGTCTTCCATTTTCCAAAGACTCTTTATTTCACCGAAAAAATATGGACTTTATCTAGGAAAAATACTGCTTAATTCATTAATATTATTCTTCTCATTTTACTGTATTTTACAAATAGTCTGTTCAAATTAATATAGAAATTAAGAACCTTTATTAAGCAATACAAAACTTAACTATTGCTTTGAATGTCTGGTGGTTTCAGTAATACTGTCTCAAACTATGAGTTACATATCTAAATTGGTCGCTAGTAACCTCATTACTTGTTTGAAGTGTCCCTTTTCCTGTGTGCATGTGTTTAGATAGAAACAGATGAAGATGATGGGCGAATGGATGGAGAGATAGATGATAGATGGCAGATACGTACATACATATATATACATACATACATACATACACATACATAATACACAAATGTTAAAGTAATAATAAGTGTGCCTGGCTGGCTCTGTCAGTAAAGCTTACAACTCTTGACCTCAGGGTCATGAGTTCAAGCCCCATATTGAATGTAGAGCTTACTTAAAAAAAAAAAGTAAATGAGAAAAAGTAAATAGGGTAACATATTACCAATGGATAAATCTGGGTAAAGAGAGTACAGTTTTTATTTTTGCAATTTTTTTAAATCCAAAATTATTTACAAACAAATTTTAAAAATTTACATGTGGCTTAAACACATACAACTAAGATCCTGGCCTCAACTTCTAACCCTTGCCCTCTCTCTCCACACATGCCCTGAGCTTATCATACAAATTACTTGTAATTTCCTTCAATGGATGCCCTAATTCATCTCCCTGGACATGCTCTTCCAGACAACACATGAGGCCATCTTCCCAGAAAAGCCTTTCCCTGATCTCTGCAGGCAAGTTAAGTCTTTCTTCTTTGTGAGAAAGACTACATGTTTACATGTTTGTCTTCATTATGACATAAAAAAAAAAAAAGAGAGAGAGACTGTACTTTGTGTGACCTTGGTCATGTTACTTAACTTTTGTATGCCTGTATTTATTTATCATATGGAGATGACAGCACCCATTCATAGGGATATTTAGAGGATTAAGTGGGTTAAATCAGGTAAAGTGTTTAGAGAAGCCTGAGGAATAGTAGGTGCTCCATGATGTTAGTTATTATGGTGGTATGATGGTGGTAAGTGCTACAGTATCAGAAAAGTACTAGAATGATAGGAGGAATCATGGTATATCCTACACCAACCACTGCAGAAACTCACTAAATATTTTCTGGTGAATGAATGAATGGATGCTCAGGGAGTACATTATTATAATATCAAAGGGAAGACATAATGAAGGTTTCAAGTGGTAATGAGGAGAGAAGGAGAAAATTAATTTGCAAAGCCTTCATGTACATCTATATCAAGTGCTAATCCCCTTGACTATGGGGTGAGAGGCAAAGGATACAAACTATTCTGCCATCATTATCTTAGGACCTTCACAAAGCCCCATTTTAGGTGGTGTTTCTGAGATATGCTTATCACTGGGACCATTAGCACTATCTCCACAAGGCAATATGAATCAGCTTTTTTTTTAAAGATTTTATTTATTCATTTGACAGAGAGAGAGATTACAAATAGGCAGAGAGACAGGCAGAGAGAGGAGGAAGCAGGTTCCCCGCTGAGCAGGGAGCCCAATGCAGGGCTCGATCCCAGGACCCTGAGATCAAGACCCAAGCCGAAGGCAGAGGCTTTAACCCACTGAGCCACCCAGGTGCCCCTGGATCAGCTTCTGATAGGGTCAAATACTTCTCTGTGTTATGCAAGACGTTTGTTTAAAAGTTTGTATCTATGTGGCAATCTTTAGTCAGTTTGTGGTTGTACATATTTGAAAGGATTAAGACCAAAGACAATATAAAACCAAATAACAACATAATTTTTTTTAATGAGACTTGTAAACAAGGTGAGGGGACAAGAAAAAAAAGAAAAATGTAACAGCCTAGGTGTCATTATTTTTAATATTAATTTGCTCATTCATATCTTATACGGCTTTTAGAGAAAAAGAAAAAGTGACGTAATCCTGACTCGAAACTGTGTCTCATCAGAGAAGTGAACTGATTTTGGTAAATCAGTTAAATCAATGTTAAAAAAAAATAAAATAAAAGCAAGAATACAAACGTATTGCCTCTTCATAGCATTTTATTTAAAAGTTTACAATTAGAGCACTTGTAATAACACAAAAAAGTTTAAAAGTGACACAGGCTGCCCTGTAGAAAGCACTTTTCTTGTAGTCAGAAGGAATGGGGACCTTGTGCTTAAAATGTGTGGCATTCATAGCACAGTACGGGGCTTAGTAGATCAACAGAATCCATAATCTGAAGGGAAGGAACATAACTTCCAAGTTATTCCGAAGTCAGTGGGGGGGACGAGTGGGGGAGAGATGGCATCAGTCCGAAGATTTCACTTGACTCAGGTTAAAATCCAAAGAAAACAAGAACGAAACTCCACCTCAGTGGTATCTACTCTCTGCGGACATACCCCAAAACACAAAACTGCAAACCAGTGTCCTTTACAGAAATCCATACTTTAAAGACCTCTGTCACTTCTCAAATTCAGTACCGTGGAAAGGAATAGAGATCTTCCTGGGTGAGCCAGATAATTGAGAATAATTATCAAAAAGATGCATTACACAAATATCATGATGAAGGGGTTCATAAATTAAATCCATGTTTCATTTTAACCAATTTTTATACTATTCTGCCTTGCTAAATTTAATGTCCTGAGTGTGACAGATAGCGTCTTGAAAGTATGTATAGTAAAAGTTCAGAAGATAGAGCAGCGTTTTCTACCTCGATCATCATTAATCAGCACCATAAAATGTTAGCTGCAAATAAGCACGTTTGGCCCACCAAAAATAAGGCATTAGAAAATAGATGAATTCTCAGCAGAACAAGTTATTTAGGAAGGGGTTTGAGTAAGGTTTGTAAAAAGTGACGGACAACAATTTGTGAAAGGAAAGAATATTAAGGCATAACCAAGTAAACTGAAATAGTTTGGTATTAATGTATGTCTCTGTGGAAGACGGTTGAGGAATGAGTTCCTTTAGGTCCAGTGTGGCTTGGGTTGGTTTCAGCTGGAGCTGGGTGTTTATTGCTCTATGCCATTTTCCCAGCACTGTACTGCCTGTAGTGGAAAAGACTCTTGGAGTCCACTTTGCGAGATTTCTGCACAGCCTCAGCAAAAAGTTTGGTCACCTGAAAACATAAGGGTAGGAATCTTAGTGACCCATATGACACGAAAGTGAAGATTTAATGAAGCAGGAATGAAAGGTCAGTTTCTGCTCCCAATTTCCAAAGGGACATGTGATGAAAGACACAAACATTTTTATTTATTCGGGACTTTCTCCTATATTTCAGACCTAATCATGAATAAGGTCATGAATAATCCCCATCCCTCAATTCCCCCAAGGGATTAAAATGGACTCAGGGGGAAAAAATGCGATGGGTAGAAAGTTACTGAGTGTTGAAGTACAGTTCTTCTCCGCGATAAATTTGGTGGGTCATGTCCAAGTGGAACTAAACATACCTCATGTGATCACTTTCTGTGAATTGGACAAGTGCTTGCACTGTATCTGGATCCTCAATTATCATTAACCTGTTGCTCTTTTATGATGGCTTTCATTTAGAAACAATGGAATAAAAGTTTGTATCTTTCTCCCATGCCACACCACACTTTTTATTTAAAAGACAATTGCATGGCTAATGAGAGAGAACGGCTATCTGTGGCTTTTGATTATCTCAATTGCTTGATCACCTACTGTCTCAGGTCATGACCTACCATAATAGCACCATTATTTTAGATTCTATTTAAAAATTCTTCTCCATTCTGAATGTTACGAGAAGGGGAGAAGAGGGATATGCATACGTTGATGAATACCCTTAAGGGAGGCACAGAAATAAAAACCTGCACGTAGCTATATTTGAGGAAAAGAACATACCTGGAAATTAGTGAGGAGAGCAATTCCACTGTCAACAGCTGTCCTCCGAATCACATAATTATCATGGACAAACTTAGTGTTGTTATTGGGGAGGTTAATCACCAGGTCAATGCTGCCATCTCTCATCAATCTGGAGAATAATCAAAATAAACAAAAGTTTGTAGGTGGCAATGTATATTTTATAATTAGTTTTTAAAATACTAACGTAATTATTCTCTTACGCCATTCAAGTCAATGCCATACTGAGTTGACTGCCACCTGTCCTCCTCTATTCTAAATAGGTGTTCAAATCACACTTATGTGGGGGTGATAATTTTTTCTTGTGTTCTTGAAAGAGTTCTGGTGAAAGTCTAAGTAAATGGAAATGTTTTTCTTTCTCAAATGCTATCTATCCATAGAAGAATTGGTAATTTGATAAGTATTTACTTATTTTACAAGGAGGTTTTTCTCCAGTATTGGAGTCCATTCCACCCCCATATTCCCAACTCCCAGACTAACTTCTACTTCACTGCCTGTTCCCCAGTGCCTCTCAGCTAACAGTATGCCAACACAGGGACGCCAACAATGCTTGATTTTGAATCAAATCTCTTCATATTCTGTTGCTGGGCTGCTATACACACTAGGGGACATTTAAATCTCAAAAAGCATGAAGGAAAGCTAATTGTTGTTTTACAAAGTCCTAACCAAGTGCTTATAGCATCATTGGAAATCTCCTAAGGTCTGAACAATTTGCCCTTCTTTTATTAATTTGATAATGATTTATAGGTTGCCTTCCTGAGAGCCCTAACAAACGGTACCCATTTGATAGACTGTAATATCCTGGAACAACTGAGAATTATCTCTTACGTACCTATGCCACATACTTCTCTAAGTGTTGATGTAACGGAGTTCCTGAAGACTCACATTGTGCACTAAAAGAATATGCCTTAACAAATCTAATGACAGCATAGCCTGAGGCATAATAACCAACCTGATCAGAGAACAGTAAATGAGGTAATTCAAAGGATGGCATTATCCTCGCACTCACCATAGTCTCCCACATATAGCAAGTGCTCAATAAATTGGACTGATTTATTGACGCACAACCTCAGTGAAATGCAGCTGGTCAATCTTATTTTTTACATACACATCTATATACAATGTAAGTTTGATGTAAAATCTAAAGTGCTGCAGTACATTCTTCATGTCTCTGATTCTCATTACTGAGACCTTTGTGTCCATCCAGGAACGTATCCTTATTAGAAAATATTTTGAAAGACGCCATGTATCAGTATGTAGACATATGGCATTATATGTTATAGTAACAGCAAAGTTCATGAGAATGAAACTTTACTATAATCCACAGATTTATTCATCTGAAATGGCTAAGAGGACTTTTAGAAGACTTGCAATAGGATAAGGTGAAGTATTCACAACATACTAGTTCCCAAAGTTAATCCTCTATCTGTAGGAAGTTAGAACTCTGCTCCAGTTCTTACTTTCTGATGGAAGAGAGGCTGGGATTCTGTCCTTCCTGAGACGGCCATGCCACTGGGGTGGCGGGGACATTGTTGGCATTGAGCCAGTCTGACGTGGCTTCCGTGGCAAAGAGCTGCATTTAAAATGGAAAAGTCAGTTACTGTATCACAGAGAAGGCTTTTGTGGAACAAAGAAACCTACTGGGACATATGCGTCATTTAAAACATAAAGTAGAAGAAAGTGGTATATATGAGAAGCAATAATACCATGAATAGAGATTTGGACTCGCTGTCCAGAGTCATAAGCACTTTATGTATTTTTAAAATATTCTAAGGAACAACTTAATAACCTCAACCGTAACTGCTTTTGTAGGAGAAAAAAATAAAGAATTATTCATGGCTGAGGATTCATTTTTATCAAACCAACAAAGGCCCATGACCAGAGGCCGACTCTGAACATTGGAAATCATTTTGTTTTACTGAACCAGGCTTTATGTGGAGGTATTTGTGGCAAAGAGGTTTTGCCTATAACTGCAACAGCTGGAAACTATGACTTCATATGGAAACAAGAAAAGGAAAAAGGAAAAATATGTTGGAAACCCATTGGACCTTTGTCTCAATTCTGCGTAAACTAAACTTTCTAAGTTTTTAGCTGGCAACTCCTGTGGAGTTTATGGTACCTTTGTTATAACTTAAAACTAAACTTTCTAATAATTTTATTCTATTGAAGTTTTGAAACTATCATGTTAGTTAAATCTTTCAAGTTGAAAGGATATATTTTGAGCTATTTCATTCCTTAAGATTTATTAATACTCTCTTTTGTGAACAGATTTCAGTGCTTATAGAAAACGACTTGAAAAAAATTAATATAACATACCTTGAAGCCTTCATTGTGTAATTGTTCAGCCACACCAAGGAATCTGGGACGGAATGATTGCTGAAATTAAAAGAATTTAACGAAATTCACTTTCTAGATATACTGCTCTTTATTTAGTCACGTGCAATATGGTACTCTCTCATAACATTATCAAAGGCAATGCCATATGTTGCCAGGGGCTTTAGATTCAAAGGTGACAAGTTCAATCCTTTAATCTTCCTATAGTGGGTACTGAATTCTTACTTATTTCTCAATATAGGTAAGATTACACCCACATGGTCTTGCTATCTACAGTCTTTTCTGTACTGAGTCTCTACAGTCTCTACAGAGAGTCTCTACAGACTTTTCAGGTCAAATTCTTCCACTCCCTACTTAATTCGCTTAGTCTGTCTGCAGATTAAAATCCACTTTAGTCCCACGTGGATCCTTCTCCAGGTCAGGGAGAATTTAAAAACACCTGGGTTAGGAGTCCAACACCAGGTCAGCTTTGTTGATTGTTCTGCCTGTAAAACCAGCTGCAATCGCTGAATTCTAACTTGGTCCTGTTCTTAGGTGACTGGGCCCTGTCCTCGCTGTTCATGCACACCTTCCTGCAATAAGTCAACCATTTTGGACTCAATTTTGCTTTAACTTACAGTAAAGAATAAAAGAATGGGTCCTGGAGTCACTAAGCTACCTTTGAGATCCTGGCTTTACCATTCATTTCTAGTGTGTCCTTAGAAAAGTTAGTATCTTTGAGTCTCCATTTCTTCCTTTTTAAAATGGCAGTGAGCATAGCAGTGTATCTATTTCTTGAGACTCTACAATAAACTGTGTGACCTTGAGAAACTTACTTAACCTCTCTGTGATGTACTTTTCTCATTTGTTAAATGGGAATAGTAACAGTATCTGTGTCAAAGGGTCATTGTGAGTATTCAATGAGTTAATTTACAAGTAAGCACTACTTAAGTGTCATTTTAGGAAGTTGGTCCATTAATAGTTGTTGTACAAGGTTACTTGTCCATTAATAGTTCTCATTAAGTATTTATTTTTGTTATTAAAAAAATTTTTTTTCGGCCTCCCAGAGACTAGATTCCTGCCCCTGTACCCTAGTTTCCAAGACTGGGTTCCTCTACTGGCTGTCATACTTCAAATATAAGCCAACTTCCTCTTCACATATATTTTACTTCCAGACAAGCTTCCCTTATGTTCCATTTCACTGTTCAGATATGTCTTAGATATGTGAACTTTCTAGAGTCTCAGCTGGACCCATCTGGTTTCCAGGTCCTGCTTTCCCTGGACTCCTGTACATTGTCACTGGGGCTCCCCCATTCTGAACTTACCCCTTCCTGTGACCACAAGCCAGTATTTGTAAGACAGTGGTCAGGGTGAGAGAAAAAAAAAGATAAGTGGCCTACCCAAAAGTCAATCCCTTACCTTGACCTCACTAACTGGAATGTTTGAGTAATTGAGCTAAATACAATATGAAAATCATACACAGTTAAAAACATATCTATTCTGCCTTTTGGCTGAACATGTTGGCTGTTTTCCCTTGTAAAAAGTTTACAAACAGATGAAATAATTTGGTTACTTCAGTAAATGTTTTATAATCTATTTAGAAACCATGTTAGTAACAGCTAAAAAAAAAAAGGAGGTGATCTTATTTCAGAGTCTCAAAGTAAGAATTGCGATAATAAAACATATCTAAGATCCTTTTACAATTTTGATAATGTTCAGCCCATAAAACCTCCTAATATTTACTTGCAGAGACTTTCTGAGAACAGATCTAAATCCTGGGAAAAGACTCCAAAGACTATGTTCAAATATAAAATTTTCTCATATTCAGGCTCTCTCAATCCCAGAACTGCAGTTTTATGAGAGGAAACTATTGGCAAATAGAAAAGATAAATGCAACTGGATGAATCTCAGCTAAGGCAGGCTCAGGGGTTATTCATGGACATTTTTCTAGAACACAAATTGTAACCATGCCCAGGAGAGTAGCTTTCCATTCCTGCTTAGGACCAAACAGGAAGAAATGGGCCTTAGATGCAAGAAGCTCATGGCTAGACATAAAAAAAGTAAATAAATAAGTATAAAATCAGAGTAACTCAGTGACGTTAGGCCAATTTAATGAGGCAAATGGCAGTCTCCTTAAGAATAGGTTAGGCAGGGCACCCAGGTGGCTCAGTGGATTAAAGCCTCTGCCTTCGGCCCAGGGTCCTGGGATCAAGGCCCACATCGGGCTCTCTGCTCAGCAGGGAGCCTGCTTCCTTCTCTCTCCTCTCTCTCTGCCTGCCTCTCTGCCTGCTTGTAATCTCTCTCTCTGTGTCAAATGAATAAATAAAATCTTAAAAAAAAAAAAAGGATAGGTTAGGCAGAAGAATAGAACAGTGACTTTTCAAGCTTGATTCTGCTTGGAAAGCAACGGGCTGAATTAGATGGCATTTTATGTTTCTTCACATTTTAAGGTTCCTTGAAATATAGTAAATATGCATGAAATATTCTAAATAAACTTCTGAATTTTGTCAAATCTCCCTGATTTGGAACACTACATTGTGACCTTCTGCTAAACACAGGACACACTTAATTAAGTAAGCACCAGAGCACATTAGAAGATGCAACGTAAAATTGTCCAACAACTTATTTATTAACTGATACATTAATCATGTATTGAACAAACTATTCTCAATTTCTTAAATTTTTCCCTAGCAAAATGTCACCAATAATATATGGCCATGTGATAACAACATTGAAACCATTTTCTAAAATATCATTTCAGGGGCACCTGCGTGGTAAATTTGATTAAGTGTCCAACTCTTGGTTTCAGTTCAGGTCATGACCTCAGGGTTGTGGCACTGAGACCTGTGTGGTGCTCTGTGCTCAACTCGGAGTCTGCTTGAGATTCTCTTTCCCCCCTCAGCCCCTCCCCCCCCAAATGCTCTCTCTCTCTAATATAAATAAATAAATCTTTAAAAAATCTATCATTTCACAAGCATAGCAGTTCTCAAAATGTTGTTCCCTGGGAAATCAGTGTTTTCTGGGAACTCGTTTAAAATATAAAAGTTAAGGGGCACTTGGGTAGCTCAGTCAGTTAAGGATCTATCTCCCTTCGGCTCAGGTCATGATCCCAGGGTCCTGGGATCTAGTCCTGCATCAGTCTCTTTGCTCAACCGGGAGCCTGCTTCCCCGCTCCTGCTCTCTTTCAGTATCTGTTGCTGTCTCTCAAATAAATAAATAAAATCTCTTTAAAAAATGAAATAAAGTATAAAAGTTTGGGTCCCACCTCAGATCTGTGGAATCAGGAACTCTGAGAGTGTATCCCAATAATCTGCATGTTAACAAACCCTCCAGGTGATTCTGATGCACACTTAAGTTTAGGAATAGGAGGGAAGAAGGAATAGGAGAACCATCCTTCACTCATATTGTAATTCGAGGTGAAGATCCATTAACCTTGGCCAAAGTCACAATGAAAAATGTTGAGGAAGGAGTACCAGAATGTAATTTTTTTCTTTGCTATTTTAAAGTAAAATAAGTCAGCAAGTCCTCTAAGACCTGCAGACACCAGTCAGAACCTCATTATGGAGCTGTTTCAATGCTGTCCCCCAAGTGGAAAAGATAAATATCCAACATGACAGTATTGGCAGTTCCCAGCCGGGGAACCACTCTGCCTTCTGGTCTGGGGTGTTGGCTTTCATAGCCACATTATAAACTTCTATCAAACATGTATTGAACACTTGTGACACATAAAACAGCCTCTCTACAAAAAGGAATTACAGCTGTCAGCTTGCATCTGAGTAGCCCCAGATTTAATAGCTGATTGAAAATACCTGGGTAAGAAACCATTTGTTACTAAAGGTGAAAAGTACAAGCTGATTTATTTCCTGGAAAATGTTTATAAGAAAGAAAGTCCTTTTAAAATACGTATTTCCTCCAATTATCATTTTCACATTATTCCAACTTCTGGCTACAGAACAGAAAGCCAAGTTAATGCTGGGTGGTACCTGAGGACTCTATAGGGGTGTCTGCATCAACAGCTCTATGGTTGTTCCTAATGATTCTGTATGGAGGACAAAAGGTTATTCATGTCACTTGGCGTTGTCTTTTTCAAATCAAATGCTTGCTTTGTGTTTCCGAGCAAGGCTGAGGCGCAGATGTCAGAATGGTGCTTGCCACCCCACAAACATTGCTGAATAGCCCAATCAGAGGGAAAAAGACAGTGAGTGCTTTTGATCTACTCTAGAGTAAATCATTTATTGTTAAAGGGTGTTCCAGAAAACTTCAAAACAAGGCAGACTGCCTACTCATAGCAACTAAAAATAAATCCTAATGGGATGAAGGGAGGCTGGAAATATTGCAGGAAAATCAAGGATGATTTGTTGCCATATAAACCTACATTATGCCTTTCTGATGTTAGGATGTGGGCCTATGGAAAGCCTTTTGTTAGAGACCCGGTGTATGTGATAGTTGACAAGAATCCTTTGACAAAATCTGAATTTTGACGTTTTCTCCCCACAAAGTTCTAGTTACACACAACCGATGTTATGAATATTTCAAATTCCTCAGGTGATTTGTCCCATAGGATCTAACTTTGGGAGGGCAGAAACAGAAAGTCTGTGTGTATAAAGGAGTAGGGTGGGAAAGAGGAGAGAAAGAAAAGGTTAGGAAGACTGGAGTACAACAATTAGCATGCATGTGCCGTCACACGCACACGTGCACACGCACACACACACGCTCTATTTACTAGATGTTGAGAAGTGACTGATACTTGCTAGTAATACATTATTATTTAAAACATGTGTTAAACTACCAAATATAAGGAAAAAATGTTTTCTGGCTCAGAGTCATTTTTACCTCTCCTTCATAATTTCTCTTTTCCCCCAATTTTTTTTTTTTTTTTTTTTTTTTGCAACCTGTTGTGAAAATGAATGAGTTAAGCTATCTTCAGTTAAATGCTTGTGTTCATAGCAGGAAGCTGGGTCAAGGTGGGGAGATAAAGAGAAAAGGGCTTTCCCTCAATAAATGGGACAGGTCCTGACTATCCTCCTCACTTCTCCATGAAGGAATAATTAAGCAAATTCACTGCAGTGGTGTTGGCTACAAGCGCTCACCTGTACGTGAAGTCTACGAGGCATCGGTTAAATGAATGATTATCTTAAGAAATCAAAATGCAGGGCGCCTGGGTGGCTCAGTGGGTTAAAGCCGCTGCCTTCGGCTCAGGTCATGATCCCAGGGTCCTAGGATCGAGGCCCGCATCCGGCTCTCTGCTCGGCAGGGAGCCTGCTTCCTCCTCTCCCTCTGCCTGCCTCTCTGCCTACTTGTAATCTCTCTCTGTGTCAAATGAATGAATAAAATCTTTAAAAAAAAAAAAAGAAATCAAAATGCATTGGTGGATTTCTTAGAGCTTCACTCAAGAACTCAACTAACTGTGTTCCTTTGTATTTACTGGCCCTAATACTCATTAGCATATTAGCATATGGGCCCTAACGCCCATATATTATATTATACTAGCAGTACTTTTTTAGGTCCTCCTCACTTCTGATTTTACATATTTGAAAGAGTTTATGTGAATCATTCTGACCACACTGAATCATGTAAAATAAAATGATTTTTAAAAAGTACAGTGCATACTGAAATATGGAACCTTAATTACTTTGTCCACAGTTCCTAGGAAGCCTGGGTAAAAAGCCAGCGTTAGATTTGGTCCCATGCTCTCTAAGAAGATACCCAGTGAGTTTTCTAGCTATGAATGCTCCAGTTAGTATATCCTGTCACGGTGTTCAGTTAAATTTATGACGCGTTTTTAGAGGTCACTCTCAGTGAAAATCCACCAGATGGTGACAGAGAGCCTGTCCTTGAACTGCTGGGAGAGGCAGCTCTTCCTTGCCGCCCACACTGAGTAGGTCAGAAAGTGACTCTTGGCCATTCTCCTGCTGATCAATTCTACCACAGCTACTAACGTTTTATTAAACATAATTTTATATTAGGCATTTCTTTATTTTTTAAAGATTTTACTTATTTATTTGCCAGAGAGAGAGAGAGCACAAGTAGGGGGAGTGACAGGCAGGCAGAGAGAGAGGGAGCAGCAGACTCCCCGCTCAGCCAGAGCCCAATGCGGGTTCGATCCCAGGACTCTGAAATCATGACCTGAGCTGAAGGCAGATGCTTAACCGACTAAGTCACTCACGCATCCCTTAAACATTTCTTTAAATATACTTTAAACTTTGTAATTAAAATAGACATGTGTCTAAAGCCCTAACCTTGTGTAGTTACACACAAGTAAAAAGTTCTACGTAAAAACTCATGTAGCTGCTGCAATACTGATCTCTTTAAAAAAGAATGTACTGAAAGATAAAACTTCGGTGGACAGAACCTCATTCCTTCAAGAAAACTCTTTTTACCCTGCAAAACCCTCTTTTTTTTCCCCACTTGTAAAGTAAAAAATTCTTTTCACTGATGCCAAAATCATACAAATACCTCATAGGGATCGAATTAATTTTTGCTTAATATTTCCTGCAGCGCTAGAACCAAACAAGGCACAATTTTATACCTCACTGCCTTCTTAACCTGGTATTTTAAAATGTGAGCACTATTATGATTAGTTGTGAAGAAGGGAATTAAGGGCATGGTCTCCTCTGAATGCCCCCAGGTCTCACATTAAACTTTAAGCCGTAACTGGAAGTTGGGCAAATACTCTCATACTTGTGACTTAATAATACTTAATACTCATTTATAACATGATGAGTCTCTCATACGGTGTGATGTGTCTCCAAACTGCCATTAAGCTTCACAATTGCAAGTCATCTTGTTAGCCTCTGCTCTAACTGTTCTCCATCTCCCTTTCGGCACCTTTATGAAGCAAAATTCCAAGTTTCTCTTTGCAGAAACTTCTCCAAAGCCACTACCCATCCAGTCTCCAGAGTCTAATTTGCTGATATTAAGACACCCTAATGAGATGGTATCTACAATAATCACCCACAGGCTTGAGAATATCTGGTACTGCTCTAATTATATTTTTATTGATTTTTATGTAGCCATGCAGGGTTTTAGCTTATTAAAAGTACAGCAGGGGTGATATCTAAGACCATCTATTGTTTTTACAGGACCCAAGAATTTATCTTAAATGTAAGTGAATGACCAGGTGGAAAGCATTTAGTATTTCTTAGGAAATTTATAAACAGAACAGTGTGTACATTCTTGCATTATTCCAAGGAGTAATAGAAGTTTCCTGACTTTTTGCCCTAAGATTTCCATCTGATGTTCAATAAGAAACCAATAATGCCCTTTTCATTGTATAAAGATATTCTCTAATTAATTATTTCACTTTGCTTTGACTTAGAAGACTTACCAAATAATGATACTCAAGAACCTCCCAATATACTGTGGGCTCTGCTAACTTTCTTAAGGCCATTAAGCTACTTCCCTTCAAGATCTTTCAATCAGTCCCAGAATGAGAAAATCCCTCAAGTAATGCCCATGTCTTCTTCAGGTTTGGATCTTTGACATTTATAAATGGTCTTCGACGTGAAAAAGTTCAACTCTACAAAAGTGAAAGCTCTACATCTTCAGTACCAACCATACTTTGGATTTTGACTTTTGATCTTTCCCCAGGCTAGTGATACACAGTAGGAGACTCTAGTGACGTGGGCAGCGGCAGCTCCCAGTCAGCCACACAAGCATGAGGGTAAACAACCCATACACTTACAACCATTCTGCTTTTCACTCTCAGTACACTATTCAATAAATTACATGAGATATGTAATACTTTATTGTAAACAGGCCTTGTGTTTGATGATTTTTGTCCCACTGTTAGCTGACATAAAGTGTTCTGAGCACACTTAACATAGGCTATGCTAAGCCATGATGCTCGGTAGGGTAGGTATATTAAATGCATTCTTGACTTCGGATATTTTCAACTTATGGTAAGTTTATTGAGGCATCACCCCACCATAAGTTGTGGAAGAGCTATAGTAGAAATTGAAATGTGAATGAATGAAGGTAAGGAAGGAAAGAACAGGGGTCAGGAAGGGATCATAGAGCTTCAGCGGGGGATGTGCTGGGTTTGAGACAGCCAGACAGAGGGATTCAGCAGCTGGTTGGAAATATGGGGTGATGAAGGATGAAGAGTTAAAGGTGACAGTTATAGACAGGACAGTGGATACCACAGACATGAGCTGGCAAAGGAAAAGTCAAGAGATAGAGACAGAAACAGAGACAAAGACGAGGTGAGACCCAACTTTATGGAAAGCATACGTTCAGGGGCTAAGGAGAAGAACTAAGAGCAGAGCACATAGGAAAGATATAACGAAGAAACAGAAGAGATTCCTGTTCAAGGCCTCCTAAATCCTTTTCAGAACAAATACCCTTTTCACTAGGGACTTTTTCTTTCTGTTCGTTTTATTTATTCACTTATTTGTATTGATTGCTCCAACAGAAAAAGGCAAAACCCAGGGAACATACAGAGAACAAATGTTCATTTTTTGTACTGGTTGCTGTTTTCTTTAGTGGAGCTTAAAACAAATCTCCCCTCTTTTATACTGTAATTCTGGTCCTTGCTCAGCCACTCTGAGCATGTGCCCAGGGGCAGGCACACAACCACATACCACTTACCTGGATTCCAATCAGGATGCCTTTCTGGGGTATCTTAAACCCTGTGGAAAGCATTGCCTTTAGGAAAGCTGTGTGAATACTTTCACCAAAGCAAGCCACCTGTTTAGAATAAATTAAAAAAATAAAATAAGAAGCAAACACTAGTCAACAGCTCTTACCAATAAACAAATACAAATGGAAAGCACTTTACTCATAGACTCCTTTGCTAGATTTTATTGAGTTGCCTAAAGACCATGCAGTCTGAATCCTGGGATTTAAAAGCCGGCCAGGGCAGATGTATCTTATGTTTTTAATTAAGCATAATGAATGAATAAGCAATTCTTTCTCTATCCAACAACACTCCATGGAGCAACGTAACTGGATTCTACTGTGAGTTATTTGGATACAAATCACAGCTTCTGGTCCATAATGTGGTAAGTTACCAAATGTTAATATGACTTAATGTTTAAATAACGGTATATGTTGCATATGCAATGCCACGGTACGTGAATTCATGATACAGTCGCACGAACGCATAACTGCTGATCAATTGGTTAGGAGTTATTTCATACAGCTTATGAGAAAGCTTTCTGAGAAATTCAATAAAACAATGAAAACCTCAAAGACCTTTTCAAAAAAAAAATCATTTTCATGAAATGAACCAGAATACCGTGTTTAGACTAGTTCTGAATACCACAGCCATATGTTAAATAAATAAATAAATAAATAAATAAATAAATAAATAAATAAAATAAAAACCATTCCAAACTAACATATAATGTTGGGATACACAGAAGTTTCAGCTAGGGTAATTGTGCTACTAGCTAACTACAAGGCAAATGGCCCCATAACTATAGAACAAGTGGTATATTTGAGCATGATGGGAATAGATTCTGCTATGCATATCATCATTTGGCATAGGTACAGAACCACCATTATAGTAAATAACACTGATGGCTAAATTCATTCTTTAAGCAAATGACTCTCTTATTGTGAAAGGGATGTTCTCATGACTATGACCTTCAGCCAACTACCAGTACATGCTGCTTTTCACACTACAGAAAACTCTCTTTGGTCAATTAATGGCCAACTAGCCTCAGTAATATCAACCTCAGTTAATGAAACCCAAATTCTACTGACAGGACCAGGCAATCCCATCATAAAAGCAGATACAACAACACACACACACAAGAGGTTTCAGCAGTTTTCTACAAAAATCATAGAAAACAGTCAGATATTCACGTAAGCTCAGGTCTAACATACCTACCCTGCCACTAAAAAAATAAAACAGCCCTTACCTAGATCAAGAGGTAAGGGTTTAGTCAATCCCACAACAAGTCATTTGAACACTGAAAATGTCTCTTCGAAGCATAACTGAGATTTCACCTAAGCTAGAATTATTATTCTGATTTCAGTTATGAAATAGACCTTGTAACATCACATCCAGTGACACCTGGAAGTATGACTCTAATAATGGAAGAATGAACTCCGTACTTCTGAAATAGATCACAACAAAGGTGAGCTGAGCTTCTAATTCTTTCATATTTTCATATTTCAACAACTCCGATAATGTATGTCTGGAGGCAGGATGGACAGAGGCAGTGAAAATGAGTTTACCACACTAGAGAAAACAGCACAAAGGAAAACAGATCCCTCCCGGATCTGAACCCTGTATCTGTTGAAAACAGCCCTGCTACCAAGTGACCCTGTGATCAAGATGAACCTGAAGAACATCTCCTTAAACAGAGAACTGGAATGTAGGCCCCTGGTTTTAGAGCTGGGTTTTCTCACCTAGTAAGTTAAAAGCAGCAGCAAAGGAGCTAAGAGAAGGCAATCGTCAGTCCAAATACAAACAGGATAGCCACTTTTCCTCACTGACTGCCTTCCTGTCTCACTTGACTTCTCATCACAGATGTTGCTTGTAACCAGGCAACCACAGAAAACATCACATATTTATTGTAATTAAATATTTTCCCCTTTCAGGTGTTCCTTAATAGCAAGAGGAAACAATGATGCCTCACAGTCTGATGTTGCCACTCTGATGTGCACTGATGAGAATCTGAAGGTTGTATCTAGTAAGTCTGTCAAGGGCTGGGTGATTCATAAAATGTCCTGACACTGACATGTAGGGAACTTTCTAGAATCTGACAGCTCTCTATAAGAAACACAGTTCACATTCTTAAAGAAACCTTCAGCTGACAAGAGTCCCAACACAAGTGAAGAGGGACATCCAGTGGCCAATCCCATTATAGGTTTTCGATAATCCCCAGGAGGTTCGAGTTGCTTTGAAAGTTGTTTTGAGATTTTGCATTTATCTGCAGATTCCACCATGTTTAGGTCCATGATCTTTCTAATGCTGTACAGTCATTCTACATATTGCTAGTAAAAATCCAATGATTTAATTTCATAGTAGCAAGAGGTTGAGGGGGGTGGGGTGGGAAGCGCTGTTATAGAGAGAGTTGAAATGAAAACTTAAAATAAAGCAGAAAGACCCAGGAGATACTTAGACATCTAAAAAAGTATTTTGGAAGCTGTTCCCAATGTGTAATGTGGGAATGAATTAGGATTACATACATTAGATTCATGAGTTAAATATGAGTGAAAATATAGACTCTGGTCCACAAAAGTACAAGATTTTTCTTTAGTTCAAAATTCTTCAGCCCTTTCAGACTTACTCTGATAACAGACGTTTGTGTCCCCCTTAATACTTAATAACTTATTTACTGTATTATACTCAGATCATAAAACCATAGATTTCAAAGTAGAGTTAATGAAAGCATTCATGGGTCATTAACTAGTTACCTCTCCGGTGGAAGCCATCTCACATCGCAGAATGGGGTCAGCATCCCTCAGCCGAGGCCAGGAAAACATTGGAGCCTGTCAGAAATAATGGTGAGGAAAAATATGTGAGAGAAAGGTATAAAAGGAATAAGAGAGGATAAATATATTTAGTGAACCGTCTCTCACAGGATTCATTTAGGCTATGGTAGACACATAAAAAATTTCTTTGGTCCAAGCATCTGACTTGAAAAATAGCTTTAAAACTCCGTTCCAAGAATTTCTTGAGCTCTTGGCCAAAAACTTGGGTTAAATAATCACAAATTATTTCTGTAAATAGGGCCCCTGTGACCAGTCTAGGCCAGTGTTTCTAATCTGGCCTACACATATTCTTATTGGAGTGATTTCAAACAAAGTCTACTGGGCACTGGTCTCCCCAAGCACAGAGTTCAAACACATTTTTTTCTTGGTAGGCTTTGGAAACATTCCTCTTCTTTTTCTGATCATTTGAACTTGCAACGGGCAACCATGCCAGAAATGTCTGTCTGTAAGCTGACTTCTGAGACATGAAACTGCTGTTGACACCTCTTAAAAAGCTTTGAAAAACATTCTGCTTGGGCACACTTTTGCCCAGAACTATGTGAACTAGAACACAGATAGGAGTGTTTCTTCTTCATTTATTTTATCGGTGAAGTTCATGAGGAACCAAATGCAGGTTGCTTACATCTATCCATGTGTGTAGTGTAGACTCTTCTTCCTTTGATTCTGGTACCCTTCCAAGTTATCCTGGGATTCTAGCTCGGGGCCATTTCACGAGGTCATCCTTAGTCAAGTTATTACATATTTCTGCACTCTCGCTTTTCTGTGCTCTCATTGGTAGATGTCCACTCACCTCCCTAGGCCTGTATTAAGACTGACTATAAAGAAGCCATTCTTTTTTAAAAAGTCAAGATTCATATGCAATGATAACAAAGAAAGAAGTAAACTGGAAGATACAGTGCATTTTGAAAAATGCATATCTGTCCTTCAATACTGCTTTTAGTTGTATATTGTTTCATACACATGTGTGTGTGCCTATTTCTGTATCTACGAATTCAGAAACATGAATTTGAAACGTATCTATAGAATTTCCAATGGAAAATACTTTTCAGGGACTTCTACTTATTGGTCTCAAACAAAGAAATCCTATGCATTTTTTTTTTTACCTATGTATAATTCTTCCCCCTGAAAGCTTTAGCAATTTATGTTGTGTCATAGTCTCCAGGAATAAAGTGCCACCCTTCCCCAATATAACAAGTGACATTCCATCTCAATGCACTATAAAATCCAAGTCATCCTAAATTATTAAGCTAAATAAGATTAATAATTTTTTTATTTATAGCATCAACTTAAAGCTTCCACTATAAAAGTCAGAAGTCGGAGTCTGAGCTGTAACACAATTATGACTGAGGTCACTAGGACATATGGGAATGGAAATCTTTTGAAGGCATCCAAAATATATAAATGTCACATAAATACATCACACAATATAAATTGATTCCATCTTATGGTTTTTCTAAAATATTAAAATATATTTATATAGTATCTCATTAATCCTCATGCTTGATTTATGAAGTAGTTAAAGGTCATAATTATAAATACTCTGTGCCTGGGCAGACTGAGGCAGCTAGAGGAGCACAGTGGTTTTATTATTAAAGTATTATTAGAAATATACATCTATAATGGAAATTAGTGAGCAAATCTTAAACTTTTCTGGTCAGTCTCCATAAAGGTGCCATCAGTTTCATTTCCTTCATGGCAGCACTGTGAACAGCAACAACTATTTCAGTTTTTCAAGTGGAAAAATTGTGCTGCTGAAGAAAATAGGAACTAAGCAAGGTGGCCAAGGTTAGTTTGAATTTAACCGACAGCACAGGGTAACACTTTTACAAGACCCATGCAGTCCTGAAGTCTTGGCACAATTCCGAGGGGGCACAATTCAAGCTTTATCCTAACAAAATATGACCAGAATTTCTGTT
Organism: Ailurus styani; assembly: GCA_002007465.1. Classification (NCBI taxonomy): domain Eukaryota; kingdom Metazoa; phylum Chordata; class Mammalia; order Carnivora; family Ailuridae; genus Ailurus; species Ailurus styani. Next base: position 2,680,268 of record LNAC01000199.1, on the reverse strand, counting down.
TACCAACTAAACTGATACCACCATGTATCAATCGCAGTTTATAATTCACTCAGCTAATTGGTTTTAAAGTTATGTAATTCTAAATGATTTTTTATTATTTTTGAAATGGATAAAAATTCATATAAAGTTGCCTGTGCGTATTCAAAGGAAACATTGTAAATCCCTGGTCCAGCACTTTAGAAAGTTCATGAAGTATCAAAATGATTTTTTAAATTTTTTGTCTTTTTTTTTTTTTAAGATTTTGTTTATTTATTTGACAGAGAGAGAGATCACAAGTAGGCAGAGGGGCAGGCAGAGAGAGAGGGGGAAGTGGGCTCTCTGCTGATGCGGGACTCGATCCCAGGACCCTGGGATCATGACCCGAGCCGAAGGCAGAGGCTTAACCCACTGAGCCACCCAGGCACCCCAAAGTCTTTTTTTTAAGTAAGCCCCCAGTGTGGGGCTTGAAGTCATGACACCCAGATGTGAGAAAGCCATAAGCCTCAAAATTATTTTTGATGAAAAACTGTTCCTTTAATTTCTTGAAACTTAAAAAAATAACTAATAGATTTTTTTAATGTTACCTTAATTGCAACATAATCAGCAGGAATTATGGGATGGTCCAATGTGGGAAGAGGTTTCTCGTCAATACTCTCTCCAATCATCACCTTGGTGGCCACATCAATGAAGTCTACCCCTAGTGTTTTGGAGACAAAGGGGAAGGATCTAGAAGCTCTCAGGTTACACTCAATCACCTGGAGAGACAGATAACAAAATTCAAAAAAAGAGAAAGGATGGTGAGAGCCAATGACAACATATTAACCTTCTCCCTGTCACCTGGGTTCTAGCTGTTTTTCACTGGGGCTGGCTCTTCTTTTGCCAGACTCTTCCTTCTCTCCCCACTGCTTGCACTTTGGCTAACCAGCTTCTTTTTAATTGGTACCTTTGAATTCTGACTTTCTTCCATCTGCTTTCCACAACTTCATCCCCACACACTGCTGATAGATTTTAATGCAGAACTCAGATAATGCCACGTTCCTACCGAAAAGCCTTCACGGGGTTTCCACTAGCCATCAGATGAAAGTCTGGTCTTTGAAGGCTTCCTATTCTCTTGCCTCGATATATCTCTCTATTTTATCCTGTACCATTTCTCTGACCCCAATTTTACTTTCCAAGTTTGCCTTGCACTATTTCCCTAGAAAAATTATCTTGCTAAACTGAACAGTTGCTATCTTCTAAAATGTGCCCAATTTTCTCTTAGATGTTCTATTTATAATGTCCTCTCTACCTTCCTTTACTTGTCAAGATTCCACCCATTCTTTAAGATCCAGCTTAAAATACAAAATCTCCCTTGAAATCCACCCCAAACCAGGTATGACACTCAAATACATGCTTAGGCACACACATGCACGTGTGTACACACACACACACACGTGCGTGCACACACTATAAGATATGCTCTCTCTGTTCTATGACTCCAATACCATGTATTTGTACATTCCTTCCAGCAGCTATTATATTCTAACTTATGTTATGGTTGTCTACAAATCATCTTCCCAGTCCTTGCCAAACTGAATATCTTTGAGAGCAAAGACTGGCTTATACATCTTTATTGCCACCATATGACTTCACATATTAGATGCTGCTGAACCAATATTGGTTACTGACTGGTTACATTAAATAGACTAATTAAGACCAGTCTAGCTGATTTAACATTTTTTGTATGTAAATAGCATCTAAAACTTCAGTGTATACAATTTATGACTATTCTACATTTGCAGATAGTCACTGTGTCCATCCATACTATACTGTAGAGGGCAGACAGTGATCCTCTTTCCAGTGGGTCGGAGTGACTGACATATCAGTGCCACCAAGGGCCTCTGCCTTCAAACAAGGCAGGCATCACATGCTGTGCCATAAGCCATGCTCAGACAAAAACAGCCACAGGAATCTCAACAGCTCCGTCTGTGCTCACAGAGAAGACTACCAGAGGGACACAAACTAACATAACCTAACACAGCGTGGTGACCTCTCAAGCACCTTGGTGTTTCTTACCAAGACATCGTTGCCTTTGACAAGGAACTGGACGTTGAATGGGCCAGAGATGGCAAAAGCCTTTGCAATCTTCCGGGTAGCATCCTTCACCTAGATCAAAAGGACAATGACACAGTGCTAAAGAGCATACCTTGGTTACAAAACACAAACACCTCAAACTTAGATTTTTTTAAATTTCTCTTGACAGAGAGCTACATCTCCACTAATAATAATATTCATAATGGCAATAATAATAATGGCATCTATCAATAAAATAATAATGCTTACTAAATATTCATAACAGACTAGCAAGGAAAAGAAGAAATAACTTTACAAAATTATTTCCGCCAAATGTCCCTGTCTACCTGCCGTTGTGTACTCTGGTTTTACTTTGAGGGCTAAATGGGATTCTTTCAGTCCAGTTGCGTCAGCACTATAAACTGCAGTCCAAACTTCCTACTAATCTCGTGACCTACCTGCTGAGAAGGGCAGGCCCTGAAATTACACGGCACTGCAAAGAGACCAGAAAGACTTCTCTGCTGTGTTTTTCTGCAGCCCTGGACTCTACCTGGGTAGATATTATGGTCAGAAAGAGATGACGTTTCCTTGCCAGGAAGCTCTGCGTGTCACATAGACAAATCCCTACGTCCAACCAGAGCCAGACGGTACCCATGCAATGAGGGGCCACTGATGGCAAGAAACAAGAGCTCCTCATCCATTACTTTTACAAGAGGGATCCGGCAACTTAATTGGTTATAAAAGGGAGTAGAGTCCATGGCACATCAAACTCTGAGAGATTCGGAAATATCTGAGTTCTTGAGGTCATTTGTACTGACATGATCAGCTACAGCACACTTGAAATCCAGGGTTGTTGTTCTCTTAGACAGCTGGTGTTACAACATATCCTGCTACCTTCATATCTAGAACAAGGTGAGACCTTCAGAATCCAGCCCAGCATACAGCCAGACAGGCCTATCTAGATGTGGATGGCAGGATGATTGGGAAGGCTCACTGAAAAAGCCAAGCCTGACCTAACATACCTATAGAGTAAAGGAACATCCACACGAATTATTTAAGATGATGGTCTCTGAGACTGCCTAGCAGTGCACATTGAATACTGAGGCATCATTCTTGGGAAGGTCTTTAAAGTGATGGTTCCAAAAGAGAGGTTGAAAGAGACGTATCAGAAAGTGCTGGTATGAAATGAGGGTAAGGGTGGACAGTGAAAATAAAGGTTCCAGAAGGTTCCTGCATGACTGCTGCATACCTGCTTCTAATTGAGAAGCATAGCTTTATATGCTGCTCATCTAAGCGGCTCTCAAAGACGAGAATCATCTGCAGCAGTGTTCTCCAAATGGAGTCCCCAGACCAACAGCAACAGCAACATCACTTGAGGACTTGTTAAAAATGCAAATTTGTGGCCCTGCTCAGAACTACTGAATCAGAAACTGGGGATGGAGTCCAGCAATCTGTAGATTAGTAAGTTCCCCAGGTTGCTACAGCACCACTGAAATTCAAGAACCGCCACACTAGCATACAACCAAGCGGGCTCCAAAGGGCAGGAAGGATATTGTTATCTCTAAAATACCCAGCAGACTCAGAGCAAGAAAGTTCCCCTCATTATTACATTGCAGCTGGGGGCATGTCCTACAACTGCTACCTAGTTAAAAAAGATTTTTTTTAATCTTTGCTTTTTCCCCTTCCACTTGATAAATGATTACCTTTTCAATGGCTCCTTGGCTGATGGTTTGTGTGGGCAGCATCAGAGTAGCATCTCCTGAGTGGACACCGGCATCTTCCACATGTTCAGAAATGGCATGGGAGATAACCTGGCCAAAAGATTTTAGAAAGAGTTGTCAGGCACCTCTTTCTTCACCTCAGTGAAGCTATTGCCTCTCTACCATGTCTCTCCCCACCTTCCACCCCTCCCTGTTCTGACAGATGCCTGGAGCACTGACCAGTTCCTTTGCAGAGTCCTCAGTGAGAGGACCACATAAAGCCACACACGTGGACTTCGCCTCCTCCCGTTCAGTGACAAACTGTCTCCAGGGCAGCTGGCAGTGGCTGAGCTGACCTCCCTCCTCCATTGATTAGAAGGGGTGCGAATCAGGAAAAGAAGGCAACTGAACTGACTCATGTTGACTTAAGAACGAATAGGAAACTAAAGCATTTGGGAGGCACTGGAGGAATCTTTATCTTTTTCTTCCAGGTTAGGTTTTATTTTATTTTATTTTAAAGATTTTATTTATTTATTTGACAGAGAGAGACACAGTGAGAGAGGAAACAGTAGCAGGGGGAGTGGGAGAGGAAGAAGCAGGTTTTCCTGCAGAGCAGGGAGCCCGATGGAGGGCTCCATCCCAGGACCCTGGGATCGTGACCTGAGCCGAAGACAGAGGCTTAACAACTGAGCCACCCAGGCGCCCTCAGGTTAGGTTTTAAACACTAGAAAAGAAAAGATGGGAGAAGTAAATATCTAGCGAGGTGCATGAATAACTTAGGTGGACCAGAAAGAAGACTTAAGGTGTAGAGCAAGAGATTTTTTAATTAAAATTTGAGAAAGAAGGGGAAGCAAGAAGAAAATATTCTTATCTTCTCTTACAGGTAAGGAAACTAAGGCAAGATAAGAAGAAATAACCCAAGTGCTGTGACTGCTGTATGGCAAGTCAGGTTTGAAGTCCTTATCTGTCACATTCCAAAGTTTATGGTCTCAATCACCATAACCTGAATGTTAATAGCATGTGTGTCTTTGGGAAATGATAAAGCTGACAGTCGGGGAGAATAATTGGGTAACTGTAAAAGACTTAAATAAATTACAGAGATAATTTGTTTATCAGATTTATACATGACTTAAAGCAGAGTGACATTTGAGTCTCTTGGTGTCACTTAGGAGCTCTGTGACCTGGGCAAGGTACTTTATCTATTCAGCCTTGGTTTCTGATAAGGCAGCACTAACAATGGTAACAGTCTCATAGAATGTTTGTAAGGATAAGAGAGAACACATATACAATGTCTGACATGATATTTAGTGCATAGTAAGCATTCAAATTTTTTTATAGTGTCTAGAAATGGGGAGGCAATACTCCCACCAAGCTCTGAAAAAAACCATAATATAGCTGAAGTACTATGTCCATTTCAGAGTGTGACTATTTAAAAATTATGTGAATAACCTGGAACATTTCCAAAAGAAGGAGTCCAGAATGATAAGCAATGGTTGATGTCTGGGAGAAGCTTAGATTAAGAGCATATCCTAGCAAGTTGAAGCCAAGTCAAGACAACACACTAGCATTATATTTGAAAAAACAAGAATGTCTCTAGGCTAATCTTATATTCTCCACGTTGACATTGGTGTGATCACATCCCTCTCATTTTATACCTGAGTCTCAAATACTTTTAAAATGTTGAAAAGGAACAAAGATTATACATATTCTCTACAATTCCAGAGGCCAGAAGATCAGGATTGACAAAATTCTAGGGAAGCAGACTTTACTTCAAAAGAAGGAGTAAATGAGATGTCCATATGCCATCTTTCAATCTGACAACTCTCTGGGCTCTGTATAACCAAAGTTGTTAAATAGAAAATAAGTGACCGCTTTCTGGGGATGCTGGGAAGAAAATTCTCATCCTGTGGGGTGTGGGATTGAAATAAATGATTTCTAAGGGTGCTTAAACTCAGGATTATATGATTCTGTAGTAAGAAGTCATCACTGCTGTGTGTGTTTGTGTGTAAACAACTCTACTTTAAACTATTAATCTGGAAGGCAAAAAGGCAAAAAGGTTTAACATTTTCAGTCATGTTTTGAAGTATCTACAAAGTAGAAAATGAAGGACAGTTTTTTTAAATTTTTCATTAAAGCAAGTAAAATGACACAGAACCCCTAAAACACAACTTCCTATATTTCAAGATAAATCATAAATGCCTTATTAGTACAACTAGCAAACTAAGGAAAGCATTCTTCACGTTTTCATTTTTCGCTGACGTTGGAGGCATTCATTGCACTAGAAATACAAGATGTGATTTGGTAAGCTAATTTTATGTTATTATCCTTATCCACCCTACTCTGTTTAGTTTTGTCTTTATTAACACAATAAAAAGGTGGAGGCTGAGAAATCAAGAGAGGAGAAAAACTAGGGATTCAATTAGGAACTTCAGAAAGACAAGTATTGGATGTTTTTATAATACCCACTGAAACATAAAAGGAAACCCACAGACAAAAGAAAATGAGAGAGAAAAATCTATTCAAAAAGAATGATGAGTACAGGATGATAATTAATTTTGAATATCATCAAAGCGAAATTCTAACAGTATGAAACACGGGATATATGATACCCATGACACATCAACTAAATTGTCAGTGAATTTGAAAATTTTTTGGACTGAGCCACTACTTAGTAGTCCACTTCTTTTAGAGACCTGTTTTGCAGACATCATGACCTCTAATCTGTGTTGTTTCAAAACTGCCAAGTTGCAGGGGAAGGAGGTAGAAGAAACTTGATGGGAAGGCAAGGATCTAGGAGACAGGGATAAAGCACTTACTCTTCCATCTTTGCCAACAGCATCCATTTCCACTTCCCGGGCCCCCTCAATAAATTTTGTCAGCACCACTGGGTGTTCCTGTCATTGAGGAAAAGAGAAGGGCAGAATCTTTAGCTGACATCACGTGTATAGCTAAAAATTGCATACCTTAAGTAAATCCAAGTTTAATACTTGCAAAGACCTTAATGCTCAATGCACTATACAAACTCATTAGCCAATTTTGGGGGTAAAAACAATGTCATCCTCTCACCCACTGATATGACTGATCATGTTCAGTCAACTGAACGTGAGTGCTGAAATTTCAAATACAGACTTTTAAGTGAGTGAGAGGAAAGAGGGGGCGAAGGAGAGGGTCGAATGGGAGATTTATGAATACTTCTCTATTTTATTTATAACTGTGTATTTTTCTCGGTTCAAGTTCCTTCTCTCTACACTCATCTTTTCCAAGTGCTGCAATTTCCTAAATCAGGTCTCTCCAGGAGACTGTGAAAGAAATGAGGAAGAGAATCTCATTTTGTTTCAGTTTTGTTAGGTCAAAAATGGAATCTATTCCTTGGAATTGACATGCCTTATTCCACTTCTAAAGCACGGCATTTGCAGCATTTCTTTCTACTAATCTTAAAACATCCTTCCTGTCTCCACTGTTTTACACCCTTTTCCTTCTCGAAGTTCTCCTCACTCTCAGTTCCTTCATGACAGTGCAGGGATGCCCTCCACCCTGGGACCACTGCTTGGTTTTTCCAGACAAAATGAAGATGTTAACTGAAGAGCTCCAGGGCTCAAGCATTTCTTCTGGAAGCCCCAGGCACCACCAACATACCACTTGCTTTCTTTTCAGACCCGGCTTTTCCCCTGTCTCTATGCCTCTCTTCCCCAGATGTGCCCCACCTTCTCTCCTCAGCGCTGTCTTTCAAGTATCAACTCATGTTTCAAGGCCTGGCGCAAAAGCTACCTCCTCCCCTAAGCCTTCTCCAAACATCTCCTTTTCCTCTGAACACAAGCCCCCTTTGCCCACCATCATGGAGTTCACCTCATGCGTTTATGTTAAAGTTAATATATCTTATCTCCTTTAGTAGGACAGTTGAGATTGAAAGGAATTTTGTGGAAAATTCAAAAGAACCAGTGTTTATGCCATAAAGAAGCTTCTCTCTCCTATTAAGTGAGGCGGATTTTCATACTTCCTTTTCTCCAAAAGCCTACTGGACATGCAACTGTTTATTAGCCAAAAGAAAAAAAAAGATTCCTTTCCATCTCTGTTCGCTCTTCTTTAAACATCTGACATTTACTGCAGCAGGGCTAACTGAAGCTGTGTTGAGACGTATATGCAATTTTTTTTCTATATTTTGATGATAATAGCGTGATTAAAAAATATATAAAGTTTGCCAGCTGTCTTAGCTTGTCTAGCCAAGGGTGAGACAGGGATCCTTGTTCAAGTGATTTATGGAGGAAGTTGGAAAAGTAGGATGGGGCAACAGGAAAAGGCTAGTATGTCTATAGTCTCAGTGGAGATTGAATTTGGCTTTACTCCACAGGGGGCTCTGGAGGATGAACTACAACACAGAGTAAGTCCCACCATGAGGCAAAGGTTGTTCACTGTCTAGTGTTTTGAGGGCGGTGCTGAGGTGAGGGAACTTGCCTCCTTGTTGATGAAGCTCCCATTTGACTGAGAATAGTTACCCAGAGAAGAAGTAGAGCTCGGAAGTATTATGAGCTATCAGTACAGTGAGGGACAGGTGCTTCTATAGGTAAAGGGGTCTGAGTGGTGGAACAGCAGCATCCGCCATCCCGGCCATTTAGACAAATCTATGAAAAAGTCCTTACCATGTTGAGAAAGAAAATCTCTTAATAAATTTCAATATTTCTGCAACATTATACATTGTTGGCCTTATTAAGACACATTCTATCTTTGATATCCATAAACTACCTTTTCCTCTTTCTTTGTCAGGCTCCTTCATTGTTCCTTTTCCTTTACTCGGCCCTTAAATGCTGATACCCCTCTTGTCTCTGTCTTAGCTATTCCACTTCCACTGTACTCTCATCTTGGTGATTGCTTTCATCCTCAAAACTCTAACTAAAATGATATGTTATTTATTTCCAAAACTATATGTACATCTCTATCACTAGCCATGACCTTGATTCTCAACTTAAAATCTGTATAACCCATTGCTTTTGAAGCATCTGCACTTGGATTTCTCACAGGCACCTTATATAAAAGGTCAAATATTAAATATATGATTTCCTTCTCTAAAATTTCCCTTCTCAATGTCCCTATTTTAATAAATGGTACCACCATCCATCTAATTGTTCAAGGCAGTAGCTCAGGAGTCATCCTTTCTCAGAAACTCTTTTACCCTCCACCTCCAGGCATTCACTAATTGCCTTCACTGAACATTCTAAATATTCTAGGATACATACACTTCTTTTTTATCTTTAGTATCATTACTCTGCTCCAAGGTGCTGTCATCTCTACCCTGAGCTATAGCAATAGTCCCTAATCTTTTTCCACAAAAGCAGTCTGGCCCCAAATTCATTATAACTGACAAGGTTCTCTTTATCTATTCCCTGCCTACTCTATCTACACTTCCACCATGTGGAGTGTCCTAGCCACACTAAATACTTTATCAGTTTCTAGAAACTCCATTCTCTTTCTCAGCTTTGAACCTGTACCTGTGCTGTCATTTCTTCCTACTCACACCTACAATGTAAACTTTTCAACCAGTTAATTCTAAATAGACCATTTTAAATTAATTTAAAAAACCCTTCTTTAGAGATGGACCCCAATATATTCACACTCACCCTCAGCATCCTGTATTTTCTTATCACAATGCTCATTATATTTCATTGTAATTATTTGAAGACTGATGTCCCTAGTAAAGAGAGTTCCCTGTGAGAGCAGACTATATCTCTCTTTGTGTAAGTGTAGCCCCTGATACTGAGAACAATGCCATTAGCAGGTGTTAAACATGAATGAAGACAGAGGTAGATGAGTGATTGATGGGAGCTGATTTTATTCTAGATTCGCTGAACTGAGTATCCCAGATTCTGCTGTATTTTGAAGAGGACACCTGAAATCAGAATGTACTCAACCAGGACATCTCCATTATAAAACTTTGGTCCAGCAGGGGTTCTATCCATATACTAGCAGAAAAAAAGTATTTTTAAAACTATTCTATGAGGAGAGGTCCTGTGGGATCCAGTGTCCCCGGCAGAAAAGAGAGGGCCCCTGCTTCCTCATTTAGAGGAGCCCAGCTGGGTCTAACTATCAGTTTTTCAAAAGGGGAGCATACCCGAGCCCTTGGCAGGAAGTCAGATAGAGAAGAAGACTTCTTCTTCTGGAGAAGAATTCTTGCTCCAGTCCACATTAATGAAAACTGGCCCACTGAGGACATTCCCTCCTCAGCTATCTGACTTTCACACAGAAGTAAATTCAAAATCTACTCGGTTTTCTTTTTTTACACTCTTTGTCTTTCTCACCCTTTACTCTTATCTACTCTCTTCACTGACCCAATGTCTTGGGGAGCAACCACCATACAGAAGGGATGTCTGACTTCATGAGCAGGAACAGTCCATGCTCTTTCTTCCTCTTTGAAATGGTTCTGACTTCACTCTTTAGCTCCCTCCAAATTCCACTTGCCTAACATCAAACTCTTCTCTGCGAGTTGTGCTCTCTCTCTCTGTCTTTAAAAAAAACCCAACAAGCTTTTGAAAGCTTTTAAAAGGAAAACATTACTTTCATCCTTTACAGTACAAGGTCTACAGATCAATAACCTCACTGGGTAAATCTTAAATGGATCACACTGAGGTAATACCAAGGGAGAAAGTAAAAGCTGAGGGCAATGGAGGAAAGTGGTTGAATCACCACAAAATTATAAACATTTTTATTAACTGACAAATGGAATGTACCAAAACGAAAAAAAGTCAAAGGTGAGCAAAGGGGTTTACTGTTAAAATTGCAGGGTTAAGTAAGGCAAAGTCTCTCCAAGTGTGAGAATTAAAAACCAGGAGAGGGCGCCTGGGTGGCTCAGTGGGTTAAAGCCTCTGCTTTCGGCTCAGGTCATGATCTCAGTGTCCTGGGATGGAGGCCCACATCGGGCTCTCTGCTCAGCAGGGAGCCTGCTTCCTCCTCTCCCTGTCTCTCTGCCTGCCTCTCTGCCTACTTGTAATCTCTCTCTCTGTGTCAAATAAATAAATAAAATCTTTAAAAAAAATAAAAAATAAAAATAAATAAAAATAAAAACCAGGAGAGCCCTCACTGATACATGATGAGCTTGGCTGGGCAGTCCTTGAGGCTGGGAACCCTGGGGATAACTTGATCAGCATCTAATTTATGAACAGACAAGGATGCTTATCTGGCCTAACTCCTGGAGTCTAAATCCAGATCGATGTTGTGATCAAATATGCACTGGTCTTCTTCTACTTCCACTAACCCTAAGTATCTAAACACAGTTAAATGCATGTGAGTTTTCTTATTCCCACGTACAGGAGACTACTGGGTAGGGAGAAAGAAAAAAAAGGGGGGGGGAACGATCCTAACATAGTATGAAAAGAAAAACATATTAAATAAGGTAGCAATTAACATACGAAATAAGGTAGAAGTAAAAGTCACCAGGAGGAAATCAGATACCTGAGAGACTCTCGTGGCCTCCTCTAGGAATTTTTTCATCTCATCCTCAGAGAATACCACATTCATGGCCGATCCACTGGAAAGAAGAGGAGGACAGGTCAGTTTCTTTCACCACTTTGGAAGAAAAGCATGCAAGACATCATTGCTCCTCAGAACAGTTCCAGGCAATCTCTAGTTTCAGTCTGGACTGAATAAGAGGATACTTTTTTCTAAATTAAGTTTTTACTCTATTTAATCACCAGAACAATCAATCAAAGTAAAGAGTCACCCAAGTTAGGGGTAATAGCTGTGATGATATCCAAAGAGAACCACACAGCTATGGAGATAGCAGTATCCCAAAGTTTGTCCTCTCTGATCTTGAGTTTGCACTCTGCTGGTTCCAAGTAATTCTTAAACCTTAACAAGATTCATCCTAGGATCTAGCTATTCTTCTTCTTTTTTTTTTTTTTAAGATTTTAAAGATTTTTAAAAGATTTATTTATTTGAAAGAGAGAGAGAGGGAGAGAGCATGGGGGGAGGAGCAGAGGGACAGAATCTCAAGCAGACTCCCTGCTAAGTGTGGAGCCTGACATAGGATTTGATCTCAGGACCCTGAGATCATGACCTGAGCCAAAATTAAGAGTCAGACTCTTAACCAACTGAGCCACCCAGGTGTCCCAGCATCTGCCTATTTCTACTCTGTTCCTTCAGAGGTCATTGACAATGGCTGATCTTAACCCACAGGTCTGCTGTCAAAGCAGGTCATTCTACTACCAGCCAGGTTACAAAAGCATAAAATTTTTAGTAACACTTGCAAATATAATGATGTACAGTATCGAACTGAAAGGTATTCAACTGTGTCCTTCTCATTAATTGCTTGAGAAAGAATGATATCAATTTATGCTGAATTTTGATATTCTTAAAGTGAGATCGAAGGAAAGGAGGAGGAATAAGAGGGAAAAATAAGGAAGAAAAATACTACTTTCCACTTTTTTTTAAAGAGTCGCATTCTTTACCTTTTCTATTCTATTACATATTTTTGCATAAAGAGCTTTCAATGTCTTCATCCATTTAAGACAGGAAGGCTAAGTCAATAACACTGATAATTCACAGTATAGGAAACTGGAACAAAGAGACAGATTGCAGATGAGAAAGGAAGCACAATAGTCAAAGCTGCTTTCTGCAACCCTCCCTTAAATGTCTGTGTGTTCTTTAAATTAACTTACATTAATACCTCAAAGAAGAAGTATTATTTGATGGTGATTTACACAAAATGTCATTTAAATAAAAAGGCACATTTTCCACCTCATTTCAAATTTTTCATTATTTTAAAGGATCCCATCTCAAATTCCATTTACACTTTCAAATTGTGCACAGCAAACTGTGTTTCTCTTATTATCCCCTGTTCAGTGAAGTCTTTCCTTACATGTGGTAACATCTGAAGAGAATAAGTGATAATTCACAACTTCTCCTTTGATGATAGAACTTCGTTTCAAAGTTTAATATAAAAGATCCTCACTGTCTCTGTCCCTCACCATTATAATTCACCTATTAAAAAAATGTGGCCTCAAAAACTCAAAAAATTCAAACCAGAGGCACCATCGGAAGGTGCTGACAACCGTCAGAGATAAGCTGCCATTTCTGCAGACTAGAAAACAGATACTGGAAAGACATGTCCCAGGTTTGTTTTGGTTTTGCTTTTTGGGTTTTTTATTTTTTTTATTTTTTATTTTATTTTTTTTTAAAGATTATATTTATTTATTTCACAGAGGGAGAGAGATCACAAGGAGGCAGAGACAGGCAGAGAGAGAAGGGGAAGCAGGCTCCCTGCTGAGCAGAGAGCCCGATGCGGGCCTCGATCCCAGGACCCTGAGATCATGACCTGAGCCGAAAGCAGAGGCTTTAACCCACTGAGCCACCCAGGCGCCCGCTTTTTGGGTTTTTTAAATCGTTCTCTTCTCTAGTGTAAAATTATCCTCCCTCAGTTTGGCAATGAGATGCCCTAAGCCATGTTCTAAGATGGAGGACTGTGGACTCCCGTTGCCACCCTCTGAAAGGAAAGCAGTACGCTGCATGACCACGCATAGGTCCCCTCTCTGGCCATGTTGGTTTGGGGGCTGTGGATGGATTTACAAATTACTACACATCAAAGCCAAGTGCTATTGGCATACAGCATGCAGCTCAGTATCTCCTGATTTTTAAATCATTACTTTGGGAAAACAATATATTACCTCAAAACATAGGAAGGTCTCAACAAGCAGGGGTAGCCCACAGAATTCGCGAATTCCAGTGCCTCATTCTAATTAATAGAAACAACAACAAAAAAGTGCATGAATAGTTTAAAATACTCAATAGAACTGCAGAAAGGCATCTTTAGAACAAATGGTGACACAACTCTTTATTCCTCCTCTCAAAAGACACCATTAAAATGTAAATTGAACATTGAAACATATAAATTCCTAGTTTCTAATTGTAAATATCAATCAAGCTCAAAAATAGTTTGAATGCTTTTCATTGTCCGAATCTTAATGAGAATACTCTTACCAATTTATAACCAGCATTTAACTGCAATCNGAGCAGAGAGCCTGATGCGGGCCTCGATCCCAGGACGCTGAGATCATGACCTGAGCCGAAAGCAGAGGCTTTAACCCACTGAGCCACCCAGGCGACCGAAACATATAAATTCCTAGTTTCTAATTGTAAATATCAATCAAGCTCAAAAATAGTTTGAATGCTTTTCATTGTCCGAATCTTAATGAGAATACTCTTACCAATTTATAACCAGCATTTAACTGCAATCATGGAAATATACCAACTTTAAAGTAAAGTCACTGAGTCTAAGTGCCTTCTATCTGCCCTGCAATTAACATCTGCAGGAGTTAACATTCGGGTAAACTCTTCAAAAGCGAACATTAAACACCGACCTGTGTTCCCCTCCTTACCAAAGTGTTAACAGCCTTCCAGGGTGCCTGAGCCACTTTCAGCTCATCCAAGACAGCTGAGAAGATGGAGCGATCCTCGGCCCTGTCGATCTGCAGAGGGCTGGTGCCCATGATCTTGACACCATTCTTGTACAGAGGGACTGCCAGGTTGTTTGGAATCTGACCCCCAACTGAGATGATGCAGCCACCGCACGCCTGGAAAAGACACCCCCAATATCAGCCGTTAGGGTCAATTCATGATGGATGAACAACTGCTTCACATGTTATGATTGTTTCATGTCTCCCATCGATGGGCAATATTAAGTTATGCCCCAAAGAGATAAACAAACTTCGTTCTTACTTTCCAGGCACTTACATGCTAAAATCTATGTGAGACTTCCATACAACTACACATGACTACCACAACTACACATGAATGTGTGATATTGACATGCATGACAACTAGAAAAAGGAAATCAAGACAATTAACATTTTCACCATGTACTCTACTGTAATCAAGTGCTGCTCAGACTACTGTTGTAATTTCCTAAACGGACATAGATCTCCCTTCTAATGCTCCCCTCTCCTGTTCCCCTCCACCCCAGCGCTTCACATTCAGATTAATCATCCTACAAAACTGATTCACCAAGTCCCTCCTATACTGGAGTTCTCCAAAGTTTCCCTATGCCTAAAGGACAAAGTGTAAACTCATCACCGTCATTAGGACAATGAAGAGTCTCCAGCCTTTTCTGTCACCATTCTTCTCAGCACCAAGACCTCCTATTCAGTGTCCCCAACTATGAGCACACCCACTAGCAAGCTTTCTGCCCACTTAACCCCCCCCCCCGCCCCCCGCATTGGCTGCTTCTCTCCTTTTTTCCCTCTCCCTTATCTAAACTCCACCATCTCGACACTACAGTCCAGTCTAAATCCTACCTCCCATTTTTACATCCTCTCTCCTGTACTGCTACCTTGGCTTTTGTTGACAGTACCCAGTAACTGATTTTAGTCCCTGTTTCCTCACTATTTGCCCTACAGTGTCTGAATCTTTAACCTTATCTCCTGTTAGTAGTCAAAACTTCCAGATTAAAAAAAAAGTGCATATCAAAAAATAAAAATAAAAAAATAAAACTGCTGAGTCCCAGCTCACTCTAGGAATACATCATAATCAACCAGAGGTACATGGCCTAGTCAAGAAAAAAAAGCCCCATCCATTTCATTAAGAGAAGCATTTCCAATAAATGTTCACTTTTTATTTTTAGTAGTTACTAGAATGCATCATATTTTGCTTTTAATTATATAATGATAACCATGGTAATAAAAACTACTATTATGGCTCAGTAATAATTACAGCATGAAGGTCTTATGAAGTAAAACTTTTAAAATTTCAATATATATGTAAGATATGTTATGGATAAATATATTTTATTAGTAGAAATATAGGAAAAAAATTCTAGGAAGAAGGTGAAATAGAAATCCAGCTTAAGGAGATAAAATGAATAAAGAAAAAATTTCTGACTTAAGAAAAAAGAAGTTTCTTCCCATCTTAATTCCCTCTGTGAAACTCCCTCTAACATTTAGTCTTCATGTCTGTAAAATTAGAACAATATCTGCCTCACAAGGTCACTATATATATTAAATAAGATAATAAACATTAAAGGCCTTATACATAATAAGTGCATAAATAAGACATTGGTATTAATACTAGAAAATATTATTATATATGATAGGCCATTGATCTTGGAATAATTTGTATTTGCCTTAATAACTTACTAATGAATATTGGAGCTGCTGAAGTAATAGATATTAACCAAATGTATTTTATCATTATTTGAAATAATTCTGAAATAGTCTTAAAAGGGATAAAGCTAATTTGTCTTTGATGAGAGCAATGATAGTAGTGCCTAAGCAAACACCCTACAGTTGAGTGCTT
Source organism: Ailurus styani (assembly GCA_002007465.1). Taxonomy (NCBI): domain Eukaryota; kingdom Metazoa; phylum Chordata; class Mammalia; order Carnivora; family Ailuridae; genus Ailurus; species Ailurus styani. Next base: position 2,664,264 of record LNAC01000199.1, on the reverse strand, counting down.
AAATGCCTTGTAAACAGTATGGAAAACAATAACCCACAGTTCTGCATATTTATAAGTGCACCTAAGCTGCTTTTATCATTTCTTATGTTCAATATACATCTTTGCAAAACCTTTAAGATTTATTCTTTGTACTCTAATATTTTTATTGGCTTATTATTTTTAGTTTATTAGCAGAGTTAATATTTTAGAGGCTTAAAAACTAACTCCTCAATTAAATGCACACAAAGATTTCTTATGTGAAACACTTGAACGTAATTTCTGAAATTAAAAGAGAAGTATCAACTTGTGAGCAAAAATTGGGATCCATTGCACTAAATGGGAGCTCAAAGTTGAGTGAAAAGTCTTTAATAAATACACTAACATTTTTTTTAAATGTTCTATGAAATCACTTTTTATTTTTCAACAAATTATCAACTTTCAGAACAGTAATAACATAAACTGCTACTATTCCTTAAGGATATTACTATCTGCCCTACGCCATCTGTTTTGACCTTCACTGTATTCCTCTGAGGCAGTTATTACTCTCCCCATTTTATAGCTAAAGAAACTGAGGTTTGGTGATGGTGAAATGACTTGCCCATATTTCTAATCTAGCAAATACAGCCAGTCCTAGGACACAATTTTCCACACTGTAAAGCAGCTATGTTTAACTAATAAACCAAATCTTTGAATCATAAGATAACTCTATTTTTCTGCCTGGTTTCAAAGGTAGTTATTGTTAGAGGTTGTAGGAGAACTGTCTCTAAAATATTCTTTTCGAAAGTGGTAGAAAAACTTCCTCTGCAAACCCCATTCTCATCATTGGCTCAAGAAATAAAGATCATTGCTAGACAGACAAAACATCCACAGCATGTTTTAGAGTAATGGTGGACAATGTAGTGTAGTTTTGCCCACACAACAAAAGAAAGTCAGTACAAGAGAACACGTTTGTAGGATGAAGATAATATAAGACAGTTTTGTGGAAGAATTCATCTTAAATTGGCCCCAACTCCAAGCACAGAACTAACAGGGACTTAGAACTTGGTATGCCACATGGGTAAATTATCATTATTATCATAATCATCACTTAAGCCTAATAGTTTTAAATAACTCACTGACATAAAATATTCTAAAATTCAGATTTGTTTCACAGATCTCTAAGTACCTGGCTGAAAATAATTCCATCAGGGTCCCAAAGTTCCACTGATCTTACCTGGATTTGTTTGTATCTTTTTACTCAGTTTAGTTTCCTTTTTTTTTTTTTTAACTTGGTATCACTAAGCTCAGGCAACACCACACAAGAATATTTCTGAAACAGTATTCAAGTACAATCACACCACAAATGTATTTTTAGTACTTTGGTTTATCCTTATTTTTATGCGCAAATTAAATAATATAGACAGAATGCAAGAGAAAAAATTAATCTTACTAACAGAAATAGCATTTAATTCATTAAAAGATGGCCCTAATTTTTATAATTTCGTGTATTATCTCTAATTGACAAAACTCTACTCTTTGTACATCTGTCTATGAGATTGACTTGTTATCTTTAATGTGCTTTATCTTAGTAGTTCACATTTTAGTAAAACATTTTCAACACTTTAGGCAGACCCTTAAGATTGTATTTAGTTACAGTTAAATCAAATGCTAGGAATGAAACCCAATTCTAGTTTAGAGTCATGCATTCCCCAATGGGTTCTGTCTATCATTAATTAATGTTTGTCATTCATTAATTTCACTCAAATTGTATTACAGAGGTGTCATTGTATATGTATATACAAATAGCATAAGGTGTTAAAATAGAACAATTATACAATTAATCAGATTACATTTTTATGGGGTATGATCCAGTAAATTATTCACTATAAAAGCAAGAAAAATTAAGAAGGACTCAAACTATTTAGGGACATCATAAAGTGTCAGGTATATTGCCTGGCATTTTTAGACTCAATCTGGTTTTTAATGAAGAAATTTTTTTTAAAAAATGAGAAACAGGTCTTATATGGGGCCAGGATACAGAAGAAAATAAATGTTCATTTATATAACTTTAAAACTATGAGTCTCCAAAGAAAAAAAGGGGAATGTGAATTTAAGACAGAATCTGTGTGATTTTTTAAAAAATTTTATTTATTTATTTATTTGAGAGAATGTGTGAGCAAGTGGGGAGAGGGACAGAAGGAGAGGGAGAGAGAATCCCAAGCAGATTCCCTGCTGAGTGCAGAGCCTGACCCAGGGATGGATCTCAGGACCCTGAGATCATGACTTGATCTGAAATCAAGAGTTGACCACTTAACTGACTGAGCCACCCAGGCACCCCAGGATCTGTGTGATTCTTATTCATTGTCATAGCCTCTAAAGATTGTTGCAAAATTCATCCCTAGAAAATAGATTTAATAATAGAGCTAATAAAAGAGAAGCACAGAGTTGTAACTTTCATAAACAATATAATAATTTTCAACTCTTATACCTCAAAATACCTTGAGAACATCTTTTCCCTTATAATGAGTGCCCTAGCCAAAATTGTGAACTAAGCAAAATATTATCTATCAAAGACTTGTAGATAGTAGATACCAATTCTTCATTTTCTTGACAGTTCCCCATACTCAACACCAAAATTAAGGGAAAAAAAAACAAAATGCAAATTTCTTCTCAAAAAGTAGAATCTATGAACACAATCACAATAAATGACTTGAGTTTAAAGGATTGCTCTTTATAAAGTATTAAAAAACATCTGCAGCCAAAAAGAATATATCACTGTACCATTTCCTATTAAAAAGCAAAAAAAGAACAAGTAGGAAGGAGATTTTAGCATAAGGATCACTTTCACTCCACCTCTAAAACTAATTCCCTTTCTTTTCTTTTTTTTGTAGGCTCCATGCCTAACATGGGCTTGAACTCATGATCCTGAGATCAAGAGCTCATGTTCTGCTAACTGAGCCAGCCTGCTTTACTCACAAGCATGTCACTTTTCTAACTCCCCTTTACATTTTCTTTAGAGGTGCGTCCTTATTGCCATGGAAATAGGGTGGGTTCTGAACTAGACCAAGATACCTGGACCAGGAGACTCATCATACTTTCTATCATCCTATGTAGCTATGTAGCCTAGTGCCCTTCTAAAGTGACACAAATGTGTGCTTTTGAAGAAAGTTAGATGTGCTTCCAATTTTCCGCAGATTTACTATTGAATGTCTCGGTGCCTTTAGCATCCCTAGGGACACCCAAACCTGGATTATGGTAGTATCCTGGAGGCTGGGAGGAGATACACAATAACCTCATAGAAGGAAACATACACACATATGTCCTGTGTGTATGATATAGTGTATATGTTAAAATAACATTTCTTGTAGGATAGTCTAACAAATACATCAATGGAATATTATTCTTATATTCTTCAATATAACATTTAAAAATATCTTACATAGTAGCACTATAAATGCCATTAGCTTCAAAGAAGGGCCAATTTATTTTTTACCATCATACTGAATTCAGTTACTATAAAAGGATCTCATTAATATCCATGTATAACCATATCCAAAGGCAGTTGTAGAAGTTTTTAATCTTTCCTTAAACCATTTCATGGGGAAATAATTATGTGTAAAATGCCCATTGCAATTCCTGTAATCCTTGTTAATATTTTTTAAACAATTATGTAATTTTTCATATATTTATGTTATGGGTTTCAGTATTATTCTAATGTCTTGAAGGTAGGTACCTGGTTTTACAGCTCCCTATCCTGCTGAGTCCGATATTTAAAAGGTATTTAAGATATATTTATAGAATACACTTGTTTTGATCCCCACCTGAAATGAATCTTAAGAAATTATTAGAAAAACCATGTCAGAGAGAAAACTAAAAATTTTCTATATTCTACCTAAGGGTTCAATTTCATTTATCCAAAGATAAGTGGGTCAAGCTCAAATGGACAACTATGATGATATATCCATCCTAAGTTTGTCTATTTTTCTTCAATGTAATAAAATCATTACATGTTCTAACACTGAAATTTACACTTTCCAAGGTGGTTTCAGCCACAAATCTCCTTATCTTCACAATACCTGTATGTAGCACATATATACTCATCTGCTTCATTAACAAAAAAAAAAAAAAAAAGATGAAGCACGGAATTTAAGAAATTTGCACAACACAACAAATTGTCAATTCAAAACTTGAACTTAAAGTACTGTGGCCCTAATTCAGTTTTTTCCTAAGTGACCATATTTTATACATAGGAATGATTCTCCATAGTAGGGAATTAACTGTAATGACATCAAAAGACACAACCACTAGACATCACTCTGAAATCTACCAGTAGTTATTTTTTTTAACTGGAAGATATTTTATCTTATAGACTTATAGTAACCTGTGGTCATAGGAATCCAGAGTGAAGCTATTCTCAGTAATACTAGATGTGGGTGGAAGAACTTCCAGAAAAACCTAGAAAAGTACCAATATCGTTCAGAATGAACTCCTCGATCTTAAACTGAAGTCTAATGGCTTCATCTGATGGCACACAGAACTAACCACACAGAATTAACTGGTCATTTGTGAACTGACTTCTCTCCTCTGGGACCATTCATTATTAAACCGCAACAACACACAAACTAGAGAGAGGTGGCTTATTCTATGTCTAGATGATCAATTAAATCATTCTGCAAAATATTTTGGAGGGTTCTCTTGTACTAGTTAATACATATCTGACACATGTTACCAAGAAGGGTTTTCAATCTAGTTGGAATGCTTAGAAAGAAAAAAATAATCACTCTGTGCCAGGGCCTCCAGACTCTAAGACTGGAAAAACTTTTTTTAGTTTCACTACAAAATTAGACAGTGGAAGACACTGGCAGCTCTTTCTCCTAAGAGGAATTACAACATAAATCTACATACATATATCTACGTCTACAAAGTATGCCCTGCATATATTTTTCTTCTTTTTTTTCCCTTTCTTTTCTTTCTTTCTTTTTTTTTTTTTTCCGCTCTTTTTACCTCCTGATGGTAGATGTCTAGGATTCTCTCCAAAGACAACTCTTCAAAGTACAGTTTGTCACACTCATCAAAGTCTGTGCTCACGGTCTCAGGGTTGCAATTCACCACCACTGTCTTCTTGCCAAGCTGACGCAGTGTGCGGATGCTGGAGACAGCACACCAATCAAATTCCACACTGCTGCCTGCAGAGAGGGTAAGATTGGGAAGAGGAGTAAAAGAAACATGAAGTTACAACACAAAGAGCAGCAGAAAGATATTGCTAAGGCCAAGGAAGCTAATGTCCTTTCATGGCAATTTTTAAAACTCCAAAATGTAAATTTCAGATCAATTGTGCATGCTACAATAATAGTAGGAAAAACAGGAACTAATTAAACAACAATGACATGTTGGCTTGTTTTGTATGCTAAGTTCTGCAAGAGGTAATCTCCATATTTGAAACATTCAAATTCAAAGTTAATGGGAGATCACTGTAATGATTTTTAAAAAACCCTCATTTACAAAAAAGAACTCAAAGTGAACATACTGACCTCAGGACACAAAAAACACTCCAGCTAGTGATCAGAATACTTGAGTTCTTGTTTTAGTTATTCCACTTACTCTGCTCTCTGAGGGCTAAACCCAGTGATCCCTGAAGTGCCTTGGAGCTCTGACGTATCTTGAGTGATTGGAAAATCCTGTCCTTTCCAAGCATATCCTTTTAAGCTTGGCAAGGCCACCCCATGCAGAGTGAGTGACCTTCTAAAAAGTAATTTGAAGTACAATAATGGCCTAAATACCTCAAAATATCACCTCTACTGGGACACCACAGAACTGAAAGTCCTGGGATTTGTACTAATTCTTTGCATTAGGATTCTGTCTTCTAAAAATTCTTATCAGAACAATAATTATCCAAAAATAGTAGCATGCTAACTTTCACTATCAGTTAAGCATGTACTTGATTATTAGCTTAGCTAGTTTTCCCTGGATCCTAAGGTAATGCATAATTGTTACAGGAATTAGGTAATATTTCAATAGAAAGGAAGAAAGGTCTACAGAAGAGAACGGTAGGTCCTGGTGGTATTTGGGCCATTCAGTTGTAAGATAACTGAAGGGGTAAAGATGTAAACACTTTCCATCTACTTCAAGATTTGACCAGAGATTGCTGAAGTAACATATCCTGAAGCACTTGGTGAATTGTATAACCTAAAATAAACTATGTTTAAAGTAACAGAGTTAGACTATATACATTTTATATTATGTATTTCATCATTTCTATACTAGAATAACTTGCTAGACTAAATGTTAAATATGCTTGTTGAGAAATATCATTGTCTATTTAAATATATACTTTGTGACTGTAAATTATGATTATTATATTGTTATTAAATGTCTCATTTTAATGACTGGGTGAGGTGTCACAATTTCTGCTGAGAACATTTTAATTAAATTATATAATGCTCTGTCTATGCACCAATGATAAAAGCTCTTTGCATTCGATATCAACAGAAGTCATATATTCACAGATCTCATCTACAAATGTAATTTCTGGTTGAAATATGAAGTTCTTGAGCAAATACAGATCTTTGCATAAAACTGTGCCAGATGATAAAAGGTCAAAGTGTAATTCATTCCCCAACCTCAGTGAGAGGCTCAATTTAGTTCATGCAGATAAAAATATAAAAGGGGACACGGTGAAATGGGATTACTTTGCAAAATATTTATTATAACAGCATCTGTTTTACATAGTTCTTAGAACAATAGAATGAACATGTGTGAAAAGTATTATATAAACTATAAAGTCTTATGTAAATATGTTATCACTTTACCTATGTGATATGGACCACAGCCCAACACCATCATTCCATGGTCATCAAAATTGATATCATGCTCCTGAGGAGAAAAAAAAAGACACAGAAATTATTGTGTGTTATTCTTCAATCTAATAAACTCTTTGTCCTGTCACTGAGTCTGTCTTTCTCATTCTTCCTCTTACTGACGTGTATTCTCTACCAGTCTCTGGGAACTCGTAAGTGTAACGTATAAGCTCTACTTAGTCACAAAAAATAAGTTCAATATTTTTTAATTAAATAGCCATGAGAATACATCAGAATTGTATGTTCATAGAACTGTTATCCTTATTATATTTTTACTTGTTTGATTTCACCATCTTAAGGCAGTTCTGAAAAGACTGAGTACAGAAAGACATCACATCTGACCCACATGATGTCACTTTAATAGCAAGATTACTAGATAAGCAAAAACACACAAAAGTTGTATTCCCCCATGTGGACCATTTACTAAATCTAGAGCTTGCTGCATATAACAATTTGGCAGTTCCTACCTGACCATTGTAGGTAACATAGAGGTAGTTTGTTACTGATGGGTATTCTGCAGCCAGTGTATCGATCTACAAGAGAAAATAAATAAATAAATAAATAAATAAATAAATAAATAAATAAATAGGGATTTTATTCCCTTTGTTGTATTTTTTTCAAGAATTAAAAAAAATTGTGCTGCATTCATATTCCTTTAATGACTCTTACTGTCAGATACAAAGACAGATAAAAACGTAGGTACAATTCAATTACTTCTTAATTCTGAAAATGAGATTAGGTGGAGGAACAGTGATATAATCTAGTTGTCATTTGACCAATAAATAACAATACACACCCCAGAGCATCACTGATTGATTATAGCAGTACTTTTCATGTACATAGCAAAATGGTCATAGTCAACTGGTTACCAGGGAAATTTACCCAGACAGCTATCTAAAGCAGCTTAAATCAGAGCAAAATGACTTATATGTAAGAATGTTTTTGGTTTGCAAATTAATGTGTAAGATTTAAGTTACCTATGGCACTGAGCAATGGGATGACAAAAATACCTTAAAGCATGGGGAAGAGGGGGAGGGGACAAGGTCTCATTGAACATATTTGGGAAAAGTAAATCAATTCAGTTCTCAAAGGCCAGGAGGTCAGCTTAGTGAGCAAGAATTCAGGGCCAACAGGGAAGGCTAGTGTAAGGCAGGTGAGAAGGAAGAAAGATAATTGCTGAATAGAATATATTCAGCATCAAGCCTGAGACCAAAGGGTATGCATGTGCCCCCTCGGCACATGGAGAAAAGTCAATGATTTTAAAGGACAAAAGCCAGCTGGTGGTACTTTAAGCCAAAGCATCCCTCTACTAAAGTCCAAAAATAAAAAATAAAAAAATAAAAAAACCAATCACAATGGTACACCTATGAAAGTTCTTGTGTGATTGTCATGAATACTAGATGAGCTCATTATGCCCAACCCTATCACAATGAATACTAAATGAACCATAATGATGGGGCACTTAAAATAAAGTATTACCCTGTAAAAAGTTAGTACCAAAAGAGATAACTATTCTTTTCAAGAGGTCAGCCACCATGCTAGGGTATTTCAAGTCCTTCTATTACACTAAGGATTTATCTGATCATAGATATATTTGTACATGGGTCAAAAAGTAAAGGAGAGGTCGTTTTGATTTTTTTTTCATTTAGGCAGAGAAAACCATGTACCCACTCTTACCTTTACATTCCAGTGCCCCTTCAACCTTTCCCTTTTAAGTTTAAATCAATCCTGTGCTGAATAAAATTGGTGGCATCATGGGCATCGATCGGACAAGTAGAATCATTTTTGAATTCCACCCCTCTTTCTCTTGGCAATGGCTCTATGACTTAGTGCCTATGTTTACCCCTTGAGGAAAGGGAAACTCCTTTACCTGTTTAACCCAAGGGTGGATGTTCTTCTTTAGCCTCAGCTCCCTTGTCTGGGCCTCAGTCAGCCCAAGGCATTTTGAAATCTGCTTGTCTGAGAACCCAATCTCCTTTGACTTTTTCAGGGTTTCTTCTGTAATGGACTCACTAGGATTTAATGAAAAAGAGAGATTCGAGTTTAGAACAGACACAATAAGGACCAGTGAACTGTTCAATTTCAAAAACACCAAAGTCTCCTTATTTTCCATCTTCAACATGTTTAGATCTTCTATCTTTTAAAAATGTACAAATTAAATAGCCCACTAAATCTTCTAGCCTCTATGAAATCTTTCAGTATTTTCAAAACTGACTTTTTCAAACACGCGCTTTCGTACTTCCACACCCCCGGCACCTTATTCTCTTCTTATTTCCTGAAAAATGGCTTCTGCATTTACTGTCTTAATGGATCTCCTCTTTCAAAATAATCATGGGCCTTCCTCTTACTATATCTAGGAACATTTTCTCAAGTTTCTTCTCCTGAACCTGTCAACATATGACCTGCTTGATGTTTCATTCTTTAAAGATATCATCCTCTGGCTCTGATAGGTTGCTTTTCAACCTACTTTATAATTTGCAAAAAATTATTTACTGGTGTTTCCTCCCCCCCCCCCCAACGCCAAGTCTCTATTTTTGTTACCAGATTTAAGACTAAAGGTCTGGCTACCTTTTCTCTAACTCTAAATTTAACCACTGTCATTGGCTCAAGCATCATAGGTAATTGATAATTCCCAAATCTATAGCTCCTTCTCTGATGTCTGACTTATGCTCCAGGTCTTTATATATAGGATCTTCAGGAATCACCTTCACCTGGGAATCCTAAAATTGCATCAGACTGGGTATACTCTCCATAAACTGCCTCTATTTACAAATATCACACATCTGTTTATGTCGACAAGATAGTTCTCTATGATTATTTCCGACCCATAGTGTTGACTGTATTTGTGCTGTTTCTCTCACCTATAGTGGCTTTGACATTCCTATTACCTACCCAACTGCTCTCCAACTCCCAGTCACTCTTTAGAGGTCAACTAGAGCCAAGTGTCATCCATAAGGTTTCTTGGTCTGCCCGCACCCACACATCTTCCTGGGCTCTTCACTGACTGACTCATCAGTGAAGCCAGGAGCATAGTTGGAACCATACTGCTTAGCAAGTCAATACTGCCAATATTTTTAATGTTTCCTACCTTTTATTCACCCACTTGACTTTTTTCCTGCTAGATTCATGTTCCATGATGACAAAGAATACACCTGGCTCATTTATCAGAACATTCCCAAAGATTAGCAGGCTAGCTCACAGACAACATTCAATAAATATTTATTAAATGAATAAGGGAAACTGGACTTCAACAGCTTTTATAGAAAAGACAAAGTTATTGAAATCAGCTTATAAGTAGAATTCAAAATGTAATACAGAAGATAATACAAAAATAATTTGTAAAGAGCCAAGGTACAGAAGAATAAAATACTTCTGTAAAAGTATATCTAACTAAATAGCTATGGGCCAGCTATTTCAAGCAATAGTCAATACAATAAAATTCAATTATAACAGTCTGATAGTCAATACAATGAAATTAAAATATAACAGTATGTTCTCAGAAGATCTAATAATAAATAAAACATTTTCATTGAAATTCTGCTAATAGAATGTAGCTGAATTAAATCTATTGCATTTTGTTCATTCTATTCTTCAATCTTCTTTAATTAATTCATATTCTGAATCTAGAGAAAAGAGAGTCAAGCTCGTATATTTAATAGCTATTTCTCTGGCTTTTGGATATCAGTCTTAGTTTGGTTTTTACAGTTATGTCTCTTCCCAGTCAATTTGCTTTTTCTATGGTACTAAATTTCCTTCTGTCTCTCAAGTTAATTCATTATTTCTTCCCAACATATTTAATGTCTCTTTTTTCTGTTCTCATTTTGACTTTTTAATCTTCCCAAGTATTTGATAAACAGTCTCCCAGAGCAACACATTTTTCTGTCAAATTCTTGAATGTAATCTGATTATTAAGTACGATTAGTCACTTGCTATGTGTGCCAAGTACTGGGCTTCATGCTCTAGAACTATGCTGTCCAATATGGTAGCAACTAGCCACATGCAACTATTTCAATTATAAATGTTAATTAGTTTAAAAAATTTTAAATTAAATTTTAGATTCACAATTGTACTAGCCACATTTCTAAGTGTTCAATAGCCATATGTGGCCCGTGGTTACTGTTGCTGTATTAGATGGTGAGGATTATGGAATATTTTATCGTCACAGAAATTTCTATCTAGGCAGTGCTGCTCATGAAGATACAAAACAATATTTGGGACAATGCAGTGATAGAGAGTGATTCAAAACATTTTATGGAGAGATAAGCTAGGTGGTGCAATGTGAGGTCAGAGAAAAGCGATAACAATGTGAGTGGATGTAGTGGAGAAATACTATGGCAGTAGAGGAATGAGAACTGAGTCATAAAGAAAGTTCAGCTTTATACGGATGGAGGAGTTGACAGATGTACTGTAGGCAAGGGTGACCGCGTCTGCAATAATTTGAGACTGCGATGGGCATGGCAGGTATAGAATACATACTGAGCATTTGTAGTCAGCAGGAAATTATGAATGGTGAAGGAGGGGCAACATTCCCTGTCATTCTTCTATCAGTGCTTTAACACTTAGTGAACATGCGCTGTGTCTCAGGCTCCATGCTACCTATTTTACTTTATTTTTTTAAATTCCTTATTTAAATCCCATTTAGTTAGCATGGAGTAGATGATTAGTTTCAGGGGTAGGATTTAGTAAGTGATTCATCAGCTGCATAGAACACCCAGCGCCCACTACATCGAGTGCCCTCCTGAATGCCCAGGACCCAGTGTAGTTACCCCATTCCTCCCACCACCGCCCCTCCAGCAACCCTGTTTGTTCTCTATAGTTAAGAGTCTCTTGTGGTTTGCCTCCCTCTCTGTTTTTATCCTATTTTATTCTATTTCCGTGCTACCTATTTTAATGATGGAGAGATAAAATATCGAATCTCCGCATTCAGGGAGGTCAGAGTATATTCGGGGGCAAACAAACAGCCATCGACGTGCTTGCACTGCGAGAGGTGCTGAGGAGAAATGTATGGGAGACAAGCCGGGGGCTCAGGGGAAATGCTCCCGGCTGCCACTGGGGGGGTCACCCAAGGGATGACTGCTGAGCTCCGAGGGCTTTGGAGACACCCAAGTTTCTGGTGTTTACCTTTAGTCTTGCAAAAAAAGAAAACAGTTGAGACAAAAGCAGAAGAAGAATTTGTTGCTATTTGTTTTGAGAACGTATATTCTCACTTTTCTTGCCAAGATTATGTTTCTAAATCAATTGCTCGTTTGTTTATGCGCAAGTGTGTATTCAGCCTCAAAGTGGAAGTACTTGATAAATAAGCCATATTTCTCAATTAGCACCGTGCATGATGTTCTTTTTAAATAACTATATTTAATTGTGAGTTTTATGAAAGATAAATCATGTTTAATGTTTACCTGCATGGTGAAAGGCTACACATTTTCTCTGTGATCTGCAATTTTGTTAAAAACATAAGTATGAAGCTTGAGTTAGGTGGAGAAATACTGTACATATAGCATTAAGCCAATTCTTACCCTTAGATTTTTCTATCTACTCGCTAGAACATTTTCCCATAATTGTATGATAGCAGTAAAAGGAAAAAAATAAACAGATCTTCAGTAAGACATTTCTTTATTATTGCAATAACTATCTGAGGCAAAAGCCATATTATGTTACTAAATCAGCAGCCACACTAGCTTAAATGACTAAATCCTAACCTACAGAGCAGCAATCCAGATACACTTAGGAAATTGCCTTGAAAAGAGCCATCACACCTGTAATTATGACTACGGACTAGCAAAACTGCAAGTTCTTCAAGTCCAAAGATAACCAGAAATAATATATTTATCTTGAGCTCTTTGGGCCATGTTTTTCTATTTGTTTTTTTTTTTCCCTTGCCTTGAATGATTTATTTTTATTTTTTCTTATAAGGAATATCAGTCAATTCTTCAAAGGTTGCTACATTGCTTTAAATGAAAATTATAAATAATGGTATTAAACAAACAAACAAAAGAAACCATTTAGATTCCTCACATTTCTATTAGGGATGAAATAAATTTGCATTTGTTTTGTCCACATTCAGCAGCGCAGTCTTTTCTATTGCTGAAATATGCATAATCCCTCTTATTATTTTCCACCAAAGAGTCCAATAGAGCAGATAAAGACATCTCCAACAAATATGCAGTCTTCCTCCTCCACTCACCAAATAAAATTGGACTCCTGACTCTTACCAATAAGCAAAGAAAGAAAGAAAGGAAGAAAGAAAGAAAGATTGATCGATAGAATTGGCTTTGTGCATAAAAAAGTGAAGTGAATTAATTCTGTGCTCAGCTCTGGTGGCAAAAAATAGCTATCTGTCACTAAGACTAACTCAATCATTACTGCTCCCCATAGCATCTTCACACCAGAGTTTTCATTATTTAAAGGGGATGCCTGAGAAGAGCACCAGTAACACAGAATAATGAATCACAAATGATAGAATTTCAGAATGGCGCTGAAAACCTACTTCTCCATAGGCACCCCCTCAAATCTTACCAGGTGAGATTTCCAAAACAGATGTTATCAAGCCAGACTTGCAGAGTCCATGCTCACAAGCTGATTCCCAGAATACTTTCTTGGTGAGCCCAAAACAACTTTATAACTTTTGCTCAATCTTCAAATAGCTAGATCAATAGCATGATACGACATTTTTAAACATCTTGAAAATTAGGGTGTATTAAATTGGAATGGCATATGAATATAATCATGTTCATCTATTTTAATTTGAATGCAAATATTGGGTGGGTATGTTCAAATGAAGTTCAAAGTGATGTATCTTCTATAGTATTTTATTTAAATCTCTTTGGTTATTAATTTCTACTTTTCAGGCATGTTCATAAAATAGTGTAAAGCATTTCAGTCCTCCTCACTGACAAAATACATGTTGATTCTGACCCAGCATGGCAGTTACAAAGACATGGATAAATTAGATCCTTTCCCACATTCAGTGCTACCCTAATTCTGTGGGGTACCCCGAACCATAAGATAGGAAGCAGGTTGCCTCTCTCTATATTTCCCTCATTCACTCTTTCTGCTGCTTTGCATAACACAAAGCTGGCTGGCATGTCATCACCTAGGGAAGAAAATTGACTTTATTCCCTACTCGTTCTGATACAAAATTTTATTTTGAGTCCCATTATAATAAAATAAAAGAAGAGACAGTTTGAAGACACGATTCATTAGCTTTGGGCCAGTGATTTAGATAAGGTTAAACCTCTTCAGAGTCAAATGCAAGATGAATAATCTTAAGTGAACATAAAGCTCATCTAATAATGTAGAGATTCGGATACATGCTCCTCATCTTTATCTGCCCACACTGGGCTGTCCTCCATGTTGTCTGCTAAAAAGAAATTCCATCAGAGGGAGGCTTTTTTTTTTTTTAAAGAAATCAAGTTAGATGAAAGCTTATTTTAGGGACAGGGCTATAATATTTCTATTTTTCCAAAGGAAAATAAAAACCTTAATTTGGAACAAACTCAGAATAATTACTAAAAGAAATATAAATGCTGAATTTGTAATTCAAAACTGCCTTCTGAAGCCTCAATAGGGAATGCTCCGTTTATATTATATTGTAAATCAAGGGAGCATCATACCAAGCAAGAATGTGATCAGCTGAACGGAGCATATTGCACAAAAGCACACAGTTTTCAAATATGTGCAATAAAGTATCCTTCTGTTATCTGGTGTGTATGTGTGTGTGCTAGCATGTTTGTATCGATCTTCACTGCATCCTCGAAAACATGCCATATATGTCACTCTTCTCTCCTCTCCGAGCTTTCCCTGCCTCAGAGTTCAAGGGCAAACTCTGCAAAGGTTACACTTCCCTCATTGCATAAAAGAAGCTAAACAATAACACAAAGAAACACCAAATAGCTGTGATGTTGGCCTTTTCAGAATCTTCAGTTCCTCTCTACTTAGCAGCACAAAATGACAGTTCTGAAATTTGGGGAGGGGGAAAAACACCTTAAGAACAGACAATCAGACTTTTACACACTCTGCCATAATCTTTTAACGGTTAGACAGCATGGCTCAGCTTCTACAGCGGGAAGTCTCTCGTGTGCTCTCTGGTTTTATAAACAATACGAGCCTTGCTCCTGTCTCTCCCGACTTCCAATGTAGATTTTGTTGTTGTTGTTGTTTAAAATTCTACCCTGTCATCTCCGCAACTTCCTCCACTCACACTTAGTCTTCAATAATAAATGATAAAAGGAAATGGAATAAATTCCCCTTAATGAGGAAATTTTCACCTGGCGTAGAGGAGCTGGGGAAATCTATTAACTGACTGGAGGAACGCCGGCAGCATCGCAATTACCGGGGGAGCCAGCACACTTCACACAGTCCTCTCTTCCACTTGACTGGCTTTTATCTGATCCACCAACTCACAAGTAATACTAAACAAATTTCTCTCCAGATTGCACAAGCTCTAATGTGAAAATGAGCACTCCACTTGGCCTACGATTATGGGGTGGGCTTGCGATTTTATTATTATCTTCTTTTTAAAAATCCCCGGAAAGGCAGAAGCTGAGAAAAACAGGAGGGCCTGATACTCAGTAATGACACCTGCTTTAATTAGGACAGAGAACGGAGTAAGATATGTGTTCTCTGCCCCAAGCCCCACTGTCAGCCTCTCCCCTGACTCTTGCACGGTTTCATGGATTCTTTTTGGCATTTACCAGGTTCAAGACCATGCCCTAATCCCAATAATGCAACCAGGGGAGAAGTTACTTGTCTTCTCATCTTTTTTTTTTTTCCCCAAGGAGACAGGTCGTTACCTCTTTCCTTAAGAGAAATTCAAAAGACATTTTCAAAAGCAGTAGTCATATTTAGAAAAGCAAAGGATGAGATCTGGGCAATTGGGTAAATACAGCTATTTGCTCTTAATTCTTCAAAACACGATGCTTTGTTACTATACAGCCATGAAGTCTTTGGAGGAATTAAAGAACACCTTGAGCTATACCTCCCATCTACAGGACAAACAATACCCAATGATCCAATGTTCACGTGAAAGCACACCAGCATGAAAATTATCTGTTAGGATCTAGGTCCACTTGGCACTATTGTAATAATGCTACAATATTACAAGTGTTGATTTTCGAGGGACGAGACACCTAAAACTGTATTTCACCTTAAAGGCTACTGAAAACAACAGACTCAAACAAAGAAGAAAACTTATGACAAATGATACTGTAGGTATTTTTAAGTAGGCAAAAAAAATCTTTATCACTGAGTGTTTTTTCAGAAGACAAAAAATAGTAACACCCTGGGCAGCAAAAATTCTCATCTACTTCATGCTAATGACTATATACTCAAGAGCAAATTGAGTAGCTCTCCCTTCAAGCTGCCTAGAGCAAAGGATGGTCGATTATACCAGTCCATCAGCTAAAGAGTTGGTTAGGTAGGGTAGGGTTTGAGGCAGTATGTGCAATATCACCACGGCCATGTTAATACTGAGGTGAGGGCTGTTACCTTATCAACATTATGCATCACTGGCAAAGAGTGCCTAACTGCCTATTTCAACCTTAAGTAAATATCACTGGCCAAATCTAGAGTCAGGGGTGCTTGGGTGGCTCAGTGAGTTAAAGCCTCTGCCTTCAGCTCAGGTCATGATCTCAAGGTCCTGGGATCGAGCTTGCTTCAGGCTCTCTGCTCAACAAGGAGCCTGCTTCCTCCTCTCTCTCTGCCTGCCTCTCTGCCTACTTGTGATCTCTCTCTCTCTCTCTGTCAAAAAAAAAAAAAAAATTCTTAAAAAAAAAAATCTAGAGTCAGGCTCCAACTCTACCGAGAAAACAATCATATNACCTTCCCTCTCTTTGTCAAAAAAAAAAAAAAAAAATTCTTAAAAAAAAAAATCTAGAGTCAGGCTCCAACTCTACCGAGAAAACAATCATATCAATCAGATGAAATGATAAACCTGTGAAGTGTCTGGCACAATGTCTTGGCACAATGCCAAGCAGGTAAATAAGTGCTTCCCAAATGCAGATGTCAGGGGATGAGGAAGAAGGGGAAGAGCAGGCACAGGGAGAAGAAAGAGGAAGAGACGGAGGAGGAGAAACAGGAGGAGCAGTTCATCAGAACAAAATTGGTAAGTGTGGCCCCAGCACCTCAGCTTTTCTCAGACTTTCCCCCTCCTCTGCAACATTCCTGTAGCTATCCCGTGACATAATGAGGGCCAACATACTCTACTCTCCTTGCAAATCACAACTGATCTTCTGGAGAGCACGTGCAGCCAAGCATTTTCTACGACGTGGGGAGGCATGGCCACTACCTTACGCTCCTCAGGCCAGAAATCATGCATTTCACCTCCGAAGTCAGCTCAGAGGCTCTACACCACCATAAAGACACTGCGGGTATGAATGAGCAGGTGAAAAAATCCTGGGGGTCAGTGAGTGATTATCTAGCTTCTATAACTACAGCTGAGGCAGACTATTTTGTGTAAATTAATTTCCATTGTGCACTTCAAGAGATTTTTACTGACCTGCATTAACATGGAGGATAAGCAGTTTGCATCTTATTTAAAGAAAAAATACCTGTGTATGTATGAACGCAGGTATATAGACAGTCTTCGATTTGAAATATGACAAAATGTAAAAGGAAAACCCTTATCCCGGCCCTCCATACCCTTGAAAATTCTGTTTACATCTTTTAAAGGTGACTCGCCAGGGCTTTGTCCCTGCCAGGCCCCTGTGTTTCCCCCTGCAAGAGTTCCAGAGAAGGGCACATCCCTTACCATGCATCTGCTCTAAGTGGGGTCAACAATTCAGGCAGGAAAACACACAGCTCACAACTTGACAGCTAAGGAGGAACTGATCTCCAGCTGTCTGATTTAAAAGTCATATCTCTAAAAGGAAGCTTTTGAAAAGGGTTAGTGACTAGAACCGCAGGCAGAAGCCCTGGGCTAGATTCCTTGCTTTCCTCTGACTGCTGTGACAGAAAGCATGACACACATCTCAATGTGACTCAGTTTCACCCTCCACAAAAATAGAAGAGTGTATTTTCCACCCATATTATAACAGAAATGCACCTTAAGGTCACCAGAGAAACATAGATCTCATAAATAATATACCTTTTTGCCCTAACCCTCTCCACTGGTTAATTAAATTAGAACCTTCACTACAATTGTAAATATTAGTGACTATTTCTCAGAACAACTTTTAAGAAAATTTGCAATTTTGAAAACCTGGATAGTTTTTTGTTTTTAATCAAAAATATAAAAACTTTGGCTTGTTGTCAACAGGCAATAGAGATTTTATAATGCACATATAGGTATTACAATGCTTCCAGTGTATAAAAATCTCCATTTAATAATTTAAAACAATTAGATAAATCCCCTTTTATTAGAAAGCAGTTTATTCAAAGTTTTCCTGCCTAATCAGTAGCTATATAGTCACTTAAAAAAATGAAAATGTAGAGATGCTGATTTACAATGTCTTCCAACACAGTGAGTTTATATCTTGGATTATATATATTTTTCAAGTAATCATTTTGTGGGTCTCTTGAAGCAACCGGGAATTTAAATTTTTTTTTCAACTCCAATTTCCCTTCTTTGCCATGACTAAGAAACTCTGATTTTCATTTTCTACCAAGAATATGTATTCATTTATTTAGTGGGCATATTATCACACAAATTATAGACACTGTATGCCAATGCCCAAGAAAATAAATGATCAATAAAGAATTGGAAGCCATTTCTTATGCCTGAGCTGATGCCATGCCTTAGCATAGTGAACTTTATTCTGTGTTCACACAAATCAGCAAAAGCTCTTAAGAAAAGCTTATAATAAAAGTCTATTAAGACATCATGATATTTGGAATTTGCCTTAATGGAATTTCCAATTTAATTGGAGGATGGTACCCACATGTATCAAAAAATTACAGAACACTGAAATGAAACTATGTGGTTCCAACTACTACCTACATTGAACAAATAGGTAGATAATATCCACTTTAATTTCTATTCATAGACTTAAATTTCTTTACAGTAAGCCTCACTTTTATGAAACATAGTAGAAAGATAACAAAATAAGAGCAAACATAATTTGTTGCTTCCTAAGTAAAATTCATCCATTTACCCGCTTCCTTTCTCTTCTTACATATTTGGTTCTTACAGTCTAGTTCCTGCTCTTTCCTCCAAATCATCAAATTTGGTAGACTTGCTCAGTTCTCTCCCTCTCTACTCTCCCTAAATCACACAATATTGTTGAAAGGGTCTTCCGATTTTGTTTATTCTGTTTTAAAATCTCTCTTTCCTTGGCTCCCCTGGCACTGGGATATATTGAAGGATATATTTGTGGGATATATTGAAGGGACACATGTTGTCCTTGGATTCCACAAGTCCTGAACTTAAATCCTGGCTCCAACAGGCACTACCTCTGAAACTTTAAAAAGTCTAAACATCTGAGCCATTGTTTCATTTATAAAATATGAGGTAGGGATGCACACCGTCTAGGAACTCTTAAATGAACATTTAAGTGAGATAACATATGCAGAGGTCTTAGAGCTTTTGTTTTTAACCTCCATTTAACTTTCCTGGCTTTGTGTTCCTGCTTCTAGTTGGTCTGTTTAAAGTATCTGTCTTCTGTAAAGCCACGTGTATATATTTAATCTTCAAATATAGATTATAAACCCAATGAAGACCAGTTAAAGACTAACAATTATCTATCGACAAATGGCACTGGACCTTGCACATAGTAGGTACTTAATAAATACTAGTGACTGAGTAGGTGAACAAATACCATATGGTCCAATAAGAGCTCTTAATAAGGAGAAATGCCATCAAGTAAATACATAACTCATCATGCTGAGATCAGAGATAATGACATAGGGATAATCTATTAAATTTTGACTATTAATAGGTACATGCAAATTATGAGTATACATTATTTTAAATCAACTTAAGATTTTTTGAACTATCAAATATTTAAGAATCAGTATGCAAAAAATATATGATATCCATTTTTTGAATTATCTAAATATCACTCTGAAACATTTTGAGTAAAACATTTATTTTGCCCATACCAGAATCGAGTTCTCTCTCACACTTGCAAAATACACATTTGTAAATGCTATTTAAATAGTGAATGTAATGGAGATTCTCAGAACATTAAATATTTGATGTAAACTTTTACATTCTATCTGATTCAATAAATTGTTAGTTAAAAAAATTAATGGAGGCCTATCAAATCTATGACATCACCTAAAATATCTTATCACATGGAACATAAAAACAAATTAAAAATAAAATGTATTTTTGGCATTAGTTCACAGAGGCATAGAAATTCCCACAGTAATACTCCTCTTTCAAATAGAAAAAAACAACTTTCTCATGTAAGCTCCAATTTTTAGTGTTCTTGAAGTGGTTTATTAGATAAGTGGTTTAGGGTATGAAGACTAAAACCATAGAATGGTAATATGTGGTAATTGATAAAATTGTTTTCCTCTAGAGTTAATTATTCACATATAATATGTTATATATTCATCTTAGTTGCATAGCTTCCCAGTAAAATAAGATTGGAGTTTGCTTTTTTTGCGTTGTTGTGTTTTGTTTTGTTTTGTTTTTAACTAGAGAGAAACTGAGACTCAGAAATATAATGTGAGTTGGTAGTGAGATCAGAGGACATACCCATTTTCTGCAAATCAAGATAATGGGTTCCACTAAAGCAGCCAACATTCCCACATTCATCTATACATAGTATATATGTATACATATGTATATATGTTCAGACTGGAGTGGGGAAAACAACCAATGGTATCACAAACATATGTCCAGAGTAAAGAATCATCAAAATTATATAATGCAATTATATTTTAGATATAAGGAAATACATATATTTCTTTCCCTAAATTATTTCTATATTTAATACCCTTTAAGACTAGTTTTTCATTATTAGGGTTTTTTTTTTCTATCAGAAAGTGCAAATTATCATTAGAAAGCAA
Source organism: Ailurus styani (assembly GCA_002007465.1). NCBI lineage: Eukaryota > Metazoa > Chordata > Mammalia > Carnivora > Ailuridae > Ailurus > Ailurus styani. The sequence goes on along the minus strand of LNAC01000199.1, from coordinate 2,643,499 downwards.
AATACTGACATTTTTCTGTCTTATATCTAAGTTTTAACAACTTTTAGGTGACACTTTTCCCCAAGAAAACTTTAATCAAATATAAGCACAAAATGTTCTTGTCTGGTTTTGCCATGCCTCATGAGCAAGTTAAATAAAAAGTCAATAGAAACTAACATGTGTAGGAGAGGACATTCAAAGGGAGTGTTCCAGCTAAGGTGACACCTGCATTATTACATCTGCCAGAAGTTTGTGGCTGCAGGGAAATGGCCAACTTTACTGAGCTCAATTTAGCACTTGAATGCCCAAGTGGAACTCACCAGGTTTGCCCTAGATTGTTTTCCTAAGCAGTAGGCACACCTCTGATTTTTCAGCACTCACCAATGGACACAGCTTATCGCACTGAACATAGTGATGTTCAGATGACAATTGGGGCCTTCAAAAGTGTACTTTACTCTTTTTTACTACATTGAATATAGCAGTAAGTGGCAGTGAAGGAGGAAAAGAATACTATCAGAATTAAAATAGTAAAAAAAAAAGAAGGCTATAGAATATTGGACAAAAGTAGTTAGTAGATAATTTGTACATTAATCCACAGGAAGTTAAATTTATATTAACAATTAATAGAGAAATAGATCCAAATCTAAGCCTCCTATACTTACATGGTATAAACTGTATGACAATGGTCGTATTCCCTATTTTTAAACATTTAAATTGCACGACAACAGATTCCTTTTGATATGTCAATCAGAAATAGCTAAAGCACCCAAAAATCAAAATAAGGAAATAAAAAAATTAAAAAGACAAAAACAGAAGATAAGCAGATGCTCAAAGCTGGTAATTAGCACCCTCATGGTTTTTTTCTTGTCTGTTCATGTTGCTGTTTTTTTAAGTATCATTATTATCTTTCAATCTAAAATTGCTAATCCAACTTGATATTATAAAATAAATGTTTGGGGTGTAATGTCCTGAAATAGTCCCTGCTCATAAACAAGCTTTCTTATAATTGACTTCCTTCCTTGCTTATAGCAGAAGGGGTTCGTTCAACTGAGAGATCCTTGTACCTGTGCTTGTCTATTAATTACCAACACAGTTGAAAACTTTATCATATGTTTTAGTTCTATGGTGATGGGACTGTCATCCTCTATTGACTACCGTTACTATGTTGAAGGTGTCTTACATGTAACCTTATTTCCCTCAGCTGCTATTTAATTCACCGTTCCATACCCCTCAACATACATGTACAATTATATGTCTGACTAGATATATATATTCACATATATGTGAGTGTATATGCAAATACACACATTTACATATAGCACAGGGGTGAAATATCAAACATCCTGAGCTCTGGAGTCCTGCTTAGGTTTGATCTCACATCTGTCGTTTATCTGCATGTGATAGCAAGGAAGTTGCTAAATATCTCAGTGCCCTCTGGCAAATGAAGTTTTTTTTGAAAGACTATAGGATAATCCACTTAATACAAGAGAGTAAATCCTATGAATGTTTGGGAAAAGATTTAAATTTCTTGCTGACATTGACAAATACAGTGAAAACTTATGATTATCCCACCTCCATGACTACATGACTTAAACTCTTACAGCTCGGTTATGAAAGAAAGTCTATAGCAGGTGACTCAAATTTGACAATAGTCCTAAAAGTTTACATGTTATCAGTGATGTGTTGTGAAACTCAGAGTAACTATTCTAATTTAGTTCAATAAACCACGCTAGGAAAAATAAATAAATAAATAAGTAGATAGATAAATAAATAAATATCTCAGTGCCTCAGCTTACAACTGTAAAATCAGGATAATTACTGATCTCCTTAGGTTGTGGTAAAAATTAAATGAAATAATGTGCTTAGAACAGTGACTGATATGTAGTCAATTAATTTTCTGATTATTATCTTGCATTTGGAAGGCGCTCAGAATTGTTTGATTGAATCAAAATTCGGTTTTCTATATTAAAAGATATAATTCCAAACCCGTTCTTTTGTTACCCTAGGGAATCAGCTATATCAGGAGAACCTAGCTGATGAAGACATTTGACATTTGATTTATTTGATTTATGGTACTTGTACCTTTGCCCTTCAGGTCAGGTTTATTTGCATGACCAAAATTAAATCTATCTATATGCTAATGGAGGAAAGGATTACAGGTGAGGTTTTTGTACTTTTTAATAGATCAAAAGAAGTATTTTTTTTTTCTTGTAGTGAGTATTTATGAAAATGCTATATGGAAGGAGCATTATGTGTGAAAATCTATGGGGAAAATAGACATATTAAAATGTGGATAGCTCAGTTGTGAAAGCCAATGGATAGAGCTTATGCAAACGTTGCAGCTCCACAAAAAATTCTGACAGATTGAACTTTTCTTAAACTCCATGCAAACTGATCCAGTAACATTAAGTTAATAGGTTAAACACCCAAATCCCAGTGTATATTATGCACTACAAGCATTGGAATCCTATATGATACAACTCACATCACATTGAGTAAAGAGAAACTTTAAAAACCTAAAGAAATTCACTGTAAAATATGTTATCACTCTAGTTCGATTAATGCTACTACACCAGCTTATAAATTTGGGGAACTGCCTAGAACCGTCAACTTCCTAGCATGCCCCTGGGCAACTATAAACAGTTTAAGAGGAAAAGGAGAAAGTCAGTGAACTCAAGTGGGGAAGAGACATTTTTTGCTGAAGCTGTCTGAATAACGGCTATCACCTGAGTTGATAAGAATGGCTATTGCTCTGGAAGTCTCCCGAGGGCTGCCATTGCCGTGCTCATGTACTGGAGACAGCAAACTGAGTTCTGACGGGAGCAAGCGCTTGCAGCCTGGACACTGAGTTGAGTCTTCTAACACTGGTCTAGGGTCTCGTCGCCTGGGACGTAGACTGGGATTTCATATATTATTCTCAGCATGACACATGTTCATCTCCACCCTTCAAGAAAAGGAATTTCTCTAATTTTTACCTTCTCACAGACATGGAAAACTCACCAGTTATTTCCATAATGCCAACCTCATTACAAACATTGTTTTGTTTTCCCCACTCCAGTCTATGGACATTCACATACATACTAAATACATGAGTATATTCCATCTAGGAGGCAAATTCTGAACTTCATCTCAGATGGCTATATGTAAATACAAGTCATAGACTGGCCATCAATCTGAATGATGTTCTCATCCTCTGCTAGTAAACATGTTTATTGAATTTTAGAAGAATTTTAGCATGATTAACAACTGTAGAGTAGGAATTTTTGTTCATTAGCATAATGGAGTGTTATTGATCTTTTGATAAGAATAGCATTTGTCTTACTTGCTATCATAGATTCTCTTTTAAAAAAATAGGTCTGGTATTAAAGCAAGTGACAATGCATCATCAAGAAAGTTAAGAAACAACATACTGTAAAATATATAAGCAAATGCAAATTGTGTGACTCTAAAACATAGTCTTTAAATGTATCTATCGGAAATCACAAAATACTCTTCATTATAATAAGCAGCCTTTTCATTTTCAGGGGGAAAGAGGGAAAACCTTCTTGGCCATTCAACATACACCAGGTGCCTTTTATATTTATATTGTTTAAGCTTCACAACAAAACTATCAAGCAGACATTAGCAGAAAGCATGTGAGGCCAGAGAAAGGAGGGAGGTCACGTGCAATTCCACAGTGGGGAAAACTTCACACCTATCTATCTGACTAGCTCCAGAGCCTGTGCTCTCTCCACACAAGAAAGGAACCAAGTGAAACTTAACCCACATCTGGCATTCTACACTTTGTCCCTTCTTTAAGTTTCCCCTATTCTCCCAGTTGAGATCCCCATTGCCTGTTTTCCGAAGGACCTATCGGAAAAGTGCAAAGGGATCTGAGAATTAGGGGCCACCTCAAATCACACCAAATAGTTACCTCCTGAGTCTACAAGGACAAGAGAATTAGGGGCGAGAGAATTAGGGGCCACCTCAAATCACACCAAATAGTTACCTCCTGGGTCTACAAGGAAAGTCACCCTTTCCAATGCTGGAACACTTGAGATTTTGAAACAAAGTGAACCACAGATAAATGTAAATGAAAAAGAACTGATCTTCATAAACTTTCTGCAAACTGGCAATGCATAATTCAGCTATATAATGCCAACTGCTAATAGAGAGTTATTATTACTGTTGGAGCAGTATCTGCCTTGATGACTAAGCCTTCTTGGATATGCAGGCTGAGAAAGGATGAGAAAAAGCAGAGGACATCATAATCTAGGGCAATGGTGAAGACAACCAAAATAGGACAACAAAACTCCAGTCTGACACACTTACACTCCATCAGCTATGATATCCATTCAGTTTCAGACTTCTATGTACCACATAATGATCGAGACAGGTAGCTTCAGTAGCCATCTATCCTTTTTTTTTTAACTTATTTAACACCTCTAAATAACAATCATTTTCAAATTGCTACGTGTGTATCTAGGACACTCCAAAAACAAAAACAAAAACAAAAAGCAAACAAACAAACAAGAAGAATTAAACAGTAAAGTATCATTCAGAAAATAGTGAGTTCAAGGTTTAGGTTTCCAAATACCATGGATCACCTGCTGAGTTCTTGAGACAAAAGATAACCTTAAATATAATGTTTTAGACTATTTTAAATTATTAAAAGCTTTACATAAAAATGTTTAATGTTGATCATTATGAACAATAGAAAATATCTCTATTTACAAATATGCTTATGCCAGAAAATGGAAACTAAAAATGCTAAATTATCAGCAAATAAATGTAAGAGAAAGTGGAAATCAGAAAGATAAGTGATCTGTAACAGTAAGTGGGTCTAATCCTCCAAGGGCCTTTTTCACTCTCAATATACACTTACTTCCGCTTAGTTAGAATCTCAACCTGCTTTCTGGTATCAACAAAAACTATTCAATTAAAACATAGAATTTGTCCAAAAATCAGAATGTATATCAAGTGAAAATTTAAATCACAACAACATCTGCTATTTTTCACCCCAGGTCTCTCCCACGGCTACAACCGGCATACTATAAGTTTCTAGCACCCTCATGTGGTTTAATTGGAGTGGTTTCATGGGCATTTGAAATCAGTTGTCTGAAACTGGAAACAGTAGAACAGACTATAATTCAACATGGAAGTTCTGCTGGCCTCATAAACCAAGGAAAGGAAACCTCAAGTCAGCAAAATTCTAAGATGAATGTAGAGGCTCAATTGTTAACGTATTTGCTGTCTAGTGTTCATTTTATGTGATCACTAGAAAGGATGACTTATAAGCAACCACAGCTAGTTTCATTTGTGGCAGATTGGAAACCCCCATTTTCTGAACCAAGCATTTGTTGTGGCCAACTGTTCAATAGATGAAAAAGAACCTCATTTTGCTCAAAAAGAAAGCAAGTGTTACTACTGCCCAGTTTGTGTGCATCTTGATTAGGTAAACACAGTAACTCAATTATACGTCACAGATGTAGGCTTTAAGAGCTTTCACTGTCTTCAACATTTTAAGTGATAATATTTTTACATTCATTCTAATCATTTGAGAGTAGTTTACACAAACAAAACATTTCCTTCTCTCTGAAGATATGCCTAGGCTTGTAGGTGAGCTTTTTTCTAATAATCGTGTATTTCTGAACCCTCTTAACCGGGAGAAGCTAAAGAGGATTATACTCTCTCTCTCCTAGATTGGTAATAAATGTTCCTCTTATCAAAGATCCATGATTAAAACCTATCTGTGATTTCATAAGCCTGAGGTGCCCCAACAAACGGTCTTCTCATGAAAAACAAAGAAGTAGATTTTAAAGCACTGACATTATCGGACTATTCCGAACATGAAATGAAATTTTAAAAATAATTGGCCATGAAGGAGATAAAAATGTAAATTAGTGAGAGGTAAAGAATCTATTAACAGAACTTGAATGTGGCTTATTTGTATGCTGAACTAGAAGTCCCAATGTTAAAAATATCAGTAGAATGCAAGAGGAATACATTTGCTCATCAGTATACAGCAATATGTAGGTTGATATTAAAGGAGAAAAACAGACATCAGAACTTAGAAATGTTATAGAAAATAAGAATATTATTCATTTATTATTGATTAATAACATTTTGAGCTAGGTAGTTTTTGGTAAGTTAAATAGCACATGAATTCATAGATGTATACCAATTTTTGTAACTTCAAAATAGTTAATTAAAATATCACTATGTTTGGGCGCCTGGGTGGCTCAGTGGGTTAATGCCTCTGCTTTCGGCTCAGGTCATGATCTCAGGGTCCTGGGATCGAGGCCCGCATCGGGCTCCCTGCTCAGCGGGGAGCCTGCTTCCCCCTCTCTCTCTCTGCCTGCCTCTCTGCCTCCTTGTGATCTCTCTCCCTCTGTGAAATAAATAAATAAAATCTTTAAAAAAAAAAAAATTTAAAAAAAAAAAAATAAATAAAATAAAATATCACTATGTTTGATGGCAATGGTAGGGGTGCAAGACTGTTAAAAATATTAAGAGATACCTTTCAAAAGGTAAACATCGAAAACTGCCATTTCTTGTGGCAATGGCTACTGCTGACCAGCCTTGGGACTATGAACTTCGCTGAAGCAGAATTCTGGCCAAATGCTTAAGGGTACGAGGAAGACAAAAGCTGCACAGAAGGAATCTGGAGCGAACGAGGACAACACTGCCTTACCTGTTGAGCCCTTTCAGTGTCTTTTCCATGTTTAAAATGTCACGCATCTTATACAAAAACCACTTGTCAATGGATGTGAGCTTCATAATCTCATCAAGGGACATGTTGTCTTCCAAGGCCTGCCAAAAGGAGAAGAGACGCTTTCTTTGGCAAACATTTTATAAATGTCTTACTTGGTTGAAAACATAGCAGCCATTCCTTTCCATGTTATTCGAGAGCTTGAGGCTGTAGACTGTGAGAATGGAACTGATATCCTCTCATTGATGTTCCCCCAAAAAAACCTACCAATGCTGCCAACTATTTCCACAAACGGCATACCAAGGAGGTGTCTTGAGTTAATCAGAGCAGTCTGTGCTCAGAACAATCTCCTAACATGCTCCGCTTCCCTGCTTTTTATAGAACTATGTTGCTAATTATATCCTGAATTTGGTACATCTCTTTGGAATTAAAGAGAATCTCTTGAAACTACAGTTAAGCTAAATTGGTAGGAAAATCTAGAATCAATATGATGATCACTTCACTTGTATTTTGGAAAATTACCCTTTGGCAAATACCATAGTTTTATGACCTCATCCCACTCTCACACAAACCAGTCAGTGAAAATTTATGGATCAAATCTGGCTTAGAGTTATTTCTTTAGAGTATTTTCTCAGAGAGGACTTCAAACAAAAAATTATTTTGAATCAGTTACTATGACTTTTGTGCTAAGACAGGCATTTTACAAAATCCTAATATATTCCAAAACAGTGTAGCAATAACTTCTGTTCTGATAGGCAGCTCAGCTTTTTCCTCAAGCTTACTTTAGCAATGTCTCAGAAGTAAAATTACAACTATGGGTCATTAAGCTGAGTAGAAAAGGCAACAGAAAGAAGAGATAAATGCTCAAAACGCAAACCCTGATATTCAAAAGATGTCCACTCTTCTTCTTTAGTATTTTTAGATATATGTTTATAATCAATGAAAATTGATAATCAGATAATACTCCAAAACCACATATTCTAGAAATGGCACACTATATTTTAAATCCCATTAAGAATATACGAAACTAGTAATTCTGCTATTATATTTCAACCCAAAGAGCTTAATTTTCTTTAAACTTTCACTGATTTCTAGCACCAGAGAGACAATGATTATAAGTGTTGAGAGACAGCACAGCTCATATTTCTGTTGACTAGCATAAGACGACACCTAATGGGAATACTCAAAGGCATGCTCATTTTATAAGTCTATTCATGTTTCTTTTGTTTAATTTTCCCTGTATATTGTCAGGTTCCCAAGGATTTAGTATTCTGTCTCATTTTCCAAGTGATTAAATGCGCAACTAGCTGTTGTTGGCCATCAACACTATGAGGGGCATAGAACCTTAAATTAGTGACACTTTTGACAGACTAGAGGAAGTTTTCACATGATCACACATTCTCACGCCCCCACCGCTGTCAGAGGGCCTAAAATCCTGGATCTGTTTCACTCTGAGGAAGGACAAACACAGTGACACCCACGGTGTCTAACTGAAAGCCAGATCCGCCCCGTCTTATGCCATCTTCAAGCACCCCAGCGTCGCCGTGTCGCACAGCTACAATGAGGTTCAGAATGACCCCAAACAAGTTTAAGGTTACTCTAATGTTTCCCAAATCAAAAATAATGCCTGTATTCTCCCCAGATCAAAAGAGGTGATGATCCAGTCATCCTGAAATAAGACTGCAGCAAAAATCAGGCCTCAGAGCAACTTGCCCTTTTGTAAGGACCATGAAAGCTAGTGAAGATTTACTCATGCCTTTCATTCTTTTTCCCCTTCAGCCCTCCACAGTCCTCACTCTCTTTGTCAAAATCACCAAGTTCCTGGTTGCTGGGGCAATGAACAGTAATGATGACCTCTAACAAACAGAAATTAGTTCCTTCTGCCGGCACTCTGGCAGACAGTAATTTATACCTCAGACCCTGCACTTCTTGCTTGTACGTAGGGTGCTCTGTGCGAGAAAGGCCCTCCACACACTTCCCCTGAAATCTCATCCTTTATAAGTCTGTTAGAAAAGGAGAGATTTGCTTGAGCTTTACAGCCCTGCCGGGAACTTGGAAATACTTCCCTTTTTCATCTGCCTCAAAATGGCAGAAGTATGACTACTAGGCTTAAGGAAAAAAATCCATTTACTGCCCTTTGTCTGGGAAGAAAAAAATCATATGTATATCTATACACATGAATATGGTAGAATTTTTTTTTTAAAACAAAAGATTGAAATAAGAACAATAAAGGAGGTGAAACGGCTCTCTGGAATAACCTCTCATCACTACTATCACTCACCCTCTACTGAAAAATGTTAATTCTCTACTACCTTGAAACTCAATATGGAGAAATGTCCATCAAAAGACACTAGCATCTGCCAGAATTTCAATGGAACTTAATATTCTGCATTTAGAAACCATAAAGGTGAGGAGAGTATACATTATATGCAACGAAGGAAACATTCCCTCCCCTTCTCCCCTCTCAGCAGGACTCGGTATATGGACGTGGAAGTTGCAGTGAGTTCAAAATCATTCACGGCATTTTTCTGTTGCTACAAAGGCAAATTACAAAGACAGATTTCTTCTTTAAAGACAAAATTCACATTTTCATCAACTCGTCCCACATGCACACACGCACATAGAAAATGGTCAGCAGGACTTTGTAGCTCCAGTGTGGTTTGATACTGTTGGAGGATTAATGCCTAAGCTTCCTTAAATGTCAAAAAGCCATTCAGGGATTTCTGACCAGACAGGTCCCAGCTGCCCAAGTCACCTTTTATAAAATCAGATGAGCTGAAACTTCAAAACCCTACGCATAGTAAACATGAAAGGAGATTAATATGGCATTTAATTTGCATAAAAGGGAATTAGGGGGTGGAAGTGAGAAATGTGGGCCTTTTTTGTTCTAAAAGTACGACCAATAAAATAATTACACAAAAAAGCCTAGAATCATGGAAGATCATTATAATCATTGTTGTTTAAACACAGAAAAAGATGCGAACAAAGATTATTCTAAAGTCTGAGGTAGCATATACGAAATGATACTATTTTATGCATCTTCCTTTCTAAAATACAATTTTATACATTTTCAAAGAACAGGTAATGTGAGGGATAAGAAATGGCAGGTCAATGCAATCAAACCTACTTAGGAGTATTGATAAGATATATTCTAAAAGGAAGGAACATTTTATTTATGTGATCATGCTTAAACCTGTAATGTGTTCTTCAGTCCAGGTTCAAATCAAATTTTTAAAAGGGGGTAGTATTTCAGTAATTATAGAATAATCTGAAAAAAGCCACAGAAGTCTCCAGTATAATACTCCTGAAGAAAATTATATTTTTTCCCCAAGTCCCTGAATTCACGACCACTTTATGTTTCAGTTTTACTTTAAAGTCCAGGTTGGTGGGGAGCCTGGGTGGCTCAGCTGGTTATGCATCTGCCTTTGGCTCAGATCATGATCCCAGGGTCCGGAGACTTAGCCCCATATCCGGCTCCCCTGCTCCCCTGCTCTGCTGGGAGCCTGCTTCTCTCTCTCCTTCCCACTTGTGCTCTCTCTTGCTATTTCTGTCTCTCTGTCTCTCTCTCAAATAAATAAAATCTTTTAAATAACAAATTAAAAAAATAAAGCCCAGGTTGGCTATATTCGGAAGAAAACAGTCACTCCAGGACCCTTATCACATATTACCTTGGCAATGGCATAGATACGGGTGCTGGATGGTTCGGCCAGCTCTCTTCTGAGATCTATGTTGGATGGCCATTCTTTGTTCATTGGGAGACGGGAAGAGAAACCATCTATAGATGGGTGGCACATTCGTAAGGCTTTCTGGAAACTCTCCTCAAAGGTGCGACCAATAGCCATGACCTGTAAACCACATTTAAGAACATGTATTTTAAAAAAGAGCTTATATGTTTTGAATTTGAAACGGAACTAGAGGATGTTTTTCAGAAAAGATGTAAGAACACTACTAAAAGATATAAGAATACTACTCAAATTTAGGTGTTGTTATTGTTACTTTTCTTTCTCTCTCTTTTTCTCCACGGTTTTGATATAATGGGTCTTTAACAATATTAGGTCAGTCTTCCACCACACTAGGAATTTAGCTTTATTTGCAGAGACTGTTGAAGAAATTGCCTGCACCTGTTCTGAATCATAATATTAAACTAAGGAATACATGGAAAGAGCATATAGACCCTTCCTTAATGAAATCTTGCTTTTATGCAGATGTTCTTTAGAATAGAAAACAAAGAGAAGCCAGACATATATTAACACAAAAACAGAAGTATTTCCAAATGGCTTATCAGTCACAATCCAAGACAGGCTGGCTTTCTTTATAACTAAGCATTAATATTAATAAAACCTTCAGAATCGTAATGAATACTGACAGATTCAGATTTTGATGTAGGTGGAGTCTAAACTCCCCATGACAAATTCGATGTGTCTTCCCACAATCTTTACAGCTGATTGTACACTAATCAATTAGGAAGACCATGTGGTGATTTCATTTGGACAAGTTACAAGTCAGAACTAAACTTAAATTGCCTTCAAGCCTAACCAGTCATTTTCAGTGGATAAACACTGTCTTTGAATCTTTCCACGGAATAATAGATTGCTATGCATTTCTGGTCTCCAATGTAAAATAATAACAGTGATAATGCTGCCTTCAGTAAACTTCCATGGTTCCTCAAATAGACCCAGGTTCCCATTCGTGTCAGTTTGGTAAACCTTCATCTCAATTGTGTGACAAGATACATATTCAAAGATCACTAAAGCCAAACAGATAAACTTTCACGCTGCTGCCAACTTAATTAGAAGTAAGGAAGATTCTCAAGAGCAGAAATAAATAAAATGTTAGTCCAATTCAGATAGGCAACCTGCAAGGCATAGCAGTATTTGAAGAGTTACACAACATGGTCATGGACTTGCTAGCCTGAGAGAGATTGCCAGGAATGAAAGATTTTATGGTCCTATCAAATGAGGAAAATATTTCTGGAATATTTAATACAGTTTATAAGTGTTACATATTTAAAAGTTGGCCATAAAGTAATGGGTTCTATAAGTAACTCACCATAAATTATTATTTATAAGTACACTATACATAATGGTATACAGAATATGTTCAATGAAAGAAAAATGAACATACCTATATAATAAAGGAGTACATAACCGTGTTTGATCAAAATTTGTGCTTTTTAATATTTTATATTGTTAAAATTCATCTTCATTAAGTGAAAATTTCAGCATTTTTCATTGAAATAACTGACATGGCCCTAACCCTATTCCCTGACCCCATTCCTCACCATTCTCAAAGCACCTGTATGTAAATACTGTATCTTAACTTTCACCACAGTTGAATTCATATTATATTTGGTTCTACTTATGTATTCTGAACTTACCAACTGAAGATAACATGTAACAAATATCTACATCTTACTCACTGCATCTTGCATGGAGTAAGAACTCAGGAAATGCTTCCTAACTTAAGGTGAACTAAATAGATGATGGGAAATATTCACTGACAACAAACGTCCCTTAGATAATAAGCCCTAAATGAAAACATTACAGGAATTATCTCATATTCTTTGGCCTATAAATTTTACTGTGAGCAATGTGAAAAGAGATACTTCCCACAAAATAAACTCAATAACAGTTGTTTATTTGGCAGAAAAGCTACCAGCAAAACTTTCCATGGCATTTGAGATTTAATTCTATTGTGCACCATGAAGCATGAGAGAAAAAAATAAGATTTAAGGCAGCTATGAAGGACTACTAGTTTTTTTGTTTTGTTTTGTTTTGTTTTACAACCAGTAGGACATTTTAATTTAGAAGGTTGAGTTTTCCTTAACTGTCCTTACTTTAAAATCTTGCATTAATATCCTGGAAACTAAGGAAACCAAAATAGTAATAATACTCCCTTTCATGTATGAATATGATTGACCAGTAAAATGTCTTTTTTTTTCTTTTCTCCTGCATTGTTGATAGATTTAAGCCGCACTTCCTGTGATTGGTGTTGTGTGTTTCTGCAATGGCTAGTCTGAGAATAGGCAATAATCTGTAATATAGGACAAATAAAGGCCAATATAAAACAATAAGTCATAAGTAATTCTTTGCTTTGTAATCTAACCAGTTTAGATATCTAGGCATAGACCAAGAACTCCTACATTGGCCATATAGAGACAGAGATGAGATAAAATAAAATAGATGATAGGTCAATAGATTGATAGAGATTGAGATTCATGCATACTGCTTGTAATCAAAAATTCTACCTATAAATACTGACAATACTAATGAAATACACTTACTGGAGATTCATTATGAATCTACCTTAGAAGACATTACTAAATATTTACATGTATTAACCCTAACCCTTATAAGAAACCCCCAAGATCGGTATTATCATTTCCAGTTTTTAGATGGAAAACCTGAGGACCAGTGCCTCACAGGAGCATCTCTAACCAATAAGTGGCAACACCAAGAGTAAAACCCAAGCTCATTTGGTTCCAAGGCTCATGCTCTCTCCACTTATGCCAAGCCAACTAGACGCAAGAAGAAATAAACCCATTGGTGGGGGAGGGAAGAGAGTGACTATCAGAGACAGGGCTCTCAAGTCCTTTCTTTCCTCTCGTACGGAGGAGCACTGCATCTTTGAAGATGGAATAATCAAAAGCTAATTTTAATTTCAAATAGTATAAGAAGAGACATTATGAAAAGTCTAAAGCCCTTAAAAGCTTAGACCATTTCACTATAATGAAAGAGGGCTTCATATCCCATTGTGCTCTACTCAATTTTAAACTTTACAGCTAGATGGGACATGAGAGATCTTCGAGTCCAGCCCCTTTCTTTTAGACATGTAGAAAGTGAGGTCTAAGGAGGGTAAAGCCACAGTTTATGTGAATAGATGAAAATTAAATTCTTAACCTCAGTGCAGTGGGTTTTTTTTGATATACCATTTTATATCATGTTATTTTCTAGATTTCTTTATAAAAAACATTGTAGCACAGTTATTTATGAAAATATGTTTTTCATATGTGCAAATATATTATACATCCACATATACAGCTTCTCCTTTTAACTGAAGCTTTTAAGATCCATTAAGTGGTCATATAAAAATACCTTATGTTAGTAGAGTGATGTTGAAACACCATGGAGGAAATGAAATTCCCATACATCCTCTAATCAAGAACCCAGTATCCAGGCAACCTTAAGACTTTCAAGGATATTAGGGATTTGACAAAATAGCTGAGAATAAGAATAAACAGAAGAATGAACCAAGGACTCACCTCTCCCACACTTTTCATAGAGCTACCAATTCGGCTAGACGTTCCATGAAAACGATCAAGATCCCAGCGAGGAATCTTGGTAACCATATAATCCAGGCTAGGTTCAAAGCAGGCTGATGTTTTCCCCGATACAACATTCTTGATTTCTGGAAGTGGGATTCCTAGGGCAATCTTTGCAGCAATGAACGCCAATGGGTAGCTATAAAAGAGGAGATTTTTTTTTTCTTTCAGCAATGAGCATTAAAAGCAGCCCAAAGCATAAATTGGTCTTTCTTAGAAATTCTGGTATTATTCCACATCAGCATGTAAAACACATCTGGTTCTCTTTTCTGTATGAAGACTTAATAGCCACTTATAAAATAACGTGAGTCATGATAAAGTAGAGAGGCACAGATCACAAAAAAATTCACTCTCTACGCCTGACATTCAGGGCAACTGCCAACCTTCACCTCTTTAATCCAAAATCAATGACTTCCTTGATAAGGTGCTCACTTTTGTAGAGCCTCCACTAAGATAAGAATCTGCAAAATATTCTTTTGAAAGGATATATAGACGTTGGCATCTAGGAAGACAGTGGAGTTAGCTGGTATTATGGGGTATGCAATGGTCAGAAAATGTAATCATTGCAAGCTTGGGTCCTTGCTTTGTCTCCAAATTACTTTTTTTTTAAGATTTTATTTATTTCTTTGAAAGAGAGAGAATGAGAGAAAGCGCATGAGAAGGGGGAGGGGCAGAGGGAGAAGGAGACTCCCCACTGAGCAGGGAGGGATCCTGTTAGATCCTGAGACCCCAGGATCATGACCTGAGCCAAAGATAGTTGCTTAACCAACTGAGCCACCCAGGAGCCCTGTGTCCAAATTATTTTTGAGCTTGGGAATCCTTACAAAACTAACACTCTAGGAACTTAACCAGATAGTTTTAGTAATTATATTTGAGGAAATAATTCACAGAACTGTAAGATCACATATGATTCTTTTAATACATCTCCCCCATTTGACAGATGAGGAAACTGATGAAGACAATAAATGATGTGTCCAAAGTCAATAGGAGAGTTGGAAGGAGAATTCAGGTCTCCTGACTTCTGCTCAGGGCAACACTTCATTGCCACTCCATGCAGCACTGTGGAGGCATAGTAAGAAAAAAAGTCTTTACAGGTAATTATTTTGTTCACTTAAATGCCATGTAATTTAAATGCCATATGCTAAGTATATTAAGAGAAAAAAGTATTAGTTAATGTTCCCTCCAATTATGCTCACCGGCAGTTTTTAAATGGGTAGCAAATTCATTTATTTGGTTGCAATATTTGTCTATAGAAAAACCCTACAATGTTTGATCCTGTGGAGTTTTGCTAAAATAAAACAATTTATTGAATGTTTGAATCAAGTAAACTATACTATTTGCCTACCATTTACTATACACCTGAAGAAACCAGTTGAGGACTAAAATTGAGAATTAATTTTCACTTTTTAACAATATCTGCAAAGTGCAATTAGGAAGCAGATTTTTTGCAGCCTGCTTTGACCACCCAGATTTGATTAGTTTATGATTAGCCAGCAAACAAAGCCAGCCAGCAATATCATTTGCCTCAATCTGGCAGCAAGCTCATTAATAACCATGTCCTTAGGGTCCTAAATGATTTGCAGCCAGCATACAGAAATGGGGACTATAGCTTGTAAATGCAGCTCAGTCTTCCACTAGCTGTCAGTTTTCCAAAACTATCTGTGAAGAATCTGCAAACACATGGTCAATCATTCTGATCTTACCCAGTGGCCTTTGAGGCCAGGGCAGAGCTTCGGGACAATCTGGCATTCACTTCAATGATGCAGTATTCCATGGAGGTAGGATGCAGGGCAAATTGAATGTTGCATTCGCCCACAATGCCCAGGTGGCGAACAACATTGATTGAAGTACGTCTCAACATCTGAAACTCTGCATTGGAGAGGGTCTGGGCAGGGGCCACGACAACTGAATCACCTGTACATGGAGCAAAACTTGTTATTTGGTAGCATATCCAAATAACTAACTTTAGTGACTTAATCTATTTGTGTGGTACAAGACCCAGATCAGTCTAAGGGATTGTTGGGAAAATAACCGTCTCAATGTGATACATATAAGGCACAGCACATACTCTTCCCTCTGATTCTTGTTTTGCCTGCATTGCTCTGACACATTCTTGACAGAAACCCGTCTAACCTCTCTCCCAAGTTCATCTAGCTATCAAGGTCTCAGTCATCTACATACCAGATTGACACTAACTTCTTCAATTTCCCTGCTCTTCATCTCAAAATCTCTCTCTCTCAAGTCTTCCCTTCTGTAATGGCTCATCCCTCTGTTTTCCACATCTCATCGCTTTCCATTGTCTTTCTCCTCTCCAGTCATAGCCCTTGCATCTTCAATCTCTTCATCTTTAGTCACCATCCCCCCTGCCCACAAACATGCTCCGATTTCTCCTGGCTCAAGAAGCCCCGCCCCCTACACTGCCAATCAGAAGAACAACTCTCTTTATTCGTTACCTGACTAAACTTCTTGAAAGTTTCCCAGTTCTGTGTATCCCTCATTGCCATACGATTCTTTTCAATATGGCTCCCATAAACAACTTTGCATTGAAACTGTCCTCTTGAACATCCAAAAACCCACATTAAATTCCTAATTCTTGACCTTTCACAACATTTGATAAAGCCAAAACCAAAGCTCTTTTATGAAATATTTTCTTGTGTTGGCTTACTTGTGTACCACCCTGGTTTTCTTCCTATTACTCCTTTCTTTCTCTTCAACATTAACCCTTCCTCTTACTCATGCCCTATAAATCTAAACAGTTCCTAAGTTCAGTCCTTGACCCTATTGTCTTTCTTTCTATGCCTTTGCCCTTGAATACTTCGTATATTCTTCCAGCTTCAATTATGTCCTTCACACCCATGACTCCCAATGACTTTTATCAACTTCTTTATTTCCCCTTTTCTTGAATTCCAGCTCCAGATTATCAACCCTCTTCTTGAGAATTCCACCCATGACTCAAAGTTAGCATTTCTTTTTTTAAATTAATTTATTTATTTGAGGGAGAGAGAGTACACAAGCAGACAGAGGGGCAGAAGGAGAAGCAGACTCCCCACTGAGCAGAGAGCCTCACGTGAGGCTTGAACCTAGGACCCCAGGATCATGACCTGAGCTAAAGGCAGATGCTTAACAAACTAAGCCACCCAGGTGCCCCAAAGTTAGCATTTCTGAATCCTAAGTCATCACTTCTGCCCTCTCATCTAACTAGTTTCTCTTCCTAAAAAACCTATTTCACATATTTCTATTACTTGTGACTATTTTTTTCATTCACTTGGTAACTAATATCCTCATCTGATTTAAGCCTTCTTAACCTCATTTCTTCTTTTCAACAGCAAGTCTTACAGAGTTTACCATCACTACATTCCTTACATTTGACGTCTTCCTCAAATGAAATCAGGGTAATACCTGCCTTACTTCACAGGGTTCTTGTGAAGATCAAAATGAATGTGAGGTTATTTTCAATACCATGAAATACTATTTTGTGTAAAATTTTATCCCTAGTCTGTCAGCTAAGAATAGTAAGTTAAAGAAAAGAACTTAATAAAGACATCTACGGGTCATCAGAAGCATGAACTAAAGGCATTACTATAATTCCTGAAGATTCTTTGCCTACCTGTATGAACACCCATGGCATCGACATTTTCCATGTTGCAGACAGTGACACAATTGTCATCAGCGTCTCGGACCACTTCATATTCTATTTCTTTCCAACCTGTCACTGACCTCTCCACCAGAATCTGGTTGGTCATAGCAAAGGCCTGGAAGTTGGTGACAAATGATATCAAAGAGTAAGGAAGGGTACTGGTTTAAACATGGATATTTGGCAAAATGCCCTGGCCTAAATCCTGGTCAGCATCAAAGTCTGAAGCCTAGTCTCCATCCTCCTCTGTGCTCCACAAGGCACAATGTGTCAGAAAATCAGTGAGGTACTAGGAATAGCATCCTGCAGTGAATATGCTTGATTTACATTATTGAGGCTTGCCATTCAAAGTGCTGATATGACATTAAATCAAACTAATTTAGGAAAAAGAGAAAATAATTGAGCAATCAGGCAGAGGGAAATGGAATTATTTCAGCAGCAAGGCTTCTGTAAAACCAGAAAATGTGATAAGTGCGAATAAATATAGAAAAATAAGTCTAAAGACTCTGGTTTTCTCTAAAATAGCTGAGAGTGCTTTGTACAGTGACATACACAATAAAAGTCAGTTGATGTTGATGAGGAGAAGAAAGGAGATAATGATGGTTGTAAACAGTTAGCCAAGATGGCATATGAAACTTGGGAATTAGAAGAATCATATCCAACTATTATTACGGTTAATCACCACCTAAGTGCTTAAATACCCTGAGTCATGTATCATGTATGCCTGATTAAACAGATATGAATTAGTATAATTATCATTTCGTATTTACTGAGTACCCACTGGTGGATAGAATACTGAACCCAAAATATGAAAGAGGCAGTCTCTGACCTTAGGACATTTAGTGTCTGAATATCCAAGACAGAAATGTCCCCCTTTGTCTCATAGTGTTTTTGATTTGCAACAGCAACAAGAAAAGAAGAGAAAGCAATTGGGGAAAATACTTTGAATTTTTTCAAATTACTACCAGGCAGTATAATGAAATAACTCAATGTTAGCTGGGTGTGATTTTGTGTGTGTGTGTCTTTTTAATGTGTCTCAACACTATCTGTTTAACCTTAGTCAACACTACAGGCTCCCCCACGTGCAACTGAAAATGTAACACATTTGTCCCCACAGCTGCCTGATGATGAGGTTTTCAAAGTGGTTAGGAAACTCTGTAGCCAGCATGAACAATTTAATAATGATTCATTAGTCATTAGGATTGCATGCTAAAAGAGGAAATCTGGGAAACAAAGGGTATGGATTGGGGAAAGCTCTCTGCATTCTAATGGACTAGGCTGGATGTTTGGACACAAGGACAATTGAGATCAAATTCACCTGTTGCCTCAACTTCCTTCTTTCCAGTCTCAGATTTTATACAAAAGAATAATTTTGAGACCTAGATGAGTTAATGCAACTTCTAAAGGTGCTAAATATAATCTCAAGAGAATAAGGAGTACTTTAGGGATTAATGATAAAAGTAATTATTTCAAGGGAAAAGCTAGGTTTTCAAAAAAAATTCAATGCCCTATTGATCATTTTAAGGAATTTAAATAATTAAAAACTATTCTATTCCAAAATTGTTTTCATTATAAACATTTTTAGACAATTTGGTATTCAGAATTTTTACACTATAAAAATATATATTTTAATAGGAATAAATATACATGAATACTAGTATTAAAAATATTGGGAACATCTAATATAACAGAGGGGGAAAAAATTGGCTCTATAAACATACCTTTTCTTTAAATACATGATTCATAACTCCAGAACGGAATCAAGAAATATTTTTACTGATACATTTTCCTTTGGGGGGGGTATGTTTTGGCAACCTTAGAAACACTAAATCCAAGTTGATATGCAAGTTTGTCATTATAGATGTTTAAATATATTTAATTTTATTTATCTGGTCTCAAAATCCTATGTCAACAATTCAAGGGCCACATTTTGTTTCACTCTAAAGAGTAAGTAATGACAGATAGAAGCTGTGCTTGGTATTTACTCAGCATCCCAAAGTAGCTCTTACAACAATCCTGTCAGGTTCACGTCCACAACCACTGCATAAGGTACATGGGCCTCTTGGCTATACACACATTCGTTCATTCAGCCAGCAACTACTGAGACTCCACATCACCAGGCATTGCTCTATTCGGTGAGGAGAGAGCATGCACAAAATTCTCTGCTTTCGTGGAGCATGTTTTCTTTGATAATGTCTAATTTATTTTTTAGAACACATCTTAATTTTCTTTTTAATACTTAGGAACTATTCAGTAATACATTAAAATTATTTTGATAGAACATAAATTTTGAACACTCACATCTCACTTTTGCTCAGATGACTGTGTGGCAGTTGGCAGAGAACTCACTATTTATGATACAAAGAGGTTTATACTGTATATATTTTAAACACCTGAATTTGAGGGAAAGCCAAACTAGTCAATGTGCTTTGTTTCACCTTAGTTGTCATCCATGTCATATTATTTAAAAAAAAATAATAGAAAATGGGACATTATATTCATTTTTTAATCACTAAAATATATTTTAGCATGATGGGTATTTGGGAGCAGATCCTGAAGCAGAGGGAGATGGAACTGAATTGAGTTAATGCCACTGAAATCAAATAGTACAGTAAAGTTGGAGTGACCATCATCAGTTAGCATGACCACCATTAATCAGAGTGACCACCAGTTTTCCTAGGACTGTCTGGGTTAATGTTGTGTTCCAATGTAAATAACTGCATTGCATTTCCCTTCCAATGGTACCGTCTTTTGGACAACACTTTTAGAAAACATGACATTGGTTTAATAATAGAGAAAAGGTCATTTCTCATCTACATAACTTTCTCTAACTGAAAGGGCATATCAAATCCGTTTTCTTGGTTGGTAAGAATTTGGTCGTGAAAATACATACCTTTGTACTGAGGTCCAGTAAGGTCTCCTTAGTGGGACAGATGCCGGAGCCTAACCCACCCAGGGCATAGGCAGAACGGATCATCACTGGGTAGCCAATGGTGTCTGCTGCTTTTAGAGCATCCTCGATCTAGCGACAAGAAAGACTCAAAGTCTTAAAAGCTGACCGCACTAGCAGAAAGACCACACCAAGAGACTCTAGCAATTCAGGTAAGTCAGTTTCTTTGGGGAGAATGATTATAGAAATTCTGTATTATTCCTTCATTTCCTTCTGAAAAACAAGTGCGGTTTTACAAATTTAAAGTAAAATCCTAGGATTTTTTTAATACACAGTAAAGGCTTTCTTTTACCTTTTTGTTGTAAATTTCATTCTGTCATATAGAAAAATGGAACAATGTCCCAAACTGAAATAATCACTGAATTTGAGAATGGGAGCCATATTGAATTTTTAAATTCAATTTAAAAGTCTTCATCTCTTAATGATACGAGGTTTCCTACTGCCAAAATGAACTTGATATTACTGCAATAGACCACTAGGAATACTGTACAGAAAGAGAGTTTTCATTTTTCAAGTTCAGTCAGAGAGTAGTCCCAGAAGCTTGGATTTTTTTTTTTTAACTTACAGAATACAACATATGGTGGCTATATTTTTCTGTCATGGAATATTATTACACTACCAATGGGAATGTAATTACACCTTTCCCATATGCCTGTTTCTCATCCTGAGGAAGCAAGGACATAATTAAATCTGGCAATGAAAGAATAAATGTATGGCAGGAGCTTTCCAAATGTTCAGCAGAGCTATGCTGGGACTATTCCTGACTGACAGCTCTGCAACATGGTATGTACTTGGTAGCATTCTTTTTTCAAACGTACATGGCCCATTTTAGTTGCCCCAGCAGTACTTGCCCTTTTCCCTAAGGATGTGCCTACTTTTGCAATGGGAAAGTTGCATCAAAAACTGCCTCCAGAACCCCCACTTCATGGACTACATGCCTGAAATCAGGAATAAAGTCAGGGACAAAAACAGATATATAGTGAACCAACTTTATCTTGATGCCTTTGTAATAGCCTATCAATAGGCACAGGCTGCAGTCAAAAATGATTAACAAAAAGGAGAAATAATCTCTCCTCTCAAAACATCCAAGCCACAAGTTTCTCAGTCATGAATCTCATTGATAAGATCCAATGGCTTTTTCTAGATGATTTCATTTTTAAATGTTTATTCCATTCTAACAAGAAAATTTCAACCCAATCATTTCCCAGTTGCAGGTCATTTGCACAAACAAGATACGTAATGGGTCTCAGAAAGTAAAAATCACTTTGGCATTGTAAGTTGACATGGTTCTTTTTTTTAATTCAGGAGATTTGAAATTCAGTGGCACTTCAACCACTGATAAACCACTTCCTCTCTGGGCTTTTGCTTCCCTTTTCATAAAATATTAATACATATATTAATTTCAAATATTTCAGCATGGAGTGCTGCAGTTAATATACAAAGTCGCTGAAGTACTAACACATTTCTAGAAGATAATATATACAAATATAATAACTTAACTATTATTTTTAGGCATGACAAATCACTCTCCCTATAACATAAGACAAATAATGGCCTTGTTTCTCCAGAACAAAGACTCCTTACCGATTCCACTGCAAAGCTTGGAGCAATCTTTTCATTAATTTCATTTAGTTTGTCTGAGAACAGCTGCCTGTCTTCTGTGGCCATAATGGATTCCACTGAGGTCCCCAGGACTTTCACACCATACTCCTTGAGTACACCTCTCTTGAATAGTTCCACTCCTACAGAAGAACCAAATATAATCCGTTTTTAAAATCTTAAACTCTTATGTCTTCTTTAACAGATACCTGAAATACAACTTTTTTGAACCTTAAAATTAACTCCAAGAAGCCACCACAGACCACAATAGAAGTGTGCTTAAGATTAAAAAAAAAAATTGAAAGAGAAATTCTGAAAACATTCTAGCAAAATATGTTGCTGGTGACATTACTTATATTACCATCTTCTCCAAATGGTTTTTATTACCTCCATAATAAAAATCATAGGATACAGTAAATCTCTAGATTTTAGTACATTCCCCTTCCTTCTAAGGTCCAATCTTAAAATGAGATTCTCTTATTTAAATAATCCCAGTGATGTAGGTATCTATCTGGGTTAAAAATCATCAAAATACTGTTTCTACTAACATGCCATCTGACTTTGGCTAAGACTTTTATATTTGACATTTAAATTACTTCACCAAATTCTTACCCTGACTAGCTCATGAGATTCTCATTCACGATCTAGCTCCAAAGATTTGAAGCCTTGAAAAAAGACAGAGTACTGGGCTCAGCAGAAGCATGAAGGGATGGCAGAGAGACTACGTTATTATGAGAATATATGTGAAAGCCAAATGCTCCTGGGCCAACACTTAAGAGCACAAAGCAATTAATCAATGTTAATTCTCATTTTGTATTCATAATAGTTCTCAGGGTTTTGCTGGTAACAGAGAAAAGCAATAGGCTGAAATGGAGCAGGGAGAGCTCACCAGGCCACCCCAGAGCATTGAAGTAAAAGGTTTCTCTTTGTACCTCAGCTGTTTTGTGAAATAAACCAGTAATATTTATCATATGACATTTTTAGGTGGCTGTTTGCTAACGGCTTCCTCACATATTAAAGAAAAGCTTTTATGAACACACAGAGCATAATTGTTGGATAGAGTCAAACAAAAAATATTACACATAAGTGCATGGGCCAAAACTCTATAAGTAAAAGAACTCACCACAGTTCAGAGCTGTCTGGCCACCCATGCCTAGAATTAACCCATCTGGTCGTTCTGCCTTGATGACCTCTGTGACAAACTGAGGGGTGATGGGGAGAAAGTAGACAGTATCTGCTTGCTTCAAGCCCACCTCGTTGGTTTGCACTGATGCAATATTTGGGTTCATCAGGACGGTTTTAACGTTTTCTTCCTGAAAGAAACAAAAGGATCCAGAGTCTGAACATATGGTCTAAAGGAGAGAATGACCGTATTCAAATGAAGGGTCTGTATTGGGCAACAAAACTTTTAGGTTAGTTCGTAGGCTATAGAGATCAGTAATAGGACTAGTGAATGGAATGGAAGGTAAAGGAAGACAAATGTCTGGTGAGAGGAAGGAAAAAAATTACCTGAAAATAAAACTATTCAAAAAGATCTGGTTACCTCATGAGGTTCACCCTGAATTCCTTGCTAGAGGTATCAAGCAAAACTGGAGTTATTTTCTATAGAATTTGACTAGAGGTCTATGAATACTACTGAACTTTAGAGCTCAGTTGATTGTAAAAGACTAAAATATTTTAAAAACTTAAAAATTAGTAAAATATAAAATGGAAGCAGAGGCAACATCAAAGAAGCTTCCCTTTCCAATGTTTTTCAGAGACCAACATGGAGGGTACATGTAAAATGCAAGTCATGTACTCCCTTGATGGAAGCACTGAGAGCCTTCTGCTGGATTCCATGTTTTTAGAGTTTCGTGCCTGCCACAGTGCTTTAACAAAGAGCCTTATACAACTCTTTATACATAATATATTAAAAGAAAATGACCATATGACAAAAAAATAAAATAAAAATATCTGTGTGTCTATGTATGTATAAAGGTATTCGTAGCTCTATCTTATTTCTGACACCTGGAGAGACCTCAAAAATAATTCTTCATGTAGGCTATGAAGGATAATAGCTTTATAAACTAGGATGAGGGTGATACAGCAAAATAATTATTATAAATATGGCCATATGGCTCTTATTTTACCTATTACCATGTCAATTTTAAACTCTTTTAAAACAACAAAATATTCAGATGAGAGTATAAAAATCATCCTGGAAAGTCCTATATGTCCTTGGGGGAGGATCTGAATATTAAAATATTAATTATTAATTAAAATATTAAATATATTTCATACTACTTTAAATTCAAATAGTGCCTTAAAACTTATAATGTACTTTTTAAAATCAATTTATTTGATTTTTATACCAAAACTACAAGAGAAATTTCTACCTCACAGATGAAAACATTGACATTCAAGAAGGTTAAATGACTTGCCAAAGATCTTCTAGCTGATCAAATGGTAAAATTAGGATTCTAATCAAGTCTTATGATTCAAGTTCTATGCCCTTTCTTCAATATGAGTCATTGCTCAAGATTTTAAGAAATTGGTTTTTAAAAAGTGTTAAGAAATTTTTGAATAAATATATACAGATAAGCAAATGCATTTAAAATATTGGTTATAATTTGGGCACCTGGGTGGCTCAGAGGGTTAAAGCCTCTGCTTTCGGCTCAGGTCATGATCTCAGGGTCTTGGGATTGAGGCCCGCATCGGGCTCCCTGCTCGGCGGGGAGCCTGCTTCCTCCTCTCTCTCTGCCTGCCTGTCTGCCTATTTGTAATTTCTCTCTGTGTCAAATAAATAAATAAAATCTTTAAAAAATAAATGAATAAAATAAAATATTGGTTATAATTTAAATACTTAAGGCCAAACTAAGAACACATCATCAATAGAAGTTATAGAAGGTCTCACTACTAAAGAAAAGCACCAAAAGATTTATATATATTTGTAAGTATTTTCCTAAATGTGTTATACAATGGGTATAACTATTTTTGTAAATCAAACTGTGCAGGTAAAGGTCCCATAACTGACTGTGATGAGTGTCCATATATTTTAGAACTAAAAATTATTTCAAACTGTTTTAATACATTTTATATTATTATTTTTTCTAATATAGTTCTGGCTAAAATACATGCACCATCTGACTATTTTTATATATTTAGTCCATAGGGGTGCTGGGTGGCTTAGTCAGTTAAGCATCTGCCTTCGGCTCAGGTCATCATCCCAGGGTCCTGGGATCAAGCCACGCTTGGGGTTCCCTGCTCAGGAAGGAAACTGCTTCTCCCTCTCCCTCTGCCTGCCACTCCCCCTGCTTGTGCTCTCTCTCTCTCTCTTTTTCTGTGTCAAATAAATAAAATCTTAAAAATAAATAAATAAATAAATAGCCCATAAATTCATTTCTACTAACTTCCTAATTAATCTTAATACTATCACGAATAATTCCTATTCAGTTAAAATATGTAACTTCACCTAACGGATGTAAAGCACATAAAAATATACAAGCTATGAAAACATTAATTCTTTATAAAACTACCAAATAGGATAAAAAACCGTATGCTGCTTAAATGTATTTATAAAACCTGAACACACTTACATTGTATTCTAACCAATCTAAACCACTGGACATCCTCTAATTATATAAAAAGAAATTAAATCATAATACGATGAAGTAAAGTACTCCTTGAAAACATGCACAAAAACACAAGTGTATGTGTGTGTACTCATGCATGTATGGAGAAGACTATTAAAAAATAAAAACAAATGGGAAGAAGATTAACGTAACCGGGGGCTGCATTCCATTTTTTTCAACGGACATCTGTCAGGTGAAAATCTTTGTGTATAGTGTACAAATACAACAAAAAGAAAAAAGAAAAATTTTGGCGAACTGTTTTCTGTGTTTGTTGTCCCAGTCTCCCGCCACCTTGTCTGTGTGGCTTTCTCCTAGCCAGGTGTCTGGTGAATGGCTTTACACTGCAAAGCCAGAGGCAAAGTCACAGAAGAGCTCACATTGTCCCTGGATGGCCGATTAGCACCAAAATGGGGACTATGCAAGGAAGTAAGGACACCAAAGAGAAGCCAAGTTAGCTCTTTCATAGAAATACCTTACATATACAGTGAAATTTTTCTAAAGGTTTGCTGTGCTATGACAAAGGGTTGGGAAGACCTTGAGAACCTTCGAAGGAACAGGGAGGGTGTTCTTCCCAACCTGAGTATCAAATCCTCATTTCCACATGAAAACCCACCAAATCATTCTGGTCAGTCACCAACCCAAGTCATAAATGGGAAATTGGGTCCCTTAGTGACGGGTAACAGCTTCTAAAGCTGGACAAAAGACATTTGTTGCCTTTGCTCCCTCAACTTGATCTTGCCATTTCAACCACAGAGACACCTGAAGCATCCTCTAGAACATTTACAGTATCTTACAGCACCAAGGATCCCCAAATTCCCTCTTCCACACAAAGGACAAGTATATTTTAAATGCTCACTGCCTCAGAAGAAATGAGCAACATCTATAAATGTGGCTTTTTATGTTTTCAGTGTAAATAGGTGGTAACATACATAATTTTGGAGATCACTCTTATGTTCTTGATTTGCAGGTGTGCAAGAAAGTTTGAGAAAGTTAAAAATTTCTCCTGTGGTCAAAGTTTCTTTAAGATGTGTGAGAAATTGTTGAGGAAATCAATTATGGTGACTTTGAAAAGAGGTAGTGTCATAAATCTAAATTATAAAATACTAATTAGACTCATTAAAGGAGTATATTAATTCTTACAAAGATCTCTCACCTTCATGGCTTTTACAGCTTGTGATCCCGAGTAATCAAATTCACCTGCCTGACCAATGGACAGACCTCCCGATCCTAGAATAAGGACTTTGGAAACCTGTAAGCAATAAGAAAATGACATTGCTCTGATTAGCAAGATGGGGAAAAGAGGCAATTTCAAGAGCAGAGAAGTCCATCTATATTGTCTAGGTTTACATGGTGATTTAAAGTACGATGTTTCAAAAAAATATGTGAAGAAAAAGACTAAAAATTTTTTAATTCAAATTCAATGAACAAAATGTATTATTTGTTTCAGCAATACAGGTCTGTGATTCGTCAGGAAAAACACTAACAATTAAAACATCTCTAATTTCAAAGCAATTTCCAAAGTTCATGAAGCTTTTTTCACAAGTAAAAAATTTTAAGAAGAGGTCTACATTTTATTTAAAGATACATAAATATCTAAAAATAACTACATAAATATGCATGTAAATCCATACATCTGTGTGTGTGTGTATATAGTAAGAATCTCCCTAAAATTTAAATGTATTATGTTATCGGGCTCTCTGCTCGGCAGGGAGCCTGCTTTCTCCTCTCTCCTCTCTCTCTGCCTACTTGTAATCTCTCTCTCTGTGTCAAATGAATAAATAAAAAAAAAATCTTTAAAATTTAAATGTATTATGTTCAATATTCCACGGTTTTCTTCTGGACGTAGCAAGACTCTGGGCTTTCTGTAACAGACAAATGAAAACATAGAAGCCAAGGGGACATGGCACACCTTCATATCCACATTTTCACCTTTACAGTTTGTGCTAGAAATATTTACAGAAAATGCAGTAAGTAAAAGCTCATGTCTTGGCAATATACTGAAATTCTACAAATTGTACATAGGATTCCAAGCAAATAATGATTCTGCTTATTTTTTAGCCACAAGTGTCAAACCCTTCAGTGGAGAAAGATATTCCTGGTCACTGCAAAAGACAAAGACTTGGGAAACTTGGTTTGCCTCAACAAATATTTATTGGATGCCTACCACATGCGGAGGCACTGCAGAATCCCAAATTATGTCTTTCTTCTCACCATTAATAAAAGAAAAGCATCTGAAGAACATGAGTTGATGCTCTGAGAACACTATATAGAAAGCACATGGCTTCTCTGGCTACTAAGCATCCACAGCTTGATTCCACACTCAGTGGGTGGATTACCTCCAACCCTCCCATCTCAGGAAAAGAGGCTACCATGGAAATCGTTACAACAGGTCATCCAACTCAAATTATCATTTTATGTAAACATGTAACTCAATTACCTTTATTTACAGGAGTCGATATGTATATATATACTTGAAACTACATAGACATTCTTCTAAATTTTATGTAATAATGATGTGCGTGTGTGTGTAACTATGAAGGAAATATGTAGAAATATGATACATAGAAACCTTATCATATTAACCTATACATTTACACAAATAAGGATGGAAGTTTGTGCTATAGTACTCCTTATCCATTCGCTCTTTATAGGTAAAATCATATTATTCTACTCATGATGTTGAATAATAATTCTTCTAGTTGAAACAAAAGTTCTATAATCTATAATGAATATTTCTGTAATCTGAACTGTATTTCAAGCATACATCAGACTATAGTTTATTAAGTCATAGAATGTGTCAAATTCTAAACTAAAAGCCTATTCTTATTAAATTATTTTACTACAAATTTCTAGAAGTAAACTATAAAAGATATGATTTTAAATCAAAAACATGAAAATTCCAGTGAACACATCAAGAATAGACCAAATAATCAGATGCTAGAATAATGCTAGAATATTACCAATCATCTTTCATAGACATTAAAATGGTTAACAGCATTCATTTAAAAAAATCACCATATGACCGAGAAATTTGAAAATACATAAACCAGAAAGGAGCTCACATATACTGACCTCAACTCGAGATGCAACCAGAGCTGGTTTTGGCAGAACAGATGTAATCGTGGTACCTTTCCCTTTCTTTATCAATGAGATAAAAGAATCAAATAGGTACTAGAAAAGAAATAGAACCAACTAGTTAGAAGCTGCAGAACTCATAAGGTTTCTAGATAAAATACGTATGCCCCGTTAAATTTGAACTTCAAATAAGTAACAAATAATTTTTTAGGATAAGTATTCATACGCAATATTATTTTTTGCTTTTCTGCCCAAATTGGCAAAACTAAATATTTACTACAATAAGAATTAGATCAAATAAACATTTCTAATTGTTCACTTCAAATCCTATCAAAGGCAAGTTTTCAGCAGACAATGAACATTTCAGATCATGCCTTCTGAGAATGTCAAGCTTTCATCCCCTTAATTATGAGTTATTTTCTTCTAAATGGATTCTTCTAAATAAAACTCTAGTTATACAAAAGAAATTAAAGATATATTACTTATACATCCTAAAGTTAGAAATAACTGGAGTTTGAAAATTTCTATCAGCTCTAAAAATATCTCTAAAGCTTATTCTTAAACTATACTAATGAATTTACTTCTATCGTTTCACGAGACATGACAAATTTCAATGAAGATACTCATTTGCAACTATCTGGCAGGACAGAAAAAAAAGGATTAAGCGCTACTCAATATTGCATGTCTTAATTTCAGTGTTTCTAATACGAAGACTATTATGGGCAAAATATTTAATTTAAATAAAAAAATAGTAATCAGTATGCATTAGGCAAAAAATCTATGTAACTAAATTTTCTTTATGTGTTTCATCATGGATAGGTAACGTTATACTGATTTGAGCTATTAAGAATCATGTCCCGTAGGGTGCCTGGGTGGCTCAGTCCTTAAGCGTCTGCCTTCAGCTCAGATCATGATCCTAGGGTCCTGGGATAGAGCCCTGCATGGGGCTCCCTGCTCGGCGGGAAGCCTGCTTCTCTCTCTCCCGCCCCCCCTGCTTGTCTTCCCTCTCTTGCTGTGTCTCTCTCTGTCAAATAAATAAATAAAATCTTTTTAAAAAAAGAATCATGTCCTAAAAATATTTAAAAATGAACAAAACATATATATCTGAAAAGGTAATTCGGGAATGAGAAAACAGAGTTTACAGAGGGAATGTTCTGATTCTCCTCATTTTACCTAGGTGTTTTTTCTGAGAGTATGTGTTGACAGGGAGGAGCTGTCAGCATTACTACTGGAGGCTTCAGGGTGTGAGAGAGGAAGTCACACCAGACTTTCCAGACTTTTCTGTGTCACCACAAGCTCTTGTTTGAAAAGGTGACCTTCAGCACTGAACCAAAAGCTCACACACAAAAAATAAAAATATTTAAATTAAAAACAAAACTCCTCTAAGCATTCCTTCTGGTTCTTTCCTTAAGGCGTCTGACTCATATGTGTGTGTGCATGCCCTCTCCCCTCCCAAGTACCCCTGTCCTTCCTTCTCCTGCTGCTGTTTATTCTCTCTTCCTAGCGACACAACCAGTTGCCAAAGGGATTTTTGTGAAGTCACAGATGGGGGATTAAAATTTCATTTCAGTTATGAGCACAAGAGAGCAAGAGGGAATTCATTTGCATAGTACAACAATTGTAAATTTCAGAACTAAATATATTAGAATGATAACGATTTAAATAAAAATAGCATCACGTCAGGTTTCTTCAGGGCTTTCCCACTTGAAATTTTAAAAAAGACAGAAATTTCCTCCATGATATTCATGGAGAGATTTTAATGCAATAATAATGTGTTATCAAGGCATTCTTCTTGTAAAAACATTCTGTACCCGAGATCATCTAGGGTGATGATGTTTGTTTCTCAAGTTTTCACATAAATACATTTCTGATTTAAAAAAAAATTAAGTGTACAATAGGCCTCATCTCCTGACATACCTCAGTGTCTGTGGGGCCTGGGCTGACCTCTGGGTGGAACTGTACGCCGAAGAAGGGTTTACTCTCATGCATAATCCCCTGAGAGAACAAGAAATAGGAGAAATTCCTTCTGTAACAATGACCGTCAACCAGGGTTATGTATTATTCAGCGGACAATAAAATACAAATTAAAAAAAAACTGAGTTAAATGCTTAAGGACATTCCAACAGCTAACAGTTATAATAAAAATAGGCCAACGAAGATTCAACCAAATGTGGTTCCCTCAATAAAAACAACTGATTTGGTCTATTGCCTTTGGGTGCCCCCCCTCCCAGGGTCTGTTCAGAATAAACTCAAATCTTCTTATCTCCAGCTCCTAAATTACTTCTCCAAGGGTCTTCTCAAAGGCTACTTCACAGACAAGTAAGACTCGGAGTCCCACTTAGGCTCAAACAGATCTCCACCAATCGCCCATTAACAATGACTGTGGAAGACAGTCACAGATTAACCACTCAAAGAAGGGGTCTCAGTGAGCTGACTGATGAGAGAATAAGACAGAAATGACTTTTTAAAAAGCAGAAGGTCACGGAAAATAACCTATAAAGAGTTTACACACACACACACACACACACACACACACACACACACACACACACTCCCACATAAACAAGATGTCTGGCTAACCGAGTATAAAAGGCCCTGCATGACTCATTGCCAACTGAACAGGTTTACTGAGAGCACTTACCTCATTGGTTTGATCATTGACATTCACAAAAAGTGGTTTCCAGCCAGCAGGAAGGGTGCTGTCCAGGGCATAGCCATGATTCTGAGCAGTAATGAAAGCCTGTCTGTTTGTGATATTCAAAACAGGCTGATTCTGCCCTCTGGAGAAAAAAAGGTGAAAAAGAATAGGAAAAAGGAAAAGTGAAGACTATAAATGCATTCGTTGTAAAATAGTGAATGAGAAAATCCTATTAAAATGTGAAAGTTTCAATTGCTTAGTGGAAATTACTCTGTGAGAAAAGTCACAGATTGTTAATCCCAATAATTTTAGCAACAAAAATCAATTCAGGAAGCTTTGCTGTGTGTTAAATACCAGGTCTATTATACTGCTCCAATCAGTAAAAAGGGAGAACTGCGCTCATAACAGAAAGTTAAGAGTTGCTCACGAGCTTAACAGAGAGACAAATAACAAGCGATTTATGTTAAGGAAGATAAGTAATTTTAAAGCCAGAGGAAAGTTTTGGGGAAATGAGAAAGAGATGACTACTCTGTCCTGAATCATCCTGAATCACTTTATGAGGAGGGTGGGCTATGGGGGAAAGCGCCACTTTAAATAAACGGGCATCATGTAGGGGTAAGGAAGTAAAATGGAGAGGATCTGAAGACTTCCTGGTTCTTGAGTCTTACAACATTATCAGTGCTCTGATATTAAGCTTGGAAACCAGAATGGTTTCCTTTTGAGCATAATAACCTCAATTTATGCCAAGGGAAGGAAAATAACTTTAAACTACAGCAACATTATTGTTAGAGAAGGCTGCCTTTCAAAAATGCAATAAAAGTGGTATCAGGTAGTCAGACAACTGCGAACCATGTAATAGTACGGTTATCTGTTTTTTTCTGAAGAAAATGGCACGTAAGTTCTCTAAGGCTTTTGCATTTAGTTATTAACAGTATTCAGAGCCAGTTTGACCTGTAAACAGACACATAACTGTCTTACCTGTTGGGCATGGACATCTTGTAGGTTTTGGCACCAGCAGCCAACCCTGTTATTAAATTTCCTGTACTGATTCCAAACAATGGCTCCTTGCGGTCACTCTCCAAAACCTAAATCAGGCAGAATTTTTATTAACCAGGAGTACTGTTCTGAAAATAAATTTAAAAAAAAATGCTGCCTCTAACGGAATAAAAATGAAATATCCCTTTTATTCTTAATTAACAAGGTAAAGAGAATAGTAATTGAATAAAAAGTTAGACTATAAATAAGAATATGATTGGCAAATGTATAGCATTAGAATTTAAAAAATGTACTTAATATTCGATAAACAAAACTTAACATTTCTTCAGAAACTCAAAGGTGTTCTAGGTCCCGAGGTCGTGGTGAGAAACATGAATTTCATTTTACAATTGTATAGGACGCATTTGGAGACTGGACTCTAGCTCTCTTACTTGAGGACACAATCCCAGTTAATCTGCCTGAAGAAAGGTTCTTTTTCCTCTGGGACTCTATCCTCAGTGGATCCTCCTACATAATACCTGCTGACACTGCCTCAGAGGTCACAGATAGCAGCGCTAAAGAACATTGGAACACCTAAAACAGAGTCCAGCCTTTTCAGCTGCACAGACTCCTTCCACCTCACACACAGATACACCCTACCCCCAGGTTTACTGCACCTTT
Organism: Ailurus styani; assembly: GCA_002007465.1. Classification (NCBI taxonomy): domain Eukaryota; kingdom Metazoa; phylum Chordata; class Mammalia; order Carnivora; family Ailuridae; genus Ailurus; species Ailurus styani. Next base: position 2,610,345 of record LNAC01000199.1, on the reverse strand, counting down.
TTGACATTCTCAATTAGTGGTTGTGCCAGAGCAGGGTTCCCGGGTCCTCCGGCAATTAAAAGTCCATCATACTCCATCTTGGTGAAATCATGATTCCAGGGAACTAAATGTACTTCTGCTCCTCGCTGGAAAAGAAAGGCAAAAATGATCAAGTCAGTAACATTTTTCTTTGTCAAAGTGTAATTTTGCCTAGACCTTCTCTTGACTAACCACTCCCTAAAGGGGAGGGAAAAATGGTACATGATTCAAATAAAATAATGTTGAATGAAAAATTCTTCAGTGGCTCACCATATTTTGTGTGATGTATACAAAGCCAATGGTCAATAGAAAGTGGAGAAAAAAAATCATTAAAGTTTTGATCCTGGAAAAATAGATAACACACTTTCCCGTATTTTAGGAGGCTTCAGAGCCTAAAGAATTTCCGACTAGGCACTGAGGAGTATTGGCTATTTTCACTAGCTACGGTAGAGTGACAAAAAAAAAAAAAAAAAAAAGGTAAATCCGTTTTCTGCAAAATTTAAGTTGGTCCACCTCTTTTTTCAATTTTGTTTTTTTTAATCTGACCAAATTTTTATCAAATTTTCTTTCCTAAGGTTTTCTCACATTATCTGTAGTATCTGTACTCTGATAGAATAATTAGAACTTTTGTATATAGAAGTGGATAGGAAAATATCTTTGATGGTTTCCCTGGAAGCATTTCCTGAGACAAGGATTTGAGGCAAAGAAGTCTATTTGGAAAGGTTTCTAAGAAGAACCACTAGAAAGTGACACTGTGAGGCACCCCAATAAAGTATACATTACTAAGCACTATGGACAACTAGAGTTTCAGCCCACTAGGGAACTCTGAGAGCCAGTGTAGATTATCCTCCCTCAAGATGGCTCACTCATGGGGCAAAGGAGTTGGGATATGTACACACTGACCTTCTCTAGTCATTGGGTCGGGGCTGCTCCAGGGATCATTAATTCTGTGGTATTTCCTGCCTACAGCAGGCTCCAACCACCTAAAGAGAGCCCTCGAGCAATGAAGTGTAGAAATTTGCAATTGGAGGATGAACAAAATGCCTTATAAAGGCAAAAGGAGAACAAGATAGAGAGATGCCATCAAGACAGAAGATAGAAGAAGATAGAAAGAGGCATCTGCTACTGAAGAGTCAAATGCAAATTTTTGTTAATAAATTGACCAGAATTTGAAATCATGATTTGGAATGTGAAAGTTTATACTATATTACGGCATGATCCCTGCAAACATTTGGCACATAATAAATGTAGTCCAATGGAGGAGTTCTCCAATTGACTCCAAATTTTTAGTCATTTCTAAACCCGAAGAAAGTAAACACAGCATGTCTCAGAATGTCAGTCAATACGTGGTAAGAACAGTCATCATTCTTCTCTGTATTTCTGGCCTCTAGAGATGTTTTAAAACATAGTCGACATCTCTAATTTTAACAGGGATACAAGTGTTATTTTATAGATTAAAGACAACAAGAAGGGAGGGGACCCCCTGATGTTCCAAAGGGAATACACAAGTTTTCTCCGAAACAGAGAAAGGAAATCAGTTTAACACTAAAGATCAATATTACAAATCCTCACCCTTGAGAGGAACAAATTACTTACCTTTACTAGTAGGCGAATTACATTGTTTTTAATCCCACAGTCTACAGCTACCACTTTCGTGGGGTTTCCTTTGCCATACACCTTGACATCCTGTCATTTTAACAAGCCGAGAGTGAGAGGGAAGTACAAGCCATGAGCAACACGCGAATATCATACGCACATCTGGGGATGCTTTGCACTTATATTGGTAACAGATTGATTGCTAACTACGAGGGAGTGACTGGCAGTTAACAATCAATTTATAAGGCACTGTGAGTGCCACAACTGTATCTTTTTTATGAGGGAAAGGGTACTTTGCTGTTTTATATAGAATGTTGATTACAGTAATAACAATGATCCCTAAGAAATTGGTTGCTTCCATAGTTGACAATAATCTCTCCCATGTTTTGCCTCATTAACAACCAGCAGCAATGGAATTTTCAAGTGTTATTGCCTGATTCAGTACTAGACAGATGTAATAGATACATTATGCTTTAAATACCACTTGATCCTCAACTTGCAATAAAGTTTGGATGGGGCAGAGTTGTTGTGCATTAGGGCTTCTGCAGTGGGGCTAATGGGTAAAATCAGTATGAGAGTCAGAGGATTGCTAACCTAGTGCAGACCACTGTTTTCTTTAGGTTACTATCCAATAATTTGCATTTAAATGGTAGACTTCATAAAAGGATCCCCGAGCATATCATAATCATTACCTACATCTTAAGCACTGTTTGGAGTCAGATCCATTTTCACAGGCATTTACCCAAGAAGCAGTTCCCCGAAGTCATAAAAGGAAAAATAATAGAAACAGAGAAAGCCTAGAGGGCTGGGTGCCCACATCGATTACAGCTTCGAGAGTTACCTAGTATATTCTGAATTTAGGATGATTTCAATGTTTCCAAAAGATTTTAGATGAAAGTTGCAACCTGGATATTTGAAAGAGCATTTTACTTTAACTGAAACGTCTGCTCTCCACTCTCCACAAACTCTATAGAATGGGAAATCATAATCCTCAGACTGTACTTGAAAAAAACATATATATAAAGTTTGTCACATTTTTTTTTTCCCTGCTAACTATTCTAGAGAAAAAGTGCCCCATTCCTTCCATGATCTGGGGAAATTATTTCTGAGCTGATCCATAAATGCTACAGATAATCTCTCTCATCAGATAATTTGAAAAAGTATAGATTTATTTTTAACCTTGGGCTTCTCCTACAAAATAAAGCAATATTACCATCTAGTTGTAGCTACATCAAATTGCAATTACAAGACAATGAATTAAGTTATCAACCATCTCCAAACAAAACTCACAGAATAAATAAATCTGATACAAATATGCATTTTATCACAGCTACAATGAAATTATTTAATTGCGCTAGCATTAGAAATGGGGTCAGTTTTCACCATTGCAATCTCTCTCTTGATTTGACATAGATAAAAATACAGACAGCCTCCTTTTTGCCGGTCTCTACACAAATACATTATATACTCTCCATACAGAAGGACAGCAATTTTAAGCAAGACCTCACAGACACGTGAATATACGAATATTTGCATTATGACTCTTGAAGAGAAGAAATGTATTATGTACTGTTTTTAACCTTATTACCACAGAATTCTTTTTAAGGTGAATTTCTCTAGGTCAATGTTTCTCACGTGTAGAAAATGCGGCACTAGATCCCCAAGGTAGTTCTCAGTTCTAAAAGGAAAAATAGCCCTTTTCATGCTGTGTCTCAAACGAAATCACTTCACAGGGAAACATGTAGAAACAACTACAGGAAAAATAGTTCCATGCTATTTGAATGGACAAATTTTAGAATTAAAAATAGGGGGATATTGCATATGGCATGATCAAATTCCAAATATATAAGCAATTACATATCTAATTTAACAATCGCGGTCTTCAACAACTCCTACTTCTTAGGCTTCGGCATCCTGTCAAGGCATGTTTGTGTTCAGCATCGGCATCAAGGTCAGTAGTGATCGGCAGGGACCCATCATTCTCGTCCCCGTTTCCACGTGAATAGGCGTAGGAACGGGAATATCAGATAATATCAACATGTGCTTTCTCTAAAGCTGACATGCTCTTAGGCGATTTTCAGTCTTTTAATAACGTTTTCTTAAGGAAAGTCCCTGGTGCCCCAAAGTTCTCACAGCTGGAATTCTTCATGAAATGTTGTTCTCCATAGTCATTCTGACTGATGCTGGATTGCAGCAAGTAAAAGTTACTAACTTTAAATGCACTGATTTGTAATATATATTTTAGCAGCTATGAGAGCTTTTTTCCCTCAAGTCTGGTGCTTCAGGATGATGACCTCGGCCTACGTGAAGATTTTGATATTTATAAGAAATAAAACTACAAAATGTGAAGGGAAATCTCTCACCTTGGTTGAAACCTCAGCGATCAAATTCTGCTTATTTGGATCCACGAAATCCACAGACTGACCTTCAAATTCAATCTTCCCAAGCATGGTACCCTATCAAAGAAAAAAATTAGACAGTTAAAAGGGAGTAACAGTCAAGGTGCTGACAGGATCCATTCACAGGGACTTAAATGGCTGCTCCGAGATCTAAACGTCTTTATAACTACTTATAACCATCAGCAGAAGTTCCTCATGTTCTCAACCTGGAAAGATGAAGTAATTTGTATAGTACATTCTGAGAAACACCCTAAGAAGTATAATTCTTCTTTTTTTTTTTTTTTTTTTTTTTTTTAGGTCTGAGACTGGAACCTGGACTAAGCAAATTCAAAAGGCACCAGAATTCAGGTCTCCAAGTTCCAGGCTGCTGCAAATTAGAGCATTTAGGGTACCTATTCCCTTAGTGCATATGACCTAAAGAAAGTTCAGTGGAGACATGAACAAAACAATCTTTTGAGAAGAAAATAAGAAATCTAAAAACTGCAGAAAATTGAAAAGAATTAATTACATTACGATAATAAAATTCATTTACAAAATGATGTGAAATGCCATGCAAGTCACAACCTTTGAAAAGTAGCATTGAAAATGTTCACTGCTTTGGATGTGTTCATGTCCAGGTGCCCATAAGGACCTGAACTTTAAAGGATGTTTAGACCTCTGTAAGGTTTTCACAAATTAGCCTTGCTAGCCTGAACATGGCAAATGTTTTCTTATTATTAGTTATGTCTTGAGATTTACTTATTTGTTAGTAAGTCTAGCTTTATCTATTTACAAAAACATCATATTATACTTAGTAATCAAGACTTTATTGGAGGGGGGAGTCAAGATAATTCATTGATTTGCCTTTCTTCAAGGAAATCACTGCACTGAAAAAAAGGGAAAGAAGCCTTTTTTTTTTTTTCCTTCTGAAATGTATTCCTTAAGGAAAGAAGTAGTGGCGTGAGAATGAGTGAGGGTAGAAAGTGCCAGCAGGTCATTCTCATTAACATCTATTCTCGGGAAAATTATGGAGGAGGAAGTAAAATCAGAAGTAGGATGGAAGGACTGTGTAAACTCTCACTGTCTTCCTTCTGGTCATGGGTATGTGGCCATGCCTCACTTTCAAAAAGCTGTTTTCAGAAAGCTGTTCTTTCTGCTTACAGAGATCCTATGTCAATATACATTCTAACAAGGAGTCTACCTTGAGTTTATATCACTTTGAAATTGTATCATTTCTTTTTTTCCTTTTTTTTTTAAGATTTTATTTATTTGAGAAACAGAGGGAGAGACCATGGTGGGGGAGGGGCAGAGGGAGAGGGAGAAGCAGACTTCCTGCTGAGCAGGGAGCCCCCCTTCCACCCCCACCCCACACAGGGCCCATGGTCATGACCTGAGCTGAAGACACATGTTTAACCAACTGACTGAGCCACCCAGATACCCCATCCTTTTTTTATGGAATATGATTCAATGAAAAATTTTAGTGGCATTTGGGGAATTTAGTTAAAATTAGTGAGGTAAAGTTTCTTTCTGGTCTGGGATAAGAAAGTTTTGTGTAGGGCAAAAAAAAAAAGAAAAAAAATAGTGCCCTCCTCCTACAACCAGAAGAAGAATGCAGGTGGTAATGACATATTCTCAAAAGGAGAGGTCAGACAGTTCAGCAATCAGATATGCAAGCAAAAGATAAACTTATCTTTTATCACCTTGGTCATTGGTACAGTCTCAAGAAAGACTATATAATTGAGGTAACGTATGCCGGGGCTCATTAGACACACCCATGAAACATAACTCACTAATTTCACAGATAACCCCTCCAAGAAGACTAAACAAACAAGAGCACTAATGCTGCACACTTCCTGGTTTGCCTCTTTCAGCAGGTCAGTATTAAATTGAGGCAAAATTGTTATGTTCCTGATTGCCTTCTCCACTGGGCTCACTAACCCTGTCACATGACTGACTGAGAAAGGCCTCGACTCTCTGGAATAGTGAACACACAGTGGGCTCTCAGTAATCTGCTGCCGAATGAATTAATCTCAAGTCCATTCAGCAACAAACATCCCAATCAAGTATTCAGTTTTGAAAATTACATCAGAAATAGTAAAACAAGATGACAGAGGCCCACATGACAAATTGGTCAGATTTGTTCTTTCACATATTGTTGGACTCCTCAGGCACTGAGAAAAAATAGAATATATATTGTATTTTTTAACTTATAGAAAGTATAGTACATACACTATATATATACAGGGAGAGAGAGAGAGGAGGAGGGAGAGAGAGAGAAACATAGGGTTGGCTAAAGATGATGATCATACCTTATCCCGAATTATTTTGGTCAGCATTCTTGTATCCACTCCATAAATTGCAGGGACCTATAAAAAAAAAATTTGTAGTGACAGTGAAATTGGAGGAAATTAGATCCAGCATATTGTTTTCAAGTTATAAACTGAGCATCATCTATCTTCTTGAGCAGTAAATAATTTCCCTACTCCTTCTTTTCTCTGACCCAGGGTGACTGTGTTGTCAGAACACGGTAAATTGCTGTTCCAGTTGGGAACAGGACTCTTAACGCCCAGGCCCTTCCTCAGAATAAAAAATGAGAAATTCTGAACATCAATCTTCTGCTACGGTTTTGTTTCTTTTTACACAGGATGTTAAATAGGTAATGTAACATATTTATATATATTACATGTATTTATATATAAATAATGGAATTTGTGAATTTCATAAACAATGATATGTAAATAATACAAAAACCCACATTTTGAGCCAAATGTTTGGCTATCTACTAGATGCTTGACACATTTTTCTGAGGATGCTTGTTAAGTAGTCAGGCTGTAATAAGATTTGCCTACCTGATTAGGAAATCAGGCAATACCACCGTTTGTTTTCTTTTCTTTGAGTAGTTTGGATAGAGACAGATGTGGTAAAATAAAGGGGCAATGAGTTAGGAAGCAGCAAAACAGGTTCTAATTTCTTTTCTTCTACCATTTATCTGAGTGATGTTTGAGCAAGGAGTTTTTACTTACCGTACACAGAAGGAGGTGAACTGGGTACTGTCTTAGACCCTCTTTTTTTTTTTTTTAGATTTTATGCATTTATTTGAGAGAGAGATTGAGAGAATGGGGGATGGGGAGGGACAGAGGGAGAAGTGGACCTCCTGCAGAGCAGCGAGCCTGACATGGGACTCGATCCCAGGACCCTGGAGTCATGACCTGAGCCCAAGGCAAATGCTTAACCAACTGAACACCCAGATGCCCCTACCTTAGACCCTCTTCTACTCTGTGTGTCTGTGATCATGAAAGAGGATTCAAAGCACATTTTAAAAACAAACTAACAAGCCATGGATTAAGTTTATACTCAAACCATTAGTTCTGACACAGAGCTGCTATAATATCAGTTGCCAAATGACACAAAGGAAACACTAAAGTGAGGGTCTCCTAAATGACCACCACAAAAATTAGCTGTCTAGGTAGTGGAGATAAATTTGAATAATGGTTGAGAATTAAATAGTAGTGACTCAGGAGGTGAAATAGATGCCTTCTTCTCCCCTTTAAAATTTAGAAAGAATGAAACCCAGGAAGTCAAAATCAAGAATTCTTGATTTGTCAGAAAGGAGCAAACTTTAGCCCCAATAGGTAGATGCTCATTGGTGTGGCAGAGCTTTCTTAGAATAATATTCTGTCAGAGGCTCCACAGAAACAGAAAACAGCTATGGCAACACTGGAGATGAAGCCAAAGATAGCCGGTCCCTTAATTTTAAGTACATCTGACATTCAAACCAGGAGAATCCTCTTATTTGATTAGAAAAATAATACTTAAACTAAGGAAAGTAAAAGATAAGGTTTATAACACTTTTCAATTACTACTTCAAATAAGGTTATATCTAATTATATGTCATAGAGTCGTAATGTTTAAACCAAAAAAACTTAAGAGTAATCTGTTTATCCTCATAAGAGTTAACAATTTAGAAAATATGGTATGAATACATGATCTGCACAAAGTCACCCGGCTAGTTAAAACAATAAAGCTGGTCCAAGAACCCATGACTCGAGTTATATATTACAGTCGTGGATATAAGGGGATGGAAAAATTAAGTGGTTCAAGAAAATGAAAAATTCTAAAATGTTCTCTAGGCTCTTTCCCCAAAGAGAAATGCTACCAAGTCTGTGTGAGTGCCACCTAGTGGATTAAACTAATACTATGTGGCTCCCGGTATTTAGAAGAGAATTGGTCCAGGCAGGTCAGCCTGCATTTCTCACCTTTTCTTCCTGTAGCCACTGCCCGAGACACTTGGTAGCCAGCCAGTGGTGGTAGTCATTGCTATAATTGAGCACCAGCAAACCTGCAACCTAGAAAGACAGGGAGTTGGGATGACCACAAAATGTTATCCAACTGTTGTGACTTGTTTTATGAGTCCATTTGCAATTTTTTTAAATAAGCTTTATTATATCCACTGATTCAAGCCTTAAAATTCTGAAGACTTGAAGAAAAAAGATGATCAACATTTTTCTCTTAAAAAACATCATTGTTACCTTAATTATCACGTGGAGGAATAGTCTTACCCCATTTGGCAAATCCTGTGACTAAGCTAGGTCCCCCATCTCAGCACCCTGGTACTTTTTCTCCATGGCATTTACCAATAATCTAATTAATAATTAGATAAGATTATCTTCCTGTACATTAAACAAAGGATAAATAATTTTTAATCTACATTTAAAGAAGACTGAATATATGGAGAAAATTGTGAGAAATAGAATTAAGCTAAAATGATCAGTCCACGTCATTCAAAAATAGAGTAGAAAAAAAATAGAGTGATGGATTTGGAGTATACATTTTTTAATTGTTTATATGGTCCTCATTCCTAATACTATCCAAATTTATCTTGATTAGGAAATTTTAATGTGTTTACTTTTAGATTGGCATATAAGCTATCTTTTATTCATCCCCTAAATAGGATAAGATTAAAAGGCAAATAGTTGATACAGAATTGATTACTAAAGACCTTTTAAAAGGTAATTCATCACCATTTCTTGTAGCATACTTGTCATTTAGACTTATAACAACATCTTTCTAAATTAAGCCAAGTTTCATCCACAGCATTAAGAGTAAATGCAAAGTGCCATGAAAAATGAAATTTGAAATTATGTCATGTTAAAAATTATTCTCATAATACATAAGAATAAGGTTGAGAGCACGCATTTAATGGGTTGTCCTACAGTATGGAGGAGAAACTTTGCGTATTCTAGATTCTTAAAAATAAATCAACTATCCCCCTCCAACTGAGACTTTTTATTAACTTTTTTCAAGTAAGCTTCATGCCTAGCGTGGGGCTCAAACTCACAACCCTGAGATCAAGAGTCTCATGCTCTAGCGACTGAACCAGCTGAGTGCCCCAAATTGAGACTTTTTAAATAGTCATCACTGGCACTACCTTAATTCCATCAGACTCCAAATATTTGCTAAGTCCCAGTTCATCCAGTGCAGCAGTGTCGGGAGCTCCACCATTCCCAATAATGGGATTGGCCATGGTGAGAATCTGCCCCTTATAGGCAGGGTCAGTAAGAGCTTCTGGGTACCTGAGTAAAGAAGCCAAAATATTACCAAAAAAACAGTGTATGTTACTACAAAACTACAATCTACATACGCACTCTTAACTATTAAATCCTTGAAAATGAGAGAACATCAAATTAAAATCCTGTAAGGCTGCGTCTAGATTTTGGCAAATCTAAAGAAATTTTAGGATAGGTTATGAAAATGCATCCCATCATATGACTGATATGACAAGACAAACTGACTTTTAAAAAAAAATTTTTTTCATTTGAGTATAGCTGACCACAATGTTACATTAGTTTTAGGGGTACAACAGAGTGATTCAATTTCTCTATATGTTATGCTCTGTTCTCCACAAGCATAGCTCCCGGCTGTCATGACATAAGACTATTATTGCAGCATCACCATGTTTCCCTTGTGGTAGTCTTTATTCCTGTGATGGATTCATTCCAGACTAGAAGGCTGTACTTTCCACTCCCTTTCCCCCATTAGTTCATCTCCCCTCCCCCTTTCCTCTGGCAACCATCAGTTCGTTCTCTGTATTTCTCTGTATTTATGGGTCTGATTCTGCTTTTAACCTAAACTGACTCATAAGTACTAAGGCATATTCTCATATAATTTTCATTCCCTTGACTTCTTAAACTTTTTAATTCCTTGAAAAATTCCTTCATAGGGTCTTCATTTCTAAAAGACTGTCCTATTTAAAGTTTTCAGGTATCCTGAAGTCTCCCCTTGCCTACCAGACATGAATCCAAACTGATATTTACTATTAAGTGCTATCAGTTTCACCAAAAGATTGTCAAAATTTTTTAAGGTTTTTTTTTTAAATATCTTTTAGGAAACTGAAGAGTATCCTGATTATATCACTGATGCCTGCATGGGTGTCTATATTTATTAAAATTCATTCAACATTGAAAATGACTGAGTTAATTTCTGTGGCAGAATTACCCAATAACATAAAGGTTGTAGGTTTTTATTTTAAAGTCTGGGGAAGGGGAAAAGTAAAAGTATATATTCTATAAAAGAATTACTCAATATAGTTTATTTTTAAAATAACTTTAGAAAGAAGTATATAAGTTTGAGAGTTATCAACTTAGAGAAAAAATCAATCCCACAAAAATTGCTCTGAAGCACTTCTGACTTCTAAATCAAAAGATTCCAAATAACTACTTTAAAGTACTGGTGTAGAATTAGGGAGGAATGCATTAGGTCTTCATTTTAAAGTTAAAAACACATATATTCTCAATTTTATGATATATATATAGATAGATATAGATATAGATATATGCATATATATCACTCTTATTCTTAATATTAAGAAACATTATTCCAATAAATACCAGGAGTTATCTGTAGCTATTCCACGCACTGGAAAACAGTGTAAATGAGGCTTCCCCCCACCACTCCCACCCCCTCACACCCCCACCCCCGGTCACATTTTCACTTTCTGCAGAAAGAGTTAAACCAAATATTTTTGTGGATTACTACTGATAATGAATTTTAGGTGCTGAGGGGGACAGAATCAACAACCTTGAAACCAATAAAGTTCAACTCAGGCAGTAGTCAAAATAAATTCTCCAACCCCATCCAGACAAACTCCTCCCAGAACTACCTTTGTCAACAAAACACTTAGTCTTTCAGCTCAGCAACCCCTGAGGTGACTAGAGTGATGTAATATTTATCCACACCTCCGTCAGCTAATTTCTCAGATGCCTCTCACCTGTCAGGAACTGACAATTTTTTAACCAAGGCTTACACACAATATAAATGCATTTCTTGAAGATGAAAAACAAAATAATGCCTTTAATTATCAGCCACCTTACTGAGTGAGACACACAATGAATGAAAGCAACAATTCTCAATGGAAAATAGGGACCGTGGACTAATCTTATTAATGAATGCCTTTTGCTACATCAAAAACATCTTTAATTAATTTAATTTTACTTCCCTTTCTTCTTTCTCTCCATGAAAGAACTGGCCATTCCCTTTAAACATATGCTTACAATACTCTCTCCGGTAAATGAATAAATACAGCTTGTCCTAGAGAACTGCGGTGTTAGGAGCAAATTAATCCATCAGGTCCTGTTTGACTTTTGTGACGTGACAAGATTTATTACCCATAATCTATCACAGAGAAGAAAACTCTAGTGCCCTCCATCATTCTGATCTATATTAAACAGTTGTTTGTTGGCAGGTATATTAACACAGCTAGTAATTAGTGCTGTCGAAAAGCTTAAATAATTGCCTGGTGAAGCAAAACTTTGCAAACAGCTTTCATACACTGTAATTTAATGTTCTCACCAGTGGAAATATTTTAAAACCCACCTAATATTCTTCATCTCAAACAGAGAGCCAAGCGTTTAGGGAAGAATGTATGTTAATAATATAATGGAAGTTTGGTCAGTCGATAATTTCCATATCAGTTAACCCAACATCTCTTTGTCTTTATAAGGTTAACTGAATTTTCCCAAAGAATTTATCAAATACTCTAAAGTTTAGTCCATTGACTCTCTAATAGAAACCTCTTGAAACCAACCTCTTTAAAATTTTTTAAAGGACTCATAGGTTTTTTTAATCCCCACTATAAATTATTGTCTAATCCAGGCCCCTCGTTTTATATGTGGAAACTAGGATTCCGAAAGGTTCAGTGATTTTCTTGATATCACATAACCTATTATCATTGAAAATTAGACCAGAACTTCAGCCTCCTGTTTCCCAGTGAACCAACATTTGTTGGTTGATACCAGCCATGTGATTTCTGCAGCAGTTCAGATCTTTGTTGCTGCACACATATTAGCAGATCTTAAACACTGAGTTGGGTCTCAATTGATAAATTTTGAAAACAACAGATCTATGAACCTGCTCTCCCTTTGATTACTATAAGACAATGAATGGATCTCTTATTTCACCTTTCTTACTATCATGTGAAATTACACAGAATACCTAAGAACTTTCTCAGCTCCTTCTTGCACTTCATGTCAGATCTGCAAGGTTGATCCTTAACTTCGCTAAAGTGATGGCACTGGAGTGTGCTATCCATCCTTTTCCTTGCTCCAATGTTTACCTTAATCATATCCATACCTTCCCTGACAGAAGCCACTTCGCAAACTCATATGACTTGTGTCCTTGGGCTCTAGGTTTCTAGAATTAATTTTATGCTTTATTTTCAGGGTAAAACCAGTGTCCACGTTCTCTTTCATCTACCTCCGCAGGGAGGAGTTTGTATCTATGCTGGAATAGACTACTTACAAGCACAGGGCAACGGCAGAACAATATGTAGTCTTATTATGATGTGATGATTTCAGCTTCCCACCACGAGTAAGATCATCTAGTTATTCCCCTACATAGAGGAAGAAGAAAACCTTGAAGCCCAAGCATGACTCACCCTCCCAGGCCAGTGTTAAAAACCACTTCGCCAGCGACAGAGGATGGATGGCCGAAGGAGTAACCTTTCATCTTAGTTCCATCTTCCAAGACAATGTGTGCTGTCTGTGCCTAAAGAAACAGATGCGTGAATCTTAGCAGAATACAAAATATGAGGCACAACTAGTTGAAAAATATCCGAAGATACTATACACAAACTCATTAAATTAATGTCCAGTATATATGATGAAATCATACTGCCTGCATTTGGAGTTTCTCTCCTGCTCCTTGTCGCTTTTTCTTCAGATGTATAGCTCTTGTCACTGGCAGGTGTTTTATTTTGTTTTGCTTGAAAGAGGAACTGAAGCATGTTGATACATTGTCTATTCTAAGTCTACTTGTAGAATTACTGACAATCTAGAAAAACTTCAATTGAGCTGAAATGCTATGTGCCTATCTTTCCCCCCTTAATATCCATAGCTTTGCTCAAGAATAGCTTTAAGGGAAGTTCATGAGTTTGCAAAAACATTGAGTATTGTACCATACAGCTCACCATCACTCTGAGGTTTAGAGCTAGAAGGAATCTTAAAGATTATCCATCAAATTGTGTTCCAGAGAGCTCTTGCATTTGATGGAGTTGTCCCCAGGGCTGCCCCTCCACACCAGCTTTATGATCATAAAGAAGTCGAAACTTTATCACTCCATTAATACTGATACAAAAGCAAGCTCTATGAAACATCTAAAAATAGATCACATTATATTTTTTAGTAGAGTTAATTATATACATGTCTGGTTCTCTCTTTAGAGTACAAGGCATTCTGAATTTGATTACTTCACCATACTAATCTTTGAACAGCTTCTATAAAATTATTGGCTGAGAAGAGGGACAATGAGAGAAACTTATCTAAGAAGCAGGCATCAGCCACTCTTTAAAAATACTTTAAATTCTATTGTTGAAACAATTTAGGTCAAATCCCAATTACCATAAAAGTCAGGAAAGAGAGAAATGTGTTAAACTATACATTGGGAGGCAAAATATAGACTCTCTAAGAAACTACAGGGCAAAATAAGTGGAATATGGTCTTTAAGAATAACTATAAAGAAAAACATCTCTGCGAGAATTGAGGAAACTTTATTTTTGGCATAATTTTTTAAGATTGAAGACAACATTGTGCTTATATTTAAGAACCTTTTTTTAAAAGACATATACTGAAATATTTAAGGATAAAATACTATGATATCTGAGATTTCCTTTGAAATATTCAGGGATTAGGGTGAATGGGTAGGGATATGAAATACATTCGGCCATATTTCAGATGGAATTGGAGTAAGGGAGATCCGTGTGCTGTTCTTTCTGCTAAGATTAAGTGCAGCCCTTAAAGAGAAGCATAGGAATTCTCTACTTTCTTTCACTCACAATTTTAGGACTGGATTCATAGTGCCTAATCCTTTCGTACCCTGCCATCCACCCCCACCCCACCATACACATACACACACACACACACACACACACACACACACACACACACACACACACACACACACACACACACACACACACACCAAACTTGGTATACAGCAGAAGCTCGGTAAGTGATTTCTAGACCTTTGTTACTACGCTCCTTTAGCTTTGCAACATGCAAAGTTTTTCAAGGATTAAAATGGAAAAACTTGATTATTTTTCCATAATAGTCTTCTCTGTAGAAATGCAATGCCTCTTTTAGGTACAAAGTACACAAATCTCTTGGCATTTGAATGATTGCTCTTTAATGTATAAAGTAGCATTTGATTATCTTTAAACCAATATACCCTGTGCCTTAATACTGTTTAATGTAGGTGTGCATACAAATGAACTTATATTTACACACAAAATAATTTAGTATTTCCTATTAAAATTGATATGTTTAAGATACTCGTCTCAACAGGAAAGTTCTTTTTTTTTTAAATCAGAGGCACAATGCATGGATTTCCAATTTATATTTCTGAGAAAGATTAGACAAAGTGCTGGAATGCACACATTATGTGTGTTTCTGTGTGCGAGTCCACAGGCAGAGTTAGCCAAAAGAATTTTGTCCTTTACTTGGCTTATCAAATAATCTTTGAGATAGTTTTGTTTTATGCATAGCCTTGGAACTGGTGTTTGAGATCTCTAGCTTAATACTTTATCTTTGAATAGTTATGGTTTATTCTCTTAGCAACTAAACTAAAAAGGCTTTTGGAATTTAAGAAACAAAATAGATGAACATAGGGGGAGGAAAGAAAAAATAAAATAAGATGAAAACAGAGAGGGAGGCAAACCATAAGAGACTGAACTATAGCGAATAAACTGAGGGTTGCTGAAGAGGAGGGGGTGGGGGAGGGGGTAGCTGGGGGATGGGCGATAAGGAGGGCACTTGATGGAATGAGCACTAGGTGTTACATGCAACAGATCAATCACTAAATTCTACCCTTAAAACTAATAATACAGTGTACGTTAAAGAAATTTAGATTTTAAAAAAGATTTTGGAATTACTCAGCACAAAGGAAACCACAACAAGTAATTAACATAGTATGAGTGATGAGAAGTTCTGAATTCTGCTTTTATATACAGAAAATCAACTTTGCATAACACTTCTTCTCATAGCATGATTTTCTTATTTTGCATTTTATTTTAACTTGCCAACTATTGTTTATTTACAGTTTAAAACAGAGGATGATGATTTTAAGAGTAAGAGTGATAATGTTCAGTGTATTGCTAAAGATTGTTACAAGCTAATCAAATGTCCACAGTGATGGTTCTCAGTAGGGATTTTTTTTTTTTTTTAGATTTTATTTATTTATTTGACACAGAGAGAGAGATCACAAGTAGGCAGAGAGAGGAGGAAGCAGGCTCCCTGCTGAGCAGGGAGCCCGATGCGGGCCTCGATCCCAGGACGCTGAGATCATGACCTGAGCCGAAAGCAGAGGCTTTAACCCACTGAGCCACCCAGGTGCCCTCAGTAGGGCTATTTTTAATGGGAAAATTCCCTAGGTATCTCTGACATTTTTCTCTAGGTGAAACTCTTTGGTCCAAGTAATGAAAATTCACTGTCAAAAAAGTATTTTCTCCTAAAAGTATTATTTTCTGTTCTTGAGGAAGTCATGTGTAACCTACATGCTTTCACAAAATGGAAGGAGGAAAGAAAACATCCTCCTAAATAATACGTAACTTTGATAGAACCTAAAATAACTGGACTTAGTTGGCAAAACAGGTACAAACTACAAATTTCAATTGTTTTCTATACATCAGTTTATTTATCCTACTCTATGCCATACCTGCCTAAAATATCATGTTTACTTTTTTACTTTTTTTTTCTTTTTCTCTTCTCCTCTAAGAGTTATAAATTGTCTGATCTCTGGGTTACACACCATCTAATTATTTTAAAGAAAGGTAAAAATTAACATAAGCAAATCCAGTTCTTGTTAGCCTGTTCCCACAATTCTGTTTGGCATTTTTCTTTCTCTCTCCATGGGACTAGATATCTACTTTACTTTCAGTCTTTTGAAGATACATTTGAGGAGACATTTACTGTTGCCTGAAATAGTCCCTGAGATTGTGTTCAATATGTCTTTTTGATCCTTTAATTATATTTTTTGTTCTTTTGGCAGCTTTTATAGATCTTCCAATCCTTTCCCACTACACATTATATTGTTACAAGGCTTCTGTTTATTGCCTATAGTACCCTTTATATTCCACTTAACTACATGGGCCTCTGATGAGTTTAAAATGATGAGTGCCAATTGACTTATCTATGAATTGATAGAGGAACTGTGAACAAAGAGCTATTATTTGGTATCCCCTCTTCTGGCTAATAGTTCCCCAAATGCTATTTCATCCCAATGAGTCCAAAAGAAATCACCTTGTGACTATTGTAAGATATTTTAGTAGCCTCATCCTATTAGAAAGAGGTCCATAGCCTAGGAATTAGATCGTACCATTAAGGGATAATTTAAGTGCCTACTGCCAGAGCCCTTTAATACTTTGAATGCTGAAAGCACAAAGGAAACCTTAAGGAAGAGAAGCCTGTACACTCATACAATGTCAGGAAAAGTAACCAAACGACATATAAATATGAATTCTACTAAGTAAAGGACCTCTATCATGACATGGTCCCTATGTGTTTAATAAAAATATATGTGCCAAGAAGACTGCTTACTCATTCAGGCCAAAACTCTTTGAGCTCCTACCATGTGCCAAATCCCACACTAAGCTCTGGAAATACATGGACAAATGTCCTCAAGCCCTCCATTTAGCACAAGAGCAAGATATGTGCCTGAATGGTAAAAGGGAGAAACCTCCAGAAGAGTATCACTGAAGCACCTGGAGATAACAAAGAGAAATAAAATATCCTTTCCTTTGGGGGATTTTTCTTCAATAAAAGAATTCACCCTTTCTTTTCCATCTATACTGTAAGTAATAAAAATTAAAATTTTATGAAAGAAATTCATGTCACACTTTGAATTTAAAGTCCAAAATGTAAAGGCTCTTTCAAGGGGTGCCTATGTGGCTCAGTTGGTTAAGTGTCTGGCTCTTGGTTTTGGCTCTAGTCTTGATCTCAGGGTCACGAGATCAAGCCCTGTGTCAGGCTTTGTGCTCAGCACAGAGACTGAGGGAGATTCTCTCTCCCTCTCCCTCTGCCCCTCCCACTTGTGCTCGCTCACTCTCTCTCTCAAATAAATAAATAAATCTTTAAAAACAAAGGGAGAAGAAGATGCCTTCAAGTCTACTCAAATGTCATCCAACTTCTTGGCAAGACTTATCTCCTCCCTCTTATTTAAAATGATACTATGCCCCCCTTGGTGCTCTAACTGCTCTTCCTTTATAGCAGTCCTTGCCTCCGTGCCTTATTCCCCTGGAAAGCAAACTTCATGTGGGCAGAGTATTAGGTCTGCACAGAGTAGACAATTACTCAATTTTTGTTGCATGAATAAAGATTCATTGAGTGTCAATCTGAAGAAAATAACATAAAAAAATACGGGAAATCGTTACTATTTTTATGATGATTTTCAGCTCTCAATTTGTCCAAGGTATGGATTTAAAAATAAGCAAATACTTGTTTTGAGTTGCCTTTCCATTGTGCTTAACTAAGAATGTCTTTCTATAACATATTTAATTTAGTACCATAATGTGGAGATACTATGTTGGGAAAGAGATACGAGCAGCATTGAGGGAGACAAGGGCAAAGAAGGGAAAGATCAGTGGATGGTTATACCAGCATATGCATATTGAATATGCGGTATGTAAGTGTACAAATACGTGTTGTGCAGAGCTAAGACAAATATCATGATAATTCAAAATTCAATTTACTAGACATTTCACGTGAATGAGGCTGACAGTGCTTGAATTACTTAACAAACTGTTTCATTCCCTATTTCACTTTGCAAACATAGACAAGGAAGGAGAAAGCTCGCCTTACCCAGTATATTCTAAAATACATGGGTATGGGAAGAAAATTGTTTTATTCTATTTAATTTTAAGATAATTTATACAAATGAATCTTGAAGAAAAATTATTTTACATTTCTCATATTGTTCTCAGGTATTAAAACTATGAATTTGCCACAACAGATTCAAGTGAAAGATCTAAGGTAAGGTGAACTCAAAGGGATCAAAAGTTATTTTGTACATTGAAAGCTATT
The DNA here is from genome assembly GCA_002007465.1 of Ailurus styani. Taxonomy (NCBI): domain Eukaryota; kingdom Metazoa; phylum Chordata; class Mammalia; order Carnivora; family Ailuridae; genus Ailurus; species Ailurus styani. The sequence continues at coordinate 2,591,786 of LNAC01000199.1, read as the reverse complement.
TACTTCTTGATCACCAAAATTAGGTGAATAAACAGGTATTATTACCCACCTTAGTCAAGTAGAAATTGGATTCTAACTGGCTGCTGCCTATCTATCTCTTTGTCAATCATTAGAGAGCAATGCAAGCATGCAATAAATTCTGAAGTGAGTTTACTCTGACCCCTGCTTGGCAGAATTATGAAGGATGTTAATCCAGCTTGCTCTCACTAGACATGGAGAACAACTGTTCTCCAAAATGTAAATACTTATATGAGCATCATTTGCAGATGGCTACTTTGGATTTTTCCTTGTTTTGTTGCTGTTGTGGTTGTTGACCTGGGATGAACAGCCTCAATACTTTTCACATGTCCTTACTGTTCTTCATTTCGCTTTTCCCCCTCTGGGTCTTTAACTAATATTCCAATAACTTTTCTTAGTAAAACTTTCATGAAAATTAAATTCCATGTGTGACAGGATCCACTTAGTCATTTAATTTTAATTGAGTATTCATTTTCATTATAGTATAATTCTTCATCACTAATTAAATGCATATCAAATTATAAGAATATTCTTCAAATCTCAAGATCATAGCCAATAAAAAAACTTAACTTTTAAGTCACTATCTAATTTTAGATTTAAGTGCTTCAAAGTCAAAGGACTAGTTAAATGTTGTTGTTAGCTGCTTTTATTCATATTGACTCAACCAAATTGACAATAAAATGCTGAAATATAACGAAGAAATTTTGGGTTGTATCTGTACCCATCTTCAGTTTAGCAGTTAAGAGAAATTTAAACTGCTTTTATTAATGGAATGTAAATCAATCCCCTTTCTCCACTCAATATCATTTATCAACCCAAACAAGCCTAATCCCCTAAATGTAACAAGGAAAGGAACCCTAGCACAAGGGGCAGGAGAACAAGAAGCATCTATCTAGAAATCTCATTTCAGTAAGGTCGGTCACATTGGTTTGCCAAATGCCTAGATCACAGACTTGAAAGATAAAATAACTATGTATTATAAATATATAAATATATCTAGATATTTCAGGTTAAAAGTAAGTATAATTTTCCATCTAACCAGGTGAGGAATTATTTTAAGTATAGAGGAGGTAGATTTCTGGAGAAAAGCAAGTACTATAGGGGGAAAAAAAATCATAGACTGTGATTATCATATGATCTCACTCATATGTGGAATTTAAGAAACAAAAGAGAGTATCACAGGGAAAGAGAGAATAAAAGTAAAACAAGACAAAATCAGAGAGGGAGACATACCAGAAGAGACTCTCAATCATAGGAAACATTCTGAGGGTTGCTGGAGGGGAAAGGGGTGGTAGAATGGGGTAACTTGGTAACATTAAGGAGCGCATGTGATATAATAAGCACTGGGTATTATATAAGACTAATGGATCACTGACCCCTATCTCTGAAACTAATAACATATTATATGTTAATTAATCTAATTTAAATAAATGAATGAACAAATAAATAAAACTGTGTTCTGTGGAAGGGAAGGAGAGGTAATATAAATGCAGTTGGGTTGGAGAGAGCAATTTTGACCATCTCTCCCACCTCTCACCATTTGGCTTTCTCTCCCCCCAACCCCCTGGTAAAATATGGATTTCACTGTTTTTTTTTGGTTTGTTTTTGTTTGCTTAGTTTTGGTTTTGGTTTTATAAATGTGATTAATCGTAGTGTATTAAAGGTCAACTCTACAAATGCCTTTGGAGAGTTTGCCAGAAAAACAAGCCTTGAAGAGCCAAAATGATTCAGGTATGCCCAAGTTCTCACCCTCATCCCTGCCCTCCCTTCTTTATACCTACCTGAACTCTACCACGTGTTAGAAACCCAAGTTTGCTCATCTTTGTGCATTAACCAGACAAGCAGTAGAAGACTTGTCCCCTCCCAAGTTAAGACTAAACAAAAATCGGCACTTATTATTTACTGCCTCATATCCAAGAATATGACTAATTTCTCCAATAAGTTTATAGGCAACACCAGACAACATCAAGGACAGAGAGCCTACCTTGTCTATCCAACACAGCATCACAGCACGTAACACAATGTCTAGCACACAGTGGGTGACTGGAGAAACCATTTTATACTTCCCTGAATCCATACTTTGGCCCATAAAGCTAACTTTCAGAGACTGTGGAAAGGTCATTTTACCCCACTCAACAAAGGAAAAGTAAGAGGAATGATTGGTGACTTTGAGAAATGGAATTGAGTAAGACTGGCTCAGCCCTTCTTAACTCTCTTTTTAAATAAACCTGTTCACAGTTGTACATCAAGATGGAAGCTGTGAGTGAATACACTTGACTCAGGGAATAGGAGTTATAAGAAACCTATTTTGTTACAGATCTAGGCTTTGTTTTCTAAACAACTTTAACAGCAATAAAGCTGATATTCAGATTGCTGTCTATTTGAATACTGTGTCTTATTTCTATATTGATTCTAAATATAGAGACTGAAGAGAAGGTGTCATAATACCCGAAAATCATACCAGTAGAAAGTACCTTGCAAATACTGATTGGCTGAATGAATGAATGAATGAATGAATATTTCAATGAATGCTTATCAGGTGGCAAAGATGCTACATAAATCTATTTTTGTTTCTCTGGAATATAATTGACTTGCAGAATGCACTCCTGCTTTTCTCCAATCATATTTTAACTATTCCTCTTTGGCACTGCTCACAAAGGTAAGAAGCAATGAGCAATGAGCAACAGCTGTCTTTAACTCCATGTGATTTATTTCCTGGGAGACTAGTTAAGGGAATAAAGAACACCTGCTTTCACAGTATTTTTCTCTTCCATATTCCACCAACTGGAGATGTAAGTGGGTACAGCAATTCCTTTTTATAAAGCCATTATCATACTTAAGTTTTATTCACACTTTAGTAAAATCACTTCACTCAGATAATCTACTGTTAGTACTGCTAAATGATAATGAATTCAGTATAACAGAAAAAAGGAAAGCGTACACTCTCTTCCATACGATCTTCTCCATTATTTCCTTTAATACTGAAAATTATAAAATTTAATACTGAAAATAATAAACACCTATTTTTTTCATTTTATATTGAATATAATTTCTTACTTTTCACCACATTGTGAATTCTTGTTTTATTTGTCTTATTTTTCGCTGAACTCTTTTATAAAATGTAGATTTCTAATTAAATATTTTTCTCATAGCAGTTGGCTTTACAAATCTTTCAAATCCAAAGATATTAAGGCTAACAGTAAAATGTTGGAGTTTCAGTGTCTCTCTCTTTGGCATCTTTTCCTAACATCCCTTGGGATGTAACAACTTTCTTTTTTTTTTTTTTTTTTTTAAAGATTTTATTTATTTATTTGACACACAGAGAGAGATTACAAGTAGGCAGAGAGGCAGGCAGAGAGACAGGGAGAGGAGGAAGCGGGCTCCCTGCTGAGCAGAGAGCCCGATGCGGGCCTCGATCCCAGGACGCTGAGATCATGACCTGAGCCGAAAGCAGAGGCTTTAACCCACTGGGCCACCCAGGCGCCCGGATGTAACAACTTTCAAATCACATCTGGTCCTACAGGCTAGATAATAAAGTTACTTAAATAATTACTACTGCACTTAAAAGTAATTCCACTGTTAATGGGAATGCAAAATGATGTAGTCACTACGGGAAATGGTATGGAGATCTTTCAAAAAAAAAGTAAAACTGAACTAACATATAATCCAGCAATCCTACCTCTGGATATTTACCCAATTGAATTCAGGATCTCAAAGAGATATTAGAACTTCATCTTCATTGCAGCACTATTCGCAATAGTCAAGATACGGAAACAACCTAAATATCCATCAACAGATGAGTAGATAAAGAAAATGCAGCATATAAATACAACGGAATATCACTCAGCTTTAAAAAAAGGAAGGGAATCCTGTCATATATGGCAACATGGATGGACCTTGAGGACAGTATCCTAAGTGAAATAAGCCAGTCAGAGAAGGACAAATGCTGCTTGATTCCACTTATATAAGATGTCTGAAATAGTCAAACACATAGAATCAGAAAGAAGAAATGTGGTTGCCAGGTGCCAGGGGAAGAGGAAAATGGGTGTTACTAACCAATCTCAAATGTTAAAGATGAAAAAGTTCTAATGATCTGCTGTACAACATTATCCCTAAAACTGCACTGTACAATTAAAAATCTGTTAAGAGGTTGGATCTCATGTTAAGTACTCTTACTACAGAAAAATAATAAAATAAAACAGTTCCACCTCATCACATAGTATCTAATAATTCATAATGACTATTAATAACTCATAGGTAGTCAACTATTTGCTTTTACAATTAACTCCATATTACATTGGATTTTGTCACCACCCAAGAGAAATATCTCCATCATCCTTTATTATTGGCTCCCAATTGTTCTACCATCTCCAAATTCCCCCTGCTTCTACCTCCCATGCAATGCACTTAAAGGCTATCTTTCTTAAAATTTATTGCATAGCACTAATTTTCACATTCCCCAATTAACATTTCAAGTGCCCTCATCTGACCCATTCTCAATATGGAATCCCTTAGACTCCACTCTCTAGACTTTGTGCATAAATGTCTCCTCTTTGCCTGTTTATGTCCTGGTTATCCTTCCTAGTCCTGCTCATGATATGCCTTCAAAGACTCCCCCAAGTCAGAATTAACCACTGATTTTCCTGTGCTCTCACTGCATGTGTGTGTGTACTGTTGGTGTCTTACCTTTTGTTTTAATTGCTTAAGTTACTCTTCTACCCTGCTAGTTCATGACTTCTGAGACAGAAAATCCAATGTCTAATTTAATTTTATATCCTCACAGAAATAGCCCACTGTTGTTCACACAGTAAGGCAATCACAATATACTTGGTGAATGCGCAGAAATATGGGCCATCATGTGATGTTAGGATGTTGTTCACATGCTGATATTACTTTTCAAAACAATTCTCTGATGCCCACTGGCTACTGGGTTTTCTTTGCTTGTTGATTTTTACTTGAAAACATAGACAGATGTCTCACATAGGCATAGTTTATGCTAAAATATGGAAGATGAAAGTAAAGAATAAGTTGGGACTGGTTGGCAACCCTTGCCTCATAAGCATCCCTAGGTTTCTATACCAACTAGGTGTCATAAAGCTAATGTCTCCAGAAGAGTCTAGAAGATGATTTCTAATCTTTATTCTTTGGTCTTCTTAATGGGTTGCTTCCATTACTAATATTAATTATTATCTTAATGTCAACATAAATCTAATCCTCCATCACTGAGGAAAAGGAATAATAAACAAGGTATGCATACATAGCCAATTATTCTCCTTTCTTCCTTTACTTTTTTTTTAAAGATTTATTTATTTATTTCAGAGAACAAGAGGAGCAGGGGTGGGGGGTAGAGGGAGAATAAGAGGGAGATAACCTCCAATAGACTGTCCACTGAGCATAGAGCCCGACACAGGGCTCAATCTCACCACTCTGAGATCACGACCTGAGCCGAAACCAAGAGCTGGAGGCTTAACCAACTGAGTCACCCAGGTGCCTCTCTTCCTTTACTTTTCATCTAAAATCCTTGCCAAATTTTACTATATGTCATTGGCAAATTCGTTTATTTTAATTCACTAACAGTCTCATAATATTACACTTCTATACCAAATCCCCAAATAGTTTACAACGAATAGTCTGTTTTTATCTCCCTCTGAAAAAGAAAAATGAGGCTGCCATATTTTTACTGATACTGTTCCTGACGTTTACATTTAATGCTGGTACACACTTGACACTCAATAAATATTTTAATTAAATTTGAGAATAGTAACTAAAGTTGACATGTATACTTGAGTTTTTCTCTGCTTTGTGTCCATATGTTAAAGTACTTTCCACTTTGTTTTGTTTCTATTTTAATTCTGGAATAATCATCATGTTTGAAAAAAATTAAGCATAACATGTCTTAAGTATGCCTTATAAAAGTGGATTGACCTGTCACGATCCTGTTTCTACCTTTTGGTTTTGCTTCAATGAGACCCGGTTAAGGCATAAACCAGATGGCATATATAGTTATCTATGCTTATTAAGGTCTATATGTAGCTGCAGAAATAAACTTTGTATATAGATTTGAATGATAAATGTCTACTGTTCTGAGAAAGATATCTTATTTCAAATAGAAATATGAAGTTATGTTGGAAAAGTAGGATTTGGGACAACATTGACTTCACTGAGGGCTCCACCCTAATCCCCTTCTTCAGGCTTCAACAATAATAATTAACATGATATGTTAGGCATTGTTTCTAAAGCTATCAGTGGATTTTCTCATCTAAGCTTCCCCAAAAAACAATGAAGTAGGTAATGTTAAGATCTCTCTTTTACAGTCAAGCTAACTGAGGTTTGGAGGAGTCAAGATCATTCCACTAGTAAACGGAAAAGCAGTGGCTTCCGAATGTAGTCAGTGTGACTTAGAGTCCACAACCCTCTACCTGCTATCATAGCCCTCTGCATGGAGCCAAGTAGAAAATGTCAGCTTCGGCTGAGTTACATACTGTCCCTTTTTCTTTTCCTAAGCTTACTTCTACTTCTTCTTTCCAATCTTTTTAAATGGGGACAAAAAGCATTTCAATCACAAACTCACCTGAATTTATTTACAAGAGCTTTCTTTCAAAACTGCCATGGATCAACTGCCAGGGGCCCAGGTCTACCGAGAATCACCTGTCTATAAATCTATAAATTGTCGAAGTGGAATGTCAAGTCATTAGCTGTATCCTGTGATCTTAGGAGAACAGGAAGGCTTTGAGAACTTTTCACACCAATTCCAGGCCCTGGAGTTCTGAAGCTCTCAAGACTGTCAGGACTATCCATGCAGTGAGCACGGAGATGCACCTCTCAGTCCCCCTTCAGGAAGGCCCTGCTGCCCTGCTGCAAGGGGAGAGGTCAGTGGACAGTCACCAGCAACCAGTTCCCTAAGGGTCTGCCTCAGCTCCAGAGAACTGCTTTACCACAGGTCCTGCATGGAGAGCCCCATGCCCACACTGGTTACTGAGCCTGGCAGGGACATGAAGGCCCAGGCCCAACACAGGAAACTCCGGTGGGCAAGAGCTTTCTGTCAGGTTGACCTACGCTTTCTCAAACCCGCGTCACAGTTTACTTCTTCTCGGCCCAACTCTGTTCCCTCAAACTTCCTTCCACCAGAAAACTGCTAATAAATACCTGGCTCCCTAAACACCATTTAGTATCTGCTTCTGGAGAACCTAACTTATGATAGACACAAGTCAATAAGAATTCAAAGGCTTTGGAAAGTCTCAAGACATAAAGTTCTGCTATTTATGGGAGTTCTAACCCACAAACTACTAGATGAATTTGGAACACTGCTGGACACCTGAATGGTTTCCTTTCTTCATGTATCCCCAAAACTAAGAATTAGCCCAGACTTCAAGTGAATTTGGCATAGTGCCTAAATGAGGCCAGTCAAGGTCCTTAGGCCAAAGTTAATGGTACCTCCAAGTTGCTCAACGTCCAGGAGCAGACATTCACTTTTAGGGGCCCCTAAGCACAAGTTTAACATGCAACTGCCTAAAATAAAACTCATGCACGCGCGCGCACGCACACACACACACACACACACACACACACACACTTTCCTATACCTCACAAAGATTTCTTGATTGACCTTGAACCAATGTTTAAATTGTGTATGCAATTAATAACATTATCTCTACCCCTTCACAATTGTATTTTTCTCCCATCCACCTAATTATGTTTGCAAAACATCCAAACAACCCCCTGCACCTCATGCCCATCCTGCCAAATAAGGCCAGGCTTTGTAGCCAATGTGGATAGCAAGAAAAATGCATTAAAACTAGCTTATACTCAAAGTTTGATTTCTTTTAGTCTGGAGCATACAGATATTGTCAATCTGGGAGCCAGTTAGATTATAAAATAAGGAGTCAAAAATTGTGTGTTCTTGTGACTTTATATGATTTTGTGGGATAAAGACTGAAATTAGTTGTCCCCATATCCTAGTAATACTAAATATTACTTTCGTCCATAAATTTATAGGAGGAACAACGTAAGATCATAAATTTTCCCACTCATAATATTTAAATAGGCTAAAATGGAATTTTTCTGTGTATATTGAATTACCTCATTTTTAATCTTTTATAATTATAATTTTCTCTAAATTAAACTGAATTACATAAATTTTGACATGATCCCTATTCTTATGTTACTTTATAAATGTTACTTTAGTAAACTCCACAATCTTTGGGTGCTTTACTTTCTAATATTTACAAAACCTGGTGATTCTTCCACAAAGCATAGATAATGTCTGATGAAAATACATTTTTGTGAGGGAGCTTGTATATAAGCAGAAATTCCGACAAATTCTCTATTTATTTGTTGGTTTGTCTGCCAAGGAAGTGGATGTTGTTTTACCATACCATAAAATGTTTTTTTCTTTTTTAATGATCTCAAAAATGTGACGCTGTAAGCAAGTCTGACATTTTCCCTAAACATCTCACTCATCTCTTTAGGGCTTTTGATTTTTTTTCTTGAAATTAAAATTCACTGTAAACCTACATTTATGGGTCTATTTTCATTTCCTAGTAAGACTGATTAGCTTTATGGGACCACAAATAAATGACCGAAATTTTATACCCTAATACTCTCAGTTTGAAATCAGGTTTTAAAAGGTAGGTGATTCAAAGCACTTTCCAGAATAAGAACAATGCAACAACTGTTAATAGGAGTCACACAGCTAAATTCTCCTTCAAAAAGCTTTGAAAATGTGTCCCTGGTGTTATGCTCAACTGATTTAGAGAGCTTAGGCTTAAGAAGTAACAGTCAAAATTCAAGCACAATTTATAATTTAACCTATAAAAGTTTTAAAAGAGCCCGGTGTTCATTACTGTCTTTAAGCTTTTCCTTTGCACTCAGTATTATGTTAATAAAAGTCATCCACTCATTCCTTAATCATCCCACATCCCAGCAACTTTGAAGATACTGGTCCTTCACTTTGAAGTAGTTTTCTTTGGACCCATTAGTTTGATACAGTGGAAACAAGCCAAAATGAGACTTTTCTTACAGTTTAAAATTACTAGCAGTAAACACCTATCACATTAGAGTTCTGCATATGTGAAGCTTATGGGACTATAAGAGAAATGAATTGAAAATTGAAAAACAACGTTTCATTACAATACATGACAATATTTTGGTTGAAGTGTAAGAAATATGTCGCTGCCCTAAAATATCCTATTTATAGAATTGTTAATTAAAGCAAGCATCCTTACTAATTCTTTAAAGAATCTGTTCTCAAAATGCAACCAAAAAAGGAGAAAGAAGGAAAGAACAATGTATATGATTTATTTTATGTGGGGATAAAGTACAGTATATAAATGGGCTCTTGAGTAAGCAATTTACAACAGGAGAAATGATTTAGAGCATTCTGAAGCCAGGTTAAACAACAGTGGCTTCAAGTATATAAGCACAGTAAGCAAAATGCCAAATTAAAAAATTCCATGTGTGTTTGGGCCTAATTAAAATTCTAACCAGATTTGCTACAAGTATATTTCCCTTGTATAAAAATAGACATTCGGGGGCGCCTGGGTGGCTCAGTGGGTTAAAGCCGCTGCCTTCGGCTCAGGTCATGATCCCAGGGTCCTGGGATCGAGCCCCACATCGGGCTCTCTGCTCAGCAGGGAGCCTGCTTCCTCCTCTCTCCTCTCTCTCTGCCTGCCTCTCTGCCTACTTGTAATCTCTCTCTCTGTGTCAAATGAATAAATAAAAAAATCTTTAAAAAAAAAAAAAAATAGACATTCGGGGCACCTGGGTGGCTCAATGGGTTAAGCCTCTGCCTTTGGCTCAGGTCATGATCTCAGGGTCCTGGGATGGAGCCCCGCTTCAGGCTCTCTGCTCAGCAGGGAGCCTGCTTCCCCCTCTCCCTCTGCCTGCCTCCCTGCCTACTTGTGATCTCTCTCTCTCTCTCTCTGTCAAATAAATAAATAAAAGCTTAAAAAAAATAGACATCCATGTGTCCTTGTATTAACTCCAGCACTTATACATCCATGAAATGGGAATAACTGCATTATTTCTTCCCCTGGGTGTGAAAATTTACCAGTAAAATGTTCTGGATGTAAAGGCTTAAGCTAATTTAGCAGTAAGTTCCATAAAAGATTTGAATATAAAACATAATAGTTGCAATAATCCCCTTAAGCTAGTAGTAGAAATGAAAATGATTTACTCTGGGAATCTGACCGTATTGCTATTAAATCATTTGACTATGTAAATTATTTGTATATCTGAAAAAGTAGACACCCCATGTGTTTATTTTCATTTTTACCAAGGCCTAAAGCCATTTAACATATTTGATTTCTGGCTCACCTGATGTTTCTTAGTTGTTTGTTTACATCAATACTCATCCTCTCAAGAAATAAAATAAATCTGAACCAAGCTTTAGAAAGGAAGAAGCTTAAAGCCAGAATTTATTTCAGTTATTACTGCATAGATGATACGGTAAAAGTTAAAATCTTAAAGCATTCTTTATTGGTAAATTAAACCTCATTTTTCATTCTTGGAGTTGTACTATCAAAATATGGATACTTAAAATTCAGAATTAAGGCACAATTTCTAAGTGTGGAATATTTAATGAGATTTCTCTGCAGTTATAATGTCTAACACTTCAACAATTAAAAGTACTGTAACAGCAGTAATCAATTAAGCCTTACAACTTCTTACATTAATATTAAGTTATCTGCCTTTGGTTAAACATAAGCCATTGTTGGGTAGAAAAACATCACAAGGTTAATTTACTTGAATACATCTCTGTTCTGGACATTTGTAAACAAATGAGTCAGATTCATAAGTAATTTTTATTCTAGTTATGTTTCTCATTACAAATAAAATATAACATTAAGAAAAATTCCACTATAAATTATGTTCATAAAGTATAAGTTTATTAACAAGTACCTTAATGAGTATCTCCTATGTGGTAAAATTGTACTGAATCTAGGAGGTATCTCCAATACTGTAAGCTAATTTTTGTTTTATGGTAATAAATTAATATGGTTTTATTTAGTTCTACATCATAGATGAAATTTATTAAGTAAAATTCTTAGTGGTACATTAACCCTATTTTTTCATCTGTTAGAACTTCATGTTACCCAGTAATCTCCCTATGAAATATAAAAGATTGATATATGACATTTAATAAGTTGACAAAAAAAGAAAAAAGAGTATAGAAATCTTGAAAATATTTTCATGAGTTGAATTCACTTAGATCAGATGAAGAAAATCAAGTGGAAACTAGAGGTACGGGGACTAAGGGGTCCAAAACCAAGTCTGATGCTGGTTCATGTAGCTTCCTTCCAGTCCTCAGTCACTATAAATACCCTAGAAAATGCTAGTCCCAACGAGGATGTTCAGTCTTGCATAGCAAACTGAGGAAGCCTTCAAGTGGGCTTGGCATGTCCATTGCTTAAGAGATATTGAAAACTCTCTACTATAACCTAGCCTTTGGTACAAGTCAGAAATGTGAAAAAGGTTTAACGAAGATGTGAGGGCAAAGGAATGTTCTCTATTTCCATAGTACTAGAATCTAAATTCACTTCGATACGATCAGTAATTCTGCTAAGCATGATCAGGTGGAAACTCAAATCTCCATCAGCTGGAGAAGGAAGCAGGATGAGTCCAAGGCTCATGCCATTTCTACAGGCACTTCCGCTGCCAGATTCCTTAGCTTCCTACCTAGGGTGGGACTCAGATGAAGTGAGTGAGGTGCCTTTCGGGCAACATGGAAGGAGATACACCATGGCCCTGCTAGTGAGGGTCTCCTTCAAGGTGTATCATTAGTGTCTCATGTGCCCCACCCTCATCTAGGCCCTATTTGACTATCACTTTTTCAACAGTTTTATGGCAAGAAGCTCAAGATGAGAAGGCACTCTTGATGACCAACAAATGAGTCTGTACTTTAGAAAGGGGCACTGGGATATAAAAAGCAGAGTACATAAACAAAAATGTTCAAAAAGGAGACTACCTCCTAATGAAAGAAATATCATTCTCCCAAAATATACAGAGTTACTAGTCATCCCAACTATCCAACCATTCATTTGGGATTGAAACATAATCATTTTTTCAAAAACTTGCACCATCTTGGATGAAATCCAGCCCTAAAAACATATCTATATGTAGTAAAGGTCTAATACAATAGTTATTCTTGAAAGTGTATGATAACCCTATCCCTACTCCCACCTCTAAAATATACGAAGAGGCTCCCATATAATAATGAACCCTATTTCCTGTGAATGTCTTTAAAGCTACTAAAATATAACTAAATTATTCTAATTGTAGGAGTTTTTGTAGTTGCCAATTTCTAATCAAATGACAATAGCTCCTCAAGATTGAGCTAAATAGGTAGTTTTATGTTGGAAACAGAATATAAAAATCTTACAAAATGAAAACCATTCAAAGGGAATAATGACTCCTAGGGCTCAATTGTATCTGAAGTAACAGAGAGAAGGACACTTGGACTCTTACATTCCCGGCTTAATTATAACACAGGTCACCATTTTAAAAACCAAGTGGATTAATGTTAGAAGCAGAACCTATTGAGAACTCTTTTCTATTCATAAGGAACTTAACCTTTCCAATTTAATACCTTTGATTTCCAAATTCATTTGCAAGTAAAAATAAAACTACTTAGTCTTGGTGACTTTCCAAGACTTTTGAATTCAGAATTTTTAAATTTATAAGTTTCTTGAAATCAGAGACTATCTACTTACTACCCATTTATTTCCACTTATTATTCTTCCTGTATATTCCCAGGATAGAAGCTTTAAAGAGAATATTAAAATATACATCCTGACTTTTGGAATTGAATTCAAAATGGTAAAGATCATTTGCTTCATAGTTCTTGAGTCTAATTTACTATAAGCAATATCTCCCTAGAGATATGCTTAATATTAAGGCAAAGGTGAAAAAATCATGATATATATTTGTGAATTTTCATCAGACATTTTGTCATTGTAATAATTTGTAGTTCATGAAAAACTCTGATCTAAGTCCCTCTACTAAAATGTATACGACAGAATTTTTTTTTTTTTTTAATTATCCAGGACTTGGAGTGCCTGGGTGGCTCAGTCGGTTAAATGCCCAACTCTTGGTTTCGGCTCAGGTTGTGATTTCATGGTCGTGAGATGAAGCACCATGTTGGGCTCTGCACTGACCATGGATTCTGCTTCAGATTCTCCCTCTCTCTCCCTCTCTGCTCCTACCCCTGCTTCCTTGCTCTCTCTCTCTCCTAAAATAAATACATAAAATCTTAAGTATACAGGGTTTGTTTTTACAGTATTTCATAGATTATTTCTTGAAGATTTTATTTATTTATTTGAGAGCCAGCATGAGTGGGGGAGGGGCAGAGGAGAGAGAAAAGGACAAGCAGATTCCCTGTTGAGCTGGGAGCCAGACAGAGGCTGAAGACAGGGCTTGATCCCAGGACCCTGAGATCATAACCTGAGCCAAAGTTAGAGCTTTGACTGAACCACGCAGGTGCCCCAGTATTTTATGGATTTTTAAGCATGGATTATATGTGATAGTCACATAATCCTTTGAGTAAGTCAAGAACTATTTCTACACTACAGATGACAAAATTTAGGTTCAAAGAGGACATGTGACTTGACCAAGTTCGGAGCATTAGTAAATGCACAAGAGAGTTAGAATCCAGATCTTTTCATTCCCCATCCAGTGTGTTTTCCACTACACAGCTACAACTGGCTGAATGTAATCTGGAGCACTGACCATATTCTATGCTAATAGAAAAAGATTGAGGTCTCTAAACCTTCCATATGACATGGCTATTTATCAAGTATATCCTTGTTATCTAATTCCTTTAAACGTAGAGCACCTTGAAATTCTTGCCTCTTCCCTATAAAAGAAATACAACTGTGTCTATTGGCAAGGTACACTTTGTAAATATTGGCCACAAACAAATACACAAGGAAGGGCCACATAAAAGTACAAGTGCGTCACTGCTGTCGTCAAGCCCACTCTGTCGCCAATGGGACAAGAAAAGTGACCTCCAAAGCCATTGAAAAGGCAGCAAATTTATAAGGCAAGACTTACAGATCTGCCCACAAGGCATCTTCTGCAATTTATTTATTAGCTATAACTAACTATACTGCCACTAACCTTTAGTGATTATTCTCACTGCCTTTCACTGACCATTATGTAACCACATCCTAGTAGTTTTCAGGTGATGTCCATCTAGAAGAAGAAATTTGGATATAACTTTCTACGAGACTTAAGTTTTAAAACTGAAGGCAGGACTGTTCCAAAATAGGTGAATAAAACACAAGCTCCCTCGGACTGCTGCACAGAATTTTAATTCACTATCGTGAAGTTCAAGAACTTCTATTTTTCATGCCTGGCTTTCCTCCAAAACTCTGGCCAGTAATGATTGAGTGTGAGTAATGACTTTTACATCATGAAATGATGGCTTATTCCTCTTACAAATTTGTCATTCTTAGCTATGAACTTTGGCAGACCTTTAAAACATATATGCCACCCTGAGCTAGAAGAACTACTTTCACTGTAGTCTATCCATGTACTTAAATCATTTCACTGTGGTTGTGATTGGGGTCATGAGAGCACTTACTATGATCATGGAGAACTGGCTTCTAATCTCAGTCATATCTACGCCATTTTAGCCATTTTAAGTAGTCGCTCAATTTCTTTTTCTGGTGTTTGATGAAGCTACCCCTATTCCTGCCTACCTATTTTCATAAGAAGAAAAAGATATTCCAACGGACACAACTTCACAACTTTGCAGTCTTAGAAGACACTTCTTTTTTTTTTTATCACTGACACTCCTTTTTTTTTTAATTGAAGTATAGTTAACATGCAACGTTACATTAGTGTTGGGCATACAACATAGTGATTTGACAAGTCTGTATGTCATTCCCTGCTTGCCATCATGAGTGTGCTCACCGTTGGCACCATGCAATACTACAGTATTACTGACTATATTCCCTATGCTGTACTTTTCATCTCTGTGACTTATTTAGAAGATACATCTAACTAAATGGTATTACTTTCATTACTATCTATTTTCTCTGCAGTGATATAGGAGTACCCTTGAGATACTGCTAACACTGAACTAAAACCAATATTCACTCTCAGAGTTTGTATCTAGTTGCTGCATCTTTGATGATGGTTTAGAACATATCCCCTTTCTGGCTCTCTTGTTGCAATTAAACTGAATCTAAGAAAATGGTCGTTCCTATGTTTTTTAATTTAAAATGGTAGTTTCAAATACTTGCTCCTGAGATCTTGTGTTCTTTCTCTGTCTCTCTGTCTCCCTCCCCCTCCTCACTCCTCACCTCTGTCTCTTTCTTTCTCCCTCTCTCTTCTTTTCCTTTTACTCTTATTCTTTCCCTACCCTATCACTGGAGGCCACAAAGATCAACAGGTATGGTTTAGCCCTACAGATGTCCCTCAGGGCTAAGTATCATACGGAATCCTGACTTGAGCAATCTAAGAAATAGAAGCTGTGATAGCACTTGGAGGATTTTTAGTCAACCCAGTGAGCATACAAAGTATTAGCAAAACACTCAAAACTATTAGGGACCTATTTTTACATCAACAGATAAAGGTTGTTTTGGTTGTTTTCTACTTCACTTTTTATAGCTCTTACTACTAAAGAAGCAATCTATTTAAAGCTACTGTGATTACTTAAACTTTATATTCACTAAAAATGTTTTTCATTGGCAAAGTTCCCATGGAATAATTTCAGATTTCTCTGGTAATATATGCCTTCATAAAGTTATAGGAAGGAACAGAAGTTCCCACTGGAATTTCATAATCCAATGGTGGGGTAGGGGAGAACACTTCATGTTCTCTTCCCAAACCTGCTTTTCAGTTATAGATACAGTCAGAGGGACAGAATTATCAGCTGCTAATTGACTCAATGTCTTAATCTGCAAAATAAAAATAGTAAATGTGGACTCCCAAGGAAAGGGCTAAGAGGAAAAAGAAAAAAGTAAAGACAAGGTCTACATCATGGTTAGCAAATTATTAGAATTATGTAGATATTTTCCTTCCAAAATTTTTTTCCTAAAAAATGACATTTCAAAAGAGAAAACAGTGCAGTGAGCCAGTAAGACACACCTTAACAAATTACCTTCTGTGCTGTGGCTCATGAACATGGAAGCAACTTCATGTTTGAACCCTAACTGTGTGCAGTAGTGACTGGGCACAGCCAGAGCCCTGGTTCACTTTAAAAGTAATTGTTTCCTAAACAGAACACTCACATTTTACATATTCACAGGAATTGTGACCCTTCTTGATGTTGGGTTAAAACTGCCATAATTTTACTCAGTACAGTTGAAAATGAACATTTACTAAGCCTGGTAGATGCAATATTAAAGCCAGTATTAATAAATTAGCACTTCAGAACTACATGCAAATCTGTATTTGCTTCCTAAGTGACACCTTTGCTTCATGATGAACTACACCCCATATGACTTTACCAGAAACAATAAATATGGGAATGTTACCTTGACAGAAAGGAGCCTGATGCCAGGTCTTGAAAATTTCCATTGATGGTGTGTAGTCACATTGGTAAAACCAAAACCATTCTTCAGAGTCTTCACCACTTTGCAAGCTGTCAAAATCCTCATCATTTTGAAGATGTCGATTTCTGACTAAAATTAAATAAAATTATATATATTTATGAGAATTTTGTTATAAGATTTTTTAAATTAATGTGAAAGAAAGATGGGGGTGCAGTCGGGTGTTTAAGGCTGACTGCACAGCAATCTGAATTTCCATTCATTCTGTCATTAAATGTCTTCAGTCACAGCTCCTCCTTCTCTTAACCCCTCCTCCTGAGGTAATGTCCGGAGATGTTCCATGGACATGTAATACAAATTGCAACACATCAAACACTACCTTCTCCTGCTGAGATAATGCTAGCGTTGTAGAAAACCAGTCACCCATCAAAGGAACTGCTTATGCAGCTGAATAGAATGACCTAGACACAGAGGATAACCTTAGGAATCTCACCCTAAAGAGTAGTAACTTTCTAATAATGCCAAAGATCAAAGGCTCTTACTTGTGTTAGATGTGATGCCTACTTTGCCTCAAAAGAGATTTTGGATTCCCAAAGCAACCTGAAGAACTGTCATTTTCTGCTTAGAAAAAGACGACGCAAACCACGTATAGTAAAAATTACATCAGAATGAAATTTTCTCCATAAATATAGATTGTTCTTTTTTAATTTAATAAAGTAGTGTATTGCATTCTTATTATTACATTGTTTTGTATTCCAAATTTTAAAGCAATCAGTAATATTAAATAAAACACAACTAGAGCCAAGTAGCCTGTTTATATCTCTCTTAAGAGTTACAAGATTCGTAAGAAGTGTATGAAACATGAGCAAGCATTGATTTTCATTAAGTGCAATTCCTAAGTCAACATTTTTTAGTTTTTAAAATGTCACATTTATAAAATTCTTGAGCAGTCGTGCTTCAAGTAAGTCGAAATGGATTCATGTAGCCCTTCAACCCCATGCTTAATCAGGTAGGCAAAGGGTCTCATAGGCTTGTGGATGTGCTCATGTCAGTCACAAGTCTGTGTAGATCAGGAAGCACTGTAGCATCATCCTTTGGTGTCTCTGCAAAGGAGGCCAAGAAATGATAGCTCCCTCCGAGGGCTTCCCATAATGAAAAAGGTGGCATAGAATGGGGTAGAGATTGTAAACATCACATGCATAGGATGAATGCCGGAACTAGGGAAGTGAGGATAATTTTGTTGTTTTTTTTTAAAGAGGAGCAAAGTTTAAGTTCAGTCTTCTGTCTTACTTATTGTATTTTGTATAAACACTTTCCGAACCCAAAGTACTTCCTGATCCCTGGTGATAGAAAACTGAAAAATAGTCACTCTAGTGTATATAAGTAATTAATAAAATAAGTAATGTTACAGTAGTGTGTCCAAATGCAATGGAAAAATAAAGAGAAGGAAGGAAAAATAAAGAGATGGAGGGAGGGGAGAAAGAAAGAAAGAAAGAAAGAAAGAAAGGGAGGGAAAAAAGAGAAGGAAGGAAGGAAGGAAGGAAAGAAGGAAAGAAAGAAAGAAAGAAAGAAAAAGAGAAAGAAAAGAACCCCTTGCTCATGTCCAGTAAAATTTAAGTATGGAATTATACTTAATTAATGAAAGATGAATAAGAGTTCACTGATTAGATGAAAGGGGAAGAAAACAGAAGGGATGGCATGAGCAACAGCTCACACATGAAAATCATATGACATTTGGGGGGAAAAAAAAGCTGGCAGTCTGGTGAAGCCTAGCTGCTGGTATAGTGTGGGGAAGTGAACAGGAAACAAAAAATGGAAGACTCTGTGTGCCTTAAAATGGGTGACCTTAATTCATAAATACTGTTCATGGTAATCATGGAAGTATTTGAAGAGAGATGGAATTTGTGTGAAAGAAAGAATGAATTGGAAAAAATTAATGGGAGGATGTTGAAACTGGTAGAAGAAAAACTCCCAACTCAGAGTACAAAGAATTTCAAAACAGTACTTATGACTTACTGGCTTAGTCTAATTCTGTATTAGGCCTTAGTCTCACCCCTTGTGTTTATGTCTCTGTCTCTGTCTCTCTCTTCCTACACATATATATATATCGACATCACTATTGATATAGAGATAGATATATAGTGAGGCTTATCTTCCCCTACTTAGAACAATGACATATTTATACTTATACTTATTATGGAAAATTTTTTAAATACAAAATAAATTTAAATCATAGTCCCATTACCTAGAGTCCCATTACCCATTACCCAGAGTCAAGTCCCATTCTTGCAGTAAACATTATAGTATAATTTCTCTCTTCTTTCCCTGCACTTTGATTGAATATGACAGCTGGGGTACTGAGGACTTCAGAGTTTGAATGAGGAAAAGACAGTAGTAAGTAGCTTAGTAACCATTTATAACAGTTAGCCAAAAGCATGATGAACAAAACACGGTTTTCCAGAGAGTTATCTACAACTTTAGGACATAATTCTTTGACTCCAGAGTCTAAAGAAAAATGTTGCGTGAGAATTGTAATGGGCTTTCATTTGGGTCAGTAAAAGGCCCTGGATGTAGGCTCTGGTCCCTGTTTCCAATCATCAGCAAGAAAGAAGAAAGGCAGAAGATTTAGAATTTTTTTTTTAAGTATTCTGAATTAGAGACTTTGAAAATTCATCCATCATGATTCTACAATCATCGTGGGAATTGGAAAAACCAATAAACAAAATGGTGAGTATTTTCAGATTTGAGTGTTCAAGACAGACTGAAACCTACAATCAAACTGAAAAAAAAAAGATTGTTAGTGAGGGAGCTTACATCAGGATAGATCAAAGGGGTGAGATGATAAGAGCTGATTGGTAGCAAACATTAAAGCTAGAGATGAAAAATTTAGTAGAAATATTATACTTTTATGAAATACATCTTATCAAAGCATTTCAAAAAGTATTTTTCAGGCTGGAATGATTTTTTTCCCCTCTGATAGCATTTACATGGTCCTCCCCTCCTGTAAGCTGTCTGCGCACAACTGAGCACGGTAACAGGCAGGCATGCGTGTACGCACGGGGGCCTGGGGAAATCTGTGCATTTGAAATGTATTCTGTATGAGCCAGGATACAAATCCTCTAATCTTATAAGTCACTCACTCAAAAAGAAAAATATTTTACATAAATTCAGCCCTTCTTTTCTATTGATACATTTATCACAGTTACCACTGTTTACAGCACCGGGCTACAATCTCATACACAACTTAAAAGTTATTAAACCACACATATCTCTATTTTGTTGGATTTTGATTTTGAACATTTTTATCTAATGCTGAGGAAGTATTTTATTTCTTCGATAAATTGGAAAATACCTTGTGGAGATATATATATACACACACACACACACACATATCCACATATGTGATATATATCCACATATATGATATATATATATGAATAAAGAAAAAAGTGGGGAAGGAAGAGAGAGAGAGAAAAGTATCTTTAACTAGTATAATAATTTATCATTTCTTAAGAGGAATAAATTTTTTTTAAATATGAAAAAACAAGATAATAGTCCACTCCCCAAACATAAAGTCTGTTACCATTTCAGTGTACCTTCTTCTTACTCCCATGTTAAGGGTCATAGTTTTGAAATTGTGATCAACTTGCATTATAATTTTGTGAGGTACTATTATATCAAGAGTACGTTCGATGTTATTGCATGTTCTTTTAAAACATTAATTGAGAGAGCTGTAAAATATTTGATTTTCATTGCTTCTATTATTGCTACAGTGTATATCAGCATTGCCATTTTGTCACTATTGCCAAATTTCTCTTCAAAGAGAGTATACTCATTTATATACCAATTGCAGTATATGGATGTACCTCTCAATACACCCTGCTAACCTTAGGCATTTTCTTTTATTTGTTTATTTAAGCACAGAAAATAGTATTTTGTTTTCATTTAAATTTTAAATTACTAGTGAGGTCAAAAAGTTCCATGGGCTTTATGTAAGTACTTTTTCTTCTTTTTACATCTTTTTGTTCCCATCACTAAATTCATTCGTGTTAAAGGTCAAGAATATTTCTTAAAAGGAAACATCAAGTAACATTGATTGACAGCCTGTATTAGTATTTGTACTAGTTTCAATATCTTCTTCATTTGGATGATCCACTGACATAAACAAGGGAAGATCTGCTACCAACTGGAATAAATGAGACCAGCTCATCCTAGGTGAATGGCCACAAGCACTGGAACATAAATAAAATAATGGTGTTAGTAATTCCTTCTTAAAAAGTACAGAAACTGCCAATTGCCCTCTTGAAGTGTGTCTTGCTAGGTAATGAATCAAAAGCAAAGCTAAGAAAGTGATACATCTATCAAAAAGTCTTTAATAGAATAGGCATGGAAGAGATACTTGGAAAAATGAATAAATGAATGGATTCCTGTGTACTGAGTTCTTGCCTGATCAATTATGCTTATTTAAGCAGGAACAAAATTATGACAATGAATATAAGACGAACTAAAGATGGTCAGGAATAGGACAAAAGAACTGTCAATTAAGAATTCTACAAAAGGCTCTTTTGAAGAGATAAATTTAAAGGAAGAGGCAAGGTATGGGGCGCCTGGGTGGCTCAGTGGGTTAAAGCCTCTGCTTTCGGCTCAGGTCATGATCCCAGGGTCCTGGGATCGAGGCCCATATCGGGCTCTCTGCTCAGCGGGGAGCCTGCTTCCTCCTCTCTCTCTCTGCCTGCCTCTCTGCCTACTTGTAATCTCTCTCTCTGTGTCAAGTGAATAAATAAAATCTTTTAAAAAAAAAAGAGGCAAGGTATGTCTGCAGAGCAAACAAATTCAAAGTAAAAGATGAGGTGACACCTTCAAAAAAGAAAGTTCTATTTTGTGTTTGAGTGGGGATGCCAGAAAATAGAATGTAAAAGGTAGAAATGTTGATTATTTTCAATTCTGATTTTTATTAGTCTAATAAAGCAAGGAACACCCTCACAAGTAAGGATATGGGCAAAAAAGGCTACTCTCTCAAGAAAAGTGATGTGGATTTGTACCTACATAAAAGGCATATACTTTCTCCCATCTCAGAAACCAGAACAAACTAGTAGATAAAATAAAGTTTGGCAGAGGGAAGATTTATCAATAAGAACAATAGACAGGGCGCCTGGGTGGCTCAGTGGGTTAAAGCCTCTGCCTTCGGCTCAGGTCATGATCTCAGGGTCCTGGGATCGAGGCCCGCATCGGGCTCTCTGCTCAGCAGGGAGCCTGCTTCCCCCGCTCTCTCTCTGCCTCCTCTCTGCCTACTTGTGATCTCTCTCCCTCTGTGAAATAAATAAAAATAAAATAAAAAAATCTAAAAAAGAACAATAGACAAATATTAGGTTATTAGATGATGGAGTCTTTAAAAATCAGATGTCTTTGGAAATCCCATTAAGTGAGACATACTCATTAAGATCTAATTGGCATTTAGAGGGATAGAGAGTGAGGGACCAGTTTTCATGAATGTGTTTATCAATCTAACATTTGATAACATAAAGGTTGAAGTGATACAAAGGAAGGCGCAAAATGAAGCTGGAAAAGAGGCTTTGTAAAAATGGTCTCACAGGTAAAATCCAAGGCACATGTGATTTATATCCTAGGATAATAAAAAAGCTATCATAAATTAGACCCCACTTGAAGGTACCTTAAGGAGAACAGGTTAATCCACACAAGCAGCATGTATTTATAAAGAATAAATCTTGTCATACTAATTCCTACCTTTAAGAAACTTCACTACTAGACTAACTAGAAATGTTAGATGCAAACTACTTTAATTCAAGAGCACTGAGTGCATATTCTAGACCAGGATTAGGTGCACACACATCTGCTGGAGAACGTGTATAAATATAAGAGGATACAGTGAATTAGCTGGCGAGTAAACCAAGCTTTTTATGTATTTGTGGGATGAGAGCAGAGTGGACAATGCCTTAGAAAGTTGATTCAGAATTCACAGTGACCTTGGCAAATTAAAGACATAGTCAAACACAAACAGAGTAAAGTGCAAGCAAAGTGAGGTCAAGTGTAAGTCGGTCCAAAAAGAGGGAGAAAAGCAAACTGCAAATACGAGCTGTGGAGGACTGATTATACATTGTGTATTATTTGGAAATAGGTCAAAAAGCGTAGTAGTCATAAAGCATAGCAGGCTGCCCAAAGTTAATTATAGTAAGCTGTTATTATCAAAGCCATAAATGGCAGAACTTAGAGTGAAATTTAAGAAAAAAAAAACCTCAAACTCCATTAGAAAGTTAAATACTAAATAACTTAAAATACTAAAAGTGGAATTTTGACAATAAGATGACAATTAAATTTAAAATCATGTCATCAGGATTCCTAACTGAAATTTTCCAATCTTCTTGAAAGTCCCCCCCCAAAAGAGGCAATTAGTAGTTAATAAATAAGAAAAATTCTATAATAGAAGTTAAAACATTGAAATTTATAACTATAATATATTGGCATATACCTATACCTAGAGAGATATACACGACTTGCTACTATGTCAATAAGTGCAGATAGGTATTTAAATAAATCCATTTTAATGGCTCCAATGATGATAAATATGATCCTGCCTGAAAGTTGAGGTACTTGTCTTTTGTGGATCACCTACTAAGTGCTGAGCTAGGTGCTTGGTATACATTATTTGATAACCTTTAAAGCAATCTCTGTACTGAACATAGCTAACGGTATCCCTATATCACAACGTTGGTGACTGAGTCCCAGAGAGTTAAGTAACTTGCCCAAGATCACAAAGGTAACAAGCCATAAAGCCAAGATCCAAACCCAGTTCTTAGCTAACGTCCCTCCTCTTTCTACCATGTCAATTATATCTTGGAAAGACAGAGGCAACAACATGAAATGACTTAGAAAGGGTAGGCAAATTAAGATCTAATTTCTTAGGGGCGCCTGGGTGGCTCAGTGGTTAAGCCTCTGCCTTCGACTCAGGTCATGATCTCAGGGTCCTGGAATCGAGGCCCGCATCGGGCTCTCTGCTCGGCAAGGAGCCTGCTTCCCCCTCTCCCTCTTCCCGCCTCTCTGCCTACTTGGGATCTCTCTCTCTCTGTCAAATAAAGTAAATAAAAATGAAAAAAAAGAAATATCTAATTTCTTAGGAAGACTACATGATTATAAAGGTATCGATGCTCAAAAATACTATGGCATTACTGGGAAATTAGTAAAATAGAACTTCAGTGAAAATCAAATATGAGAAGAAAGTATCCATAACTTTTCTGATTTATTTTTATGTTTAAAATTAAAATAATATAAGAAATAAAGAAGGAAACCTAGGAGTAAAACTATATATTTTTTTCCAGGAATCTATCTGAAAGAACCAGTTGACCAGGGAGCCATACCTCTCACTGGCTAACTGATTCAGCTAGACTTACCTAAAACAGCAAAGGATATTTTATATTTTTCTATCTTATATCCTATTGTTTGAAGTTCCCTATTCCAGAACCTGGACAATTTAATGCCATTGAATTTTCACAAATGCTTTTAAAGTCTAGAATTGCTCAAAGAATAACTAATTCAGAAAGTATTTACTGAATAGTTGCCATGTATCAGACACTGTATATCAGGAAACAGTATTCTTCTCTGCTGAAAGATGCTTTGTGGGAAATTAAACAACTTTTTAAATATGTTGTCTAAGTTCTCCTCAAACAGAATTTTTAAAAGTGTGTAGACAGATGGTTTTATACAACTGAAAGGATCTTTAAAATCATCTTTTCAATTCCCTTGTTTTATAGATATAAGAAATAAATATCTAAATGAGCCAAAGTTATCTCATTATTTTGAGTTATTTAATACTAGAACTAAAGCCTTTAGTAGAAACACGGTAAGAACATAAGTTCTGAAGAATTATTACATTTAAGTAGAAATAATTTTGCAAATGATGGCACAATTGGTGAAACAAACTACATAAATTTTATCAGTTAAACTCTACACTTAATGTTGGCCTAAACATTTTCTTAAAATGTGGCCTAAACATGGCTACAGCATAAATTGCATAAAGTAAAATGACCAAATTATCAGGTAACTGTCATTCTAAAAAGTGAAATATTTCTAAGCTAAAAAATTTAATTCATCATCAGCCTGTTTTTCACAATAATTCTCATTTCATCAAAATCATCTTCTAATGTGCTGAGCAGAACAAATAGCTCTGACGGGCTTGTTTTCTTAACGTTTGTTGAGGGTAAACACAAATGATTTTGCAAGGCTCTAAAGAGCAACGGTGGCCATGAGGAGGGTTTATCTATGGTAATCCAGGTCATGTGCTAGGAGAGTATTGGACCCTCTTTAAATTAAACATTTTTGAGGATCACAAAGAAGCAAGTTATGCAACACCTCTTGAAGTTACCGACTTCATGAAGTAAAGGACAGCAGATTACATTGAAATGACGTAGGAGACTTTTTTTCTTTTTTGACTAAGAACAGGTCACCCACGCACATTCATACTCCACGCCCTTTTATATTACGTTTGTTAGAGTACATCTGATTTCTTCCCTGGCCTCCTATTTTCAGGAGAACTTGGTCCAGGAAGATGTATTCTGTCCTCCTAAACTGCTACCATAAACAGTAACGTTCCATCTTCCTAAATATTATTGCAAATTCTTATGAATGGACCATACAGCTATTTCTTCTTCCCGATTAGATTCTTGAGTTGCGTTACTGAAAGACAGGGTGCTTTTTTTATTTAATCAAGGTTAATTTTTTTTGGCTGAAAAATAATGCTCTAGAGAGGAAAAAAGAAAAACAAGAAGGAGATGGAAAATGGGAGAAAGAAGAGAAGGATGAAGAAAAAGAAGCCAACATCCTGATCCTTGAATTCTGCACAGTCAAAAGTGCCTACTTGGATTTAAACTTCTGGCACTTCCTTGGATGTTGAAGAATTAAATGTTTTATTCTGGTATTGTTTATCTGATGTCATTTATTTTTAATTTATACTTGACCTCATCAAGATCATCCTCAATTGATAGGAAGAAGAGACAAGTAATGTTGTTGCTATCTGAACTCCAATTAGGAAATGGATTATTTCTACAGAATATTTTTGAAAACTTTATAGATAGAAAAAAGCAAAGATTGAGCATTCAAAAGTTGAGGACTGTGCCAAGGTTCCAAAAATTTATTTTTAAAAGTTAATTGACTGGGATTAGAAACTGAGGTCAAACAGTAATAATAAAAATCCTACAAAAAGAGTGATTAGACATATTATAAAAAGTAAGATAAATGAAAAAAATAAGGTTGTAAATTGGAGGAAGTATCAATATTATGTTAGTTACTCTGGATGGTACACCAATATATAACTTGGAAAAAGAAAGAGTTGTCAGGTTAGAATAATATTTGTACTAAATATAGTAACTGCATTCCTCAAATCATTTAAGACTCAAAAATGATTCAAAAGTCACTTGTATATAAATGTGTATTTTTCTACCATTAATTAACAGGATTAATTAGTACTTGATTAATTAATCAATATTTCCCTATTATAACAAAACAAAGATTCAAGATCCTCGGGAACATAGGTTAGTTATAAAATATTGCTATTCCCAACACAAACCAAGGATTCTCTCAAAAATATATCTAGTTCTTCTCTAAATTCACAAATAGAATTTTATATCCTCTAGATAAATTTATTGTGTGATAAACCTTAAAAGGTCTTTTATTGGGATATGATTTTTTTTTCTTACATTTATATTCATATGAGTTTCAAAGGCTTAAAACCTGATGAAAGTTACTGAAACCTTCAACTAAGGTCTTTCAGGGGTGTGATTTAACTTGCCCATTCACATGGAGATCAGAGCACCTATGATCTAATGATCACTCTGCCACACTAGAAAAAAGAATTGTTATCCACTAGGCTATATCACTCTCATTTCTTTCACTTTTAATATAGAGGATAAGAAAAACAAGAAATTGCTTTACTGCAAAGGTATCATGATCATGCTTAAAAGCAAGATGAAATATCACAGTGAACTGAGAAAAGAGTACTCAAATCTGAGAATAAACTTTCCTAGTAATCCAAAATTAAAGCCCTGAATTGTTTGTATTTTTTCCAAATTGTCTTTGCAGCTAAATCTCTGCTTAGAGGCCAGAATCAATTTTAATGAAAATCAGTCTTTTAAAGAAAAAGTACTTTTTAAAAATAATGTCCATATTTAAATAAAAGCCGTTTACAGTAAAAACTGACAAAAACTTGGCAAATACGTCCATTGAGCACCAACATTTTTTTAACTGTTATTTTCACTCCTTGGGGTTTATAAGTAGAGTCTTCGGCTCAGCTTTTAGGCAAACATGATGTGGGGGAGGTATGGTAACAAGCCAAGATGACTCTTGAACACTGAAGGTTCAGCTATATGCAAATATAAAACAAAAGAAATGAACACTGAGGGTCCAGCCTGACTCCTGGCAGAGACTAGAGCCACTCAGGAGGAGGGTCCAGGTCTGCTGTGATGTTTTTCTTCCTTCAGCTACAGCCACTGGCTGAAATCCAAAGTGGCTTCATACTCTCCATCTCTGCTACTTGTTTCCCTTCTGTTCCTCATCCTGCCACACAGATTTCACCAGAGAAAATACTTAAAACATGACAGGAGGGGTATAGGGAACAAGAAAAGAGAGAAGTCAAAGGAGGATGTACAATTACAAAACAGCACATTTAAAATATGTGAACACTTTTCACAGTGGCCTGACACACTGCCCACAGTGTCAAAACCCACTCAAATTTTCTCTAGAACAGAGTTGATTGAGAAAACTAGGAGGAGTAATTAATTACACAGTTTGTGAATCATTTAGCCAACATAAGATGATGCAATATTTTACCTGATGAAGGAATTTGAGGACAACTGTTTGTTAGATTAATTTTCTCAATTTGTCCATATCCTGTCAACCCTTCAAAGACATGTGAAATCAGACTTTCTTTATGAATTGCATGTATATCTTACCTGTATCATAAAGTTAAGTTGCTATTCACATTCTTTTATTTCATACACTGAAATAGCTCCATACTGCTTATTGACTATGGTGCAAAGCTAAAAATACAGTATATACACCTTTCCACAGATTTAAGCTCCTTATGCCTCATTCATGTTGTGAGATCCTAAATTAGTTTCTTTATTGTCTCGGTTTTCCATCAGCAAGTTGGAAATAGTATCAACTGTGATAACTAATTCTCTCTAATTCCTTTTTTCAACATTTATTGAAGGTCTTTTATGTGCCAAACACAGTGCTAAATCCTAGAATAGAAATGAGACTCAAATATAGACTTGAACCCCAAAAGCTCACTCTTGAAAAGCCTTTCAGGTTTATTCTTTAATAGAGACATGACATACACTTTGTACACTCAAGATCAAATAGTAAAGAATAGCAAAAAGAACTCAAGACCCACAAGACCCTAGCATAACAGGCTAAATCCATATTCCTCTCTAGTAGTTCTCCCGGGATGAAATGTGATCACCTATTAATGTACTTTACAAAATAGAAAGCCCTCATGTCATCTTTCATATCCCAAAGGAATTGACCCACACCCTAAGAGACACTTTAGATCCTACTTCTCAAGGGAAAAAAAGAATCACACTTTTTCACCAGCCAATTTTGGCTAAAGTGTCTAGTGATCAACACTGAACAAATTAACTAGAGTAAAATTGTAAATAGCCACTGCATGTGTGACTATAAAAACAAGGTAGAAAGCATGAAATTTCACATTAATTCCTTTAGAAAAACAAATGCTTTCTGAAAACACAGGAAAGAGAAATTCATGTAAAACTCTACTTTAAATGAATTTAGACTAATACTGAATGCTATAAACAGGTAAGGCACAATATAAAAAACAGCAAGCTTTAAAATAAATAAAACCTCAAACACTCATGATATTTTGAATCTATAGCTTAACCTTACACCCAATAGGAATACCTGGATATAATTACTAAACCACAGAGAGAAAAGTAAGGCCTCAGACCAAAGTTATATTACAGTTACAAAAGCTTAAAAAGTCAGTAATAACAAAATTTCTCAAGAACACCTCATCAGAATCCAAATCCAGAATCCAGCTCACCACTGTTCCTTCTTTTCCAAATCTTGAATATGAGCAGCTAAGAAAAGATGAAAATTAAAGTCAAAGTAAACAAATTTTGTCTGTAAAAGCTTATACACAGGGTGGTTGGAAACAGGATTGCCATGTCCAGGCCCAAGTTAGCAAAGTCCTTTTTTAAGGAGATTAATATTTTTCTTCAGGCTTGAAAACCCTGTGCTATGTATGTCTGGGAAAATAACTACTCCACTACCTTGATACTGGACTCCGTGTTTCTTCCAGACTTAAGATAAGACACTTTTCCTTATCTTCTCTGAAGAAAAGACACAGCTTCAAAGTCCAGGAGACAGGTAATATTCTAATACCAATAGAATTAGAGGCCTTACCGAATCACCTGACCTAGAAATAGTATGGGGATGGGGAAAAAAAAGTGCTAGACACGTCAACAAAAAAATTCTCCAAATTAATGTATTTCCTCGGTAAATAAATGTCCTAAATATATTGATAAATTTTAAGTTGAAGTATGACAACCGTTCTTTTACACATTTAATGTATTACACTTCAAAATAGTGCACACACTTTGAATTAACCAAGAGAAATATACTCCAAATTTTATTTGCAATTATATTTCAAGTCTAATGCAATTTTCTACTTCAAGGAATATCAACTCTCAAACTAGCATAAGTGAAATTCTAAATGAAGCCAGTTTAAAATAATTTCTGGCTTTAAAACTATTTTAAATATTAAAAATAATTTATATGATTCATATATAATATTTACACATATGAATGATATATAAAGAGTTAAGTAAAATGTTATACAAAATGTTTCCCTAGAAGGACTCAAAGCATCCTGAGTAATCTTCCTTTGATGTGTTTTAAGTCTTAGCAATCAACAGAATTGGAATTTTTAATATTAAACATATAAACTGTTCTTCAAGTGAGGATGAAAAACATAGCTGTGTTTATGAAAGTCAACTAGAAATCCCAGAATGGAGTTTTGATGTGAATTCATTCTACCGCAGCAGCTAAGTTATTTAATGTATATTTGTCTGCATCATTTTCTCATAAGGAAATTGAGAGAGATTAATAATGATCATGAAATAAGAGTTTTTGGCTTAACGGTGTACCTCATCAAACATTCCATGTGCAGAGAAGGAATATTTGCAGCAATACCTTTCAAAAGCAAGTTTCCAGTTTCACTAAACCTACTGATGTGGATTCATCCCCAACATATTTTCTGTAACTACTAGCAAGTGTGTAACATGCTAAACTAGTCAAGAAGGGGAGGACAACTCTTTCCCTAGCTCTGTCATAAACTGATTCTATTGTTAGCCCATTAATTGACCTTTCTTCATCCCAGTTTCTCTAAAAACTGGTGTCTAAAACAAGCTCTATGATCTCCAGAAGAGAGCACCAAAGGACACCAGTTTGATGAAATATCAAATGGCCTTATGTCTACAGCCTTAGTAGAACTGTTAAAGAATAACAGGGGAAAAAATTGAGGGTTTCCTGATCCCTTGATTTTGTATATCAAATTTATTCAGTACTTATCAATTTATTTATTTATTCATTCAGCAAGTTGAGTATGTTCTACTATGCACCAGATACACTACTATTGTAGTGGTGCATTGGTGGAATGAACTGACATGGTCCCACATCTCATGATACTTCATAGGAGATGCCTAACAAATATGAATAAATTAGGGCTTTCAGTATATTAAAACAGCTTAGTAATCAATCACACACTATATGATTACAAATTATATTACAATGTATAATTACAAGTCTGCAGGAAAAAAGGGTATTCAGTTCAAAAACAATAGTGGGTAACAAAATTGAGATTGGTTGGTTAGGGACAGTCTCTCTGAGGAAGTGATATTTAAGCTGAAATATGACTGATGCATATCAATTAAATGGGTACTGTAGGAGAAAAAGCATTCCAGCATTCCGTAGGGAATGCCATGCGTGAAGGCTTTGAGTTGGGAATTGACAATGCTTTCCAGGATTGGTGGAATAATCCTGATTGTTGGAACAGGAAGATGTTGAACAAGGAGTGAATATGAATGGGTGAAATCTGAGAGACCGTCAGATCCCAGATTGTATAGGCCTTGGTAGGACATGTTGAGATACATATTTGTCATTCACAGTATAGTCAGAAGCCATTGAAGAATTTTAACATGGTGTCAGTCTCCAAGATAACTACTGAATACTGGGTGGCTTAAACGTTTATTTCTCACAGTTCTAGAGGCTGAGAATTCCAAGATCAGGATTCCAGTATAGTTGGGCTATAGTGAGAGCCCTCTTACCGGGTTCCTCACATTTCAGAGAGAGAGAGAGAAAGCAACCTCTTTCATGTCACTGAATGTAAGGGCACTAATCCTATCATGTAAGCTCTACTCTCCACGACCTAATTACCTCCTAAAGGTCCCGTCTCCAAATACCATTACATTGGAGATTAGGGTTTCAACATATGAATTGGGCAGGAGGGTTATAAACCCTCAGTCTCTAGCACATGAAAAGTGAAATTATTTTATTTATGTTATAAAAATTGCTGGCTGTATAGAGAATGCATTGCATGCAAGATGAGTCCATGTAAGAAGCTAACTGTGGTAGACCTGTTTGGGAGTCCTTCCCAGATCCCCTTTCAGGCCACCATACTCATCTCTCAGCCATTGCAAGCAAGGACTGACTGCTAATCAGTCATACGTGACTCCTTTTTGAGACACTTGCCCTGGTTGATGAGTGTTGCTTTGCTCCATTTTAGGGTCATGAAAGGCCAAACTTCTTTCCCTCAGGAACAGCAACTCTATCATGTGGTTTGTGCTCTAGAGCCTTCTCCATGTGGATCAATACAAAGCCACAATTTACTTGAGACCAGAGATCACATACTTAAATTTAAGTGGTGGCGGGAGAAGTCAAATCCAAGTAGATTAAAATTAATGGGACCTTAAAAAGTGGAGACAATACAGGAAAAACACTGTTAAGTAAAGTAATAGAAGCTGTTTAAGAGTATGGAGCAAGGAAGGGTTTTATTTGCTGGGTTTTGGGCTGGTTGGTTGGTTCATTGGTTGATTGGCTTTTCAGAGGGAAGACGACCAGGGCATATTTGATGAGAAGAAGGAATAAATTTGCATGAGAGAAAGAGTGTATCCGGAAAGTGAAAATTTTGAGGAAAAGAGTCAGGATGGAATCTAGAGAACATGGAGGACTGGCTCATGAGAGGAGGGGGGATATATCCACCCTTGTGACAAAAGACCGTTAGGAGTAGATGCATAAAATATCCCCTCCCTTGCTGAAGGTGTGTTGATTTGGTAGTGTGAAGATGAGAGCATGGCCTGTTTCTACTTTATAATGAAGTAGGGTATGTAGCTTTCAAGTGAGGATGGGAAAGTTTAAAATAACTCCTGTGAAGAGTAGAATCACGCTCTCATTAGAGAACTGGAGTGAGGCAGCTCTCACTGCATTAGATTCCCATTTGATCATGAATTTATAATAACACCAGAATGTCCATGGATATGGTTTTCTACAGCTACGTTCAAATACATGGGTGGAGGCATAGACATGGAAGATTATTCACTAAAATCTTGAGTTTTGCCAGGCCAGTTAGAGAGAAACAGGAGTATGGAAATTTCTACAAAGAAAGGACTATACTGGCAGACTTTAACTCAAGAAACAGTTAACAGTGGGAATACTTGAGTATATGAAGTCAAAGAATAAGGAAGGGGATGGGGCAGAGGGATGTTTGAATCTTGGAGGCAGTGCAATTTCTGGTAGAGAGAGGTCTAAATGTGGCCACAGGAGTTGGTGGCTAAAGTCATCCTTGAGTCAAAGGTGTGAGATGGTTTGCTAAAATTGGTTTACATCACATCATTTGGTTCACGCAACT
Organism: Ailurus styani; assembly: GCA_002007465.1. NCBI lineage: Eukaryota > Metazoa > Chordata > Mammalia > Carnivora > Ailuridae > Ailurus > Ailurus styani. The sequence continues at coordinate 2,559,341 of LNAC01000199.1, read as the reverse complement.
CCAGGACTCTATGGTCAACAAACATCTGCCAAATAACATGAGTTCTCATTACAAAAATAATTAACTACCACTACACTGCAAAGCAATCTGAATGAGTAAATTGTACTAAGTGAAACACAAGTATTTCCCATTTTCTTCCCTTTGAAGGAACACATAACTTCACGTCTCAGAAATACTGGTTTAAATAAAGTTCGAAGAATTTTGGGGTTTTTTTTTTGCTTTGTTTTTCAGGGTTTACTAGTACTAATGTGGCCTTGGACTTCTGTAAGTCAGCACAACTGATCAATCAGCATTTCACTGATTGCTTAATTCCCCTCCTCTACATACGAGGGGGGAAAAAGCCCTTGCAAAATGTGTTTGTTCTGTTTGTTATTCTGGACAAAGCCGATAACGAGTTGCAGCTGCTGAACACAGTGTACTGCTTGCCGAGGCCATTGCTTTAACTTATAGATAGAAGTGGAGCAGCCAGAGGATGTGCCTCGGGCTGAAGTGGTTGCTGTAAATAGGACAGCACTCGCCAGCTACAGTATATGCGTTTCATTTTCCGACAGTTTGTTCTGGGAGGGCAGTTTGATTGGCCAGGCAAGGGACTCAAAAAGAGCGATTTTTAAATATCACGACTCAGCTGAAAGAGTTCTGTTTTACAACCTGAGGAATTCGCTCTGTCAGTCTCAATAAAGATGCTTGTAATACTAGGTGAGACAGACTCTGAAGACATGTGTCCCTCTGGACAAGGTGCACTCCTGACGATTCCTCTTGGAGCTATGCCTCAGGCCTCACAGTTCCTAGTGCTAAAGCTACTTGCAGATCGAGCCCTCATTCAGATTGAGTTTTGTTCTGCTTTTCCGTGAGTCAAAAAGATGGGAGGTCAACTATTTGCCCTTGACAGTAAATAGGTGTTTACATTGAGCTAAGTAAATAGCACCATTTGCCCATTATTTGTGATTTCATTTTCTATTTTATCCTAGATTATTCACTAGGACATAAGGAAAACCATAGTAGTCAATAGTAGATAGTTTAACCCAAAGTAAAGACAGATTTCTGGAATGGAGGAATAAAATAGGATTCTATGCTTTGCGTGAAAAGATTTGCAAATAAGCCATTATCTGTGTGACCTTGAGCAAGAGGCTTTCACTCTTTGCACCTTGGTTTCTTCATAGATAAAATGGGAGTAAGAAAATGGAGGCTTGCTGAGAGAATTTAAGTGGAATAAGGTCTGTAAAATGTCTGGCACTGTTAAGTGAAGGATACTATTAGTCACTCACAATGTGAGTATAAATTGGTTAGTCACTTTGTAGCACAATTTGTCATTATACAGTAAAATATAAAATGAGCATATCCTATGGCAATTAACATTTCTCACTGTGTAACTTAGAGAAATACTAAAACATGCACAAAATGATAGATACAGAGATAGATATTCATTGTCGTAGAAATGAACCAGCGGAAATAATATTCAAAAGTTCAAATATTCAAATGAACATTCTTTTTCCTTTTGAAATTCTTTTTTACTGACCTTCACCACGTACACACTCCATTTGCTTTGGGATAGTTTAGGATTACTACAGCAGGAATACAAAGAGAAAGAAAAAGTTAATATTTATCTTCTGGCATTCCAATGGTATTTTGCAGTAAGACAACAGTCCTAAAAGATAAGATGTATTTTAAAATCCTAAAAATCTTATTAACTTATCAGACCTGGCCTAGTGGACTCTGATTACTTAGCATTCTTTCATATTACAAAACAGACCAACCTTTCCTATTATAATTACTGGGCACTGAGGTAGAGAGAAGAGATGGCACAGAAGAAGCAGACACCCTACCACTTCGAGGCTGGAGGGTGGTAGAAAAAACATGGAAGCTCACAGGAAACAAGAAGTTCAGATTCGGATCCCATATTTCCAGTCCCATTTCTGGTTCTTCCTCCAGGATCACTCTTCAGGAAGTGAAAAAGTCATGGAGCAAAAATGACAGTGGCCAGCCACGAGATGCATGAAACTGAGAAAGAGCTCATGGCATTTCAGGCCTGGAAACTGGAGACCCAGAATCACCTCGAATCATCCTTACTGTGGCAACACAGAGGCTTTAAAGAACCAGAGGAATTATGAGGCCAGGGGTTGAGATGAAAAGATCACAGCAAGCAGATCATTTCAGACAAGAAACAAATAGCTAAAGCAGTATTACCCCCCAAGAGCAGGTGGAACATAACAACCTAACAGCAGGATCCAGCACAGACAGCAGACCAACTCAGCCTCTGCAGATATCAACAAGGATCCAGAAGACACTACATCAATTCAGGCACCCTTCCTTCCTCTACCATCAAATCATGTAAGCGAAACAACCAGATGCCATCTTGAAGAAGAATAAGGTAGGCAGGTAGAACTTGGAAAAACTGAGCATCTACATAGGTCAACCAAGCAGGGACAGAGTTACCTAAAAGAGGTGTTTGCATTACAGTATTGGGCTCAAGACAACGTCTACCAGCTTAAAGTTTAATTTTTATCAGGTGAAACAGAGTGGATTAGTCATTAAAAAAAAAAAGAAAATTAAGGGGTTCCTGGTGACTCAGTTGGTTGAGCGTCCAACTCTTAATTTTGACTCGGGTCATGATCTCAGGGTTGTGGGATTGAGCCCAGCATTGGGCCCTGAGCTGGGTATGGAGTCTGCTTAATATTCTCCCTCTCCCTAGGCCTCTCCCCCACTCAAAAAAAAAAAAAAAGAAAATTAAGCTTCATATTCTTTGCATATCTGCACCGTCTGTGAGTAATTCCAAATCTTGCTTCAAAATAATCAGTGGAGATATGACTAAACAAGTACAGTATGCCAATTCTTTGGAATATTTGCAGCAGATTAAAAGACTAAAGTAGATCTCTACACACAAAGAATAAGAGCAAACACTGACACAGCATTTACTCTGTGTATTGGCTTTGTTCTAAATGCGTCACATGTGTTAATCCGTTTCATCCTCCAAAAATCCTGTGAGGCAGGTTCTTTGTTATTCTCATTTTATGTATGAGAAAACTGAGGCACAAAAGTTAAGTTGTCTTCTCATGTTTCCCCTCCTAATTAGTGACGAAGCCTAGACAGAAATATCTCTAAGGCGTACTGGTGGGTGAGAAAGGTAACTTGTAGCACAATACTTACAGCTTAACATTAATAAATACACATACATACACAAACCAACACACTATAATTTTATCTATAAATGGAAGAAGTTTGAAAGGGTGTTATCAAATCAGTAATAATACTCTCCTCCAGTAGCAGGAAGAGTTTTTCTGTAGGGCTGAATGTTGTCAAAGATTTTAGCCTTATCTGTAATGTTTTAATTTTTCATATTCACAACACAGTAATGCCCTACTCATGTTGCTAAAAATTGATAATATAGATGATATAAAAATGGTGACCTGAGACTATGTGATAAGTATTTTTTTATTTTTCTACTTTATCTGCAATATGCTAATATAGAAAATTATTTTTTAAATGCATGAATAAGTATTGGATAATGTTGAAAGTTAATAAATTGCAAGCTGTTTATCCTACCATCTCCACTGGATGTCAGTGGACTGATTTTTAATCATAGAATAGTAATTAAAGAGGAGTCAATGGCATCCTCTTAAGACCGCTAACACAAACAAAAATAGTTACTCAAGATAAAATCATTTCTATTGAAAAATAAAAGAATGAGAATTATTAAAATTAAAATACATATCTTTACTTAAACATCTAAGGATACCTCATTTTAATACACTGAATACGTTCCGCCATTACAAAATTCTGTTTCCCTGATGTTTTTCAAAAACCAGTCGAACCTTCACTCTGGGCTATTTTGTACAGTCTGTAATATACCACAGTATACCATTTCAAATGTGATATCATTAGGTATGTATGTGCTTAAATATGGAAAGTAATTAAGGATACAGGCTTTATTATAATAGGAATATAGGCCCCTATAAAGTTCATAATGGCCTTTAAAACTTGAATCGCATATTGGGACAAAATAGGAAATCTGAAAACGGAGCCTTATTAATTTGAAAGATTACTTCACTATATAATTATACAACCTCTACTCTTATTTCAAATCTTGCCACAAACAAACAGAGATGGCCACCACAGACAAGACTGTGAATCACAGTGCCAAACACAAGGCCAGGAGGATCAACGCACCCATATTCCGTAAGAAGAGAATCCTTTGCTACGGTCTTGTTCTTCCTATCTGAAAACGATGAGAAGTCCTGGAGAGCAGTGTGGAAGAGGAAAAGTAGTGTTTCGTAGGATAACAGACTGCTTTAGCCTCTGTGCAAGGCCCGATTTAGCACAAACACATTGTCTGGCAACAGCGCCCAATGAATCACATCCCCACTGATCCTAAAAGAATAACTGCGGTCTTATCATTTTCATATAAAGTGACACACTGTTCAGGGAAATGTGGTAGCTTACTACAAATCGATGGTATGAGACATCCACCTTGGAGTCAGGGTATCGTATTTGATTAAGGCTATAATTTAACAGCAGTTGAATATTGCTGCTGTAATACTTAGCGAACACTCGGGCATATCAGTACTCAGCACTTCAGAGGGCTGCTCTGGCAGGTGTTATGGATGTTACTGATGTGTGGCAGGTCCACCACTGCAGGGGAATGGCAGTTCCACACTATAGCAGACGCACCATCCTGTACATAAAGCCTTTACTAACCCCATGCCTATGACTCTGGCCAGACTGAATTAGGCCATTATTCCTTCCAGAATATGGAACGAATGCAAAAGAAATATACATCTATCCACATGGAAAGAATTTTGCCAATTACAATTGCTTTTTTCCCCTTCCCTTATCACTAACTCTTCTCACCACTCATTGGTTTGAAAATTAACCCCCTTAGCAATGTACCGTAACTGAACCTGGTGGTGATTTGAGGAAATAGAAATCCAAAACTGATAATTCATCTTTAGGTAATATATGATACACCTCTGCAGCTTATCAGCATTTCAAAGTACAAGAGTTTAAGAAATTCCTATTAAAATGCATCTGGTATCATTAAGGAAGGGAATGGTGAACTTTATATCTTTCTGAGTTTCTGGTGTGTTCATGAATATGATGTAAATTTATCACTGACTTTCAACTGCTAATATTTCTACCACTTGGAACAGTGAAATCACCTGTTAATACTACATGGGCTTTTTCCTCTGTTCACATTTATTTATCTTGTACTATTTAACTTTTTGGAAGTAATATAAAAATTATTCAAAGTTTCCATTCAATAATTCATTCTCATGTTCTTTCTTCCTTACTCTCGTTTCCCTCTTAATGGATACAAGATCCATCAGGCAATTTAAATTCTTCTCTGCAAAGGCATTATGAGAGCAGATACCCACAGTTGGTATTTGTAATTCCAGTGTTCTTTGAAGACCTACTGGTTTATTTTGGATTGCCAGTCCACTGGGTTTATCCCTAAAGAATCACCAAAGTACTATTTAGTCAGGAGCGCTGGGGTGCCTCAGTTGGTTGGGCAGCTGACTCTTGGTTTCACCTCAGGTCACAATCTCAGGGTCTTGGGATCAAGTCCCATATCGGGCTCTGCGCTCAGCAGAGAGTCGGCTTGTGAATTCTCTTCCTGTGGCGCTGTCCCTCCCCTTGCTCATGCTCTCTCTAAAATAAATAAATAAATAAATAAATATATATATATATATATATATTTTAATTTTTTAAGTACTATTTAACCAGAAGGATTTTTTTAAAAGATTTTATTTATTTATTTGACACAGAGAGAAAGATTACAAGTAGGCAGAGAGGTAGGCAGAGAGACAGGGAGAGGAGGAAGCAGGCTCCCTGCCGAGCAGAGAGCCCAATGTGGGGCTCCATCCCAGGATCCTGAGATCATGACCTGAGCCCAAGGCAGAGGCTTTAACCCACTGAGCCACCCAGGTGCCCCAAACAGAAGGATTTTTTTAACTATCTAGAAAAAAAGAGATTATTAGAAGAGAACTAATTGTCTTTCAAATTTAAAAGTCGTATGTAATTTTTGAATCATATATGCACAAAATCCTTTTGTAGGAAATTAGTTTCCATGTAATGTGTTCAGGATGGATTTAGCTTACTGTGTGTGTGATCAGTCTGAAGTCAACTTGAATTGGAAATGGGAATATAATGTCAAGTTTGTAAATGTTAGGTAAGAAGTTACAGATCTGAGTTTCAATCCCAGCTTTATCAGTTACTAGCTGAACAAGCCTAGACATAACCTCACTAGATCTGTTTTTCTCATCTGAAAAATGAAAAATCCTTCAATCTAATTTTGGAGAACAGGGGTTAAGCCACAGTTGCATCAAGAGGACGTTTCAAGGTCACCAAAGAATGGAGAAGGAAAAAAAGAGGAGAGGCTGGACATTTTTTTTTTTAAATAAGTGCATGCAGTAAAAAAGAGAAAGTGTTATAGACAGGAAAATACTTCCGAAATATTAATTGATGCATTTTCTCCCCCAGGATTTCCTCATGTTTCCTACCCTCCTCCCTAAATCAGAAAACCGCATTCCTGGGCGCCTGGGTGGCTCAGTGGGTTAAAGCCTCTGCTTTCGGCTCAGGTCATGATCTCAGCGTCCTGGGATCGAGGCCCACATCGGGCTCTCTGCTCAGCGGGGAGCCTGCTTCCTCCTCTCTCTCTGCCTGCCTCTCTGCCTACTTGTAATCTCTCTCTGTCAAATAAATAAATAAAATCTTTAAAAAAGAAAAAAGAAAAAAAAAAAGAAAACCGCATTCCTTACATCCAGGAGAGGATGTATATAGCAGAGAACCAAAACATCATTCCTCAGCTTTGATATTCAAAGATTGGCCAGTTGCTGAAAACAGACGCTGGAAAGCCAGGCTTTCAGGTATTATCGTGAGAAGATGGATTTGTGTGTTCCAATGAGCCAGAGCTTAAGCGACTCAGCATAGCATTGATAGCATAAAACTTACAGCAGGGATAAAACATGAGATTTCCCAATACTAAAACGTAAGTAAAGCCTTTAACGAGAGGTGGGTGATGAAGGGAAGGAGTTGAGCCAGGTGAGAGTCTTACAGAGGCTGGACAGGTTGTCATGTGCTGATATAGATGCCAGACCCACTCTCTACCTACCTGCCCACCCCACTATGATTTAACCTGCAGAACAGAAGAGCAATTAAAACACCCAGAGCAGGGATACAAATGCTTTGTTTCTCAAAGCATAGCCAGGGAACACTGTAAGCTCTTAGGAAAATCCCTCATTCAGCCTGGCACCAAAGCAACATGGCACAAGGGCCACCATGATACTGGGGAAGGCTCTAGACAGATGAGCCCAAAAGAACCTTCCTAGAATACCCCAGAGCCCACTCTCTGAATAGAAAGCAGCCATGGGTTCCTGAGAATCCTCCAAGAAAAAATAAGGAAGTGCTCAAAGGGCCTGTGGCCTGAAGAGAGCCAAAACTGGGGCATGGGGGGTCACCTGGATCTCTAGACACACGAGGCTCTGCCAGGCCCATGTGTACCAGCACCAGATGCTGCCCGAAGGCCCAAGTGCTAGAAGACGCCTGCTACACATCCGTGGAAGCCAGCAAGGAGCCGGGAAGACCCAAGAAACAAGACACTCCTCTGTTAATGCCAGGATGACTTACAAGACCTACAGCAACTAGATCATCTCTAGAGATAATGGAAGAGGGAACAGAAAGCTACCCTCAGAATTTTACTGAATAAATTAGAAGTGACTGAACAAAGGTGAGGGGCAAGGGTAACAGTTTTCAGCCAACAAAGTAAATAGTTTTAGTTAGTTTCAGTAATAAAAAAATAGACAATCCTTTCTGTACACCTGAGTTATGACTGTCAATTTTGAACCCACTATAATGTCTTATCAATTATATATTTCCATGTAAAGCAGATCCACTGAGACCTCTTGGAAATTTACCGCCTGTTTCTTCTAAGACACTCTCAAGTTAACAAAAGCATGCCATCAATGCTGCATGCATCGATGCCGTAATGAAGTCAATACCTGCCACCGTGAAACAATCCCCGAAACATGCAGATCTGACCCACAGCAATATATATTCATGGTTTTGGGTAACTGTGACAAGAGTGGACAGTCATTTATCTTTCCCTAATGAGTTTGCATTAAGCAGAAGAAAAATGAAGTGATTATGGATGGTCCCTCCTCCTTCAAAGGTGCCCTTCATCCCTTTGCCAGCACAAGGGAAGGGAACACCTGAAGGGACCAGCCTATCCATTAGTCACTGAGGGGCTGGCTCTGCAGCTAAGCAACATGTGCTTCTGTAGGCAGCCCTTCCACAGGCCGTCTTTTTGCCGTGGAAACATGGCTTATTTTCCCACAGGACATCCTCATGCTTCTTCTAAGAAGCTGTGTGACAGCAGCAGCCGAGTGCTAGGGCGTCGGAACACGTGGCACGGACATCCAGCACGGCTCTATCAGTCACATTACGCTTGGACTAATCAAGGAGCAGTCAACAAAGGGCAGCTAAGGACACTGGCTTGATTCAACAGTTTACTGTCTGATTAAACCAGGCAGAGAGAGTTTGAGCGGTTGGTTTCCCTATTCCCCAACGGCTTTCCTTTGAAGAGAAGGAGGAACAAAGAATCGCTTTTGATTACTCTGAAATGAACTTGTTCCTACAGTGTTTATTAATGATCATTTGATTGATTTCCCCTTGGTAGGTCACTGTCTGATGCATTACCCCTCAGGTGCCTTCCAGAAATAGAGACCATCCAAGAAGTCTCTAGGTTGCAAAGGGAGGAAATATTCCACAAATGTTTCCTTTAAAGAAAACAGATGAATTTGTATTGTTTTGGAAAGTCAGGTACACGGCTTGTTACCATTGTTTCCAGCCCTGTGAAACTAGACATGCACGGCTTCCACCGATGATGATGATCGTATGTCTTAGGAATCTCTTTTTTGATACAGGTTGTAACTAAGAACACATTCAGGAGCCTGCCTGCCTGGTTCAGATCCTGGATCCTGGATAAATCTGTGAGCTTGAGAAAACTGCCTACTTAACTTCCCTGTGCCTCAATTTTCAATCTGTATGATTGGAATAATGACACTGCTTACTCATAGGTCATAATGAGAATTAAATAAGCGATGTATCAATAAAATGCTTACAACAGTACCTAGCCTGTAAGTGCAGAAGCGTCAGCTACATAATTATCATTGTCGTTATTGCTATTTTTGCAATCTTTAAGACACCCTACCCATGAGCAGTTTTCAGTTGTCCAAACCTCTGACCTAAACTTAGGCCTTCAGGAAACCGAAAACCTTTTTTATCCTTTCAAGCCAATTCATTTTCTTTGAATCCATAAGACTCTGTCAATTTAAGATATTTCAGGGACAGTGATCGCAGACCTTGCCAGATGCTAGTTCCCTATCCCTGGTGGTCATGCCACTCTCCAGAAAAATCTTACACCTGAAAGGTGACTTTCTTCCCTTCCCAGCATTGGTCTATCCTATGATTCCCAATTTTATTGGTCACTCATTCTTATAGTGTTGACCACATTAGCTTGACCATATCTGAGATTAGTTCTTCCAGGATCATCTTCTTGAAGGCCTATTTAACCTAGAAGACATGGTCAACCATAGTCACAGAGTGTGATCTTTAAGGCTAAGTATTGTATGTGTCTTACCAAAACAAAATAAAAACAAAAACATAAAATCTTCCTATTTGGACTGTGGCTCAGGCCTGTGTCAGGTTGGTAGCATTGGTTACCAGGTATAAGGCACCATGTATAGGAACCTTTTAATTAGTACTAAACTACTGGTAAACATGTATTTTTTTAATTTAGAAATAGCTATCTCCTAAACCAAAGTTTAAAATAAATAGCTTCAAACTATTTAAGCAATTTAATTTTTTATGGTACAATATTATTAATGAAATTACTCATTCACACCCAATAACACCAAATAGTATATGAAGATATACACCTCTTAAGGATATAATATCAAGCAATTTCATTGAATAGAATGATTCAGAATTCTGAGCATCAGCATAGAAACCACTGTGTTTCTAACTAAAACATCTAGCTATCTTTCTTGACCTTGCAAACTTCAATTTAAAAAGCCAGACACAACTATTACTATTCTTTCTGCACAAGTCCCTTCAAGTCACCTTCCCACCCTATCAGGAAACAGTGGAAAGAGAAAAATCTACATCTATTTCAGTTTTGCATAAGACTGTTTCAAATAGGGCTCCTGGGTGGCTCAGTGGGTTAAAGCCTCTGCCTTGGGCTCAGGTCATGATCTCAGAGTCCTGGGATGGAGCCCCGAATCGGGCTCTCTGCTCCCTGCTGAGCAGAGAGCCTGCTTCCCCCTCTCTCTCTCTCTCTCTGCCTGCCTCTTTGCCTACTTGTGATATCTCTCTCTCTCTCTCTTTGTGTCAAATAAATAAATAAAGTCTTTTAAAAAAAGACTGTTTCAAATAAGAGATTAATTCAGAATTTAGGACTACTAAGTAGAAAACCACTCGTTTAGCATTGTATCAGTTTCTCTTTCCATTCTTCAGAACAATTTTTAATCTAACACTTTCCAAGTAACACATTCCCCTTCCAAATGTCTCTAAGGTCAAAGTCTAATTAACCTTTTCTCTTTAAGGTTGGCAATGATTTAGACCTTGTTGCCTTATTTTCAAGTTTGGAGCTGCCTTATAACTCTCCAAAATTAACTATACATTCTCTAAAATGCCTCCTGGTTCTTCATGATCTACCTGAGACTAATGAAATGCCTAAACATTCACTCCAGGGGCACTAAATGAAAACCACGGTACAGAAAGGTAGTGTTAATCAGAGACCTCACTACAGATTACCAGAGAACTGTGGGCTTGTCAGAGTTAACCAAACCCTGCACCGTTGGAAGAGACCGTAACAAGGGCCAGTCAGAAATCCTTGCTCTCCTCACTGACTTAGGAACCTTGAGTTGCTAACTTAATGTATAGGCGTACATTTTCCAGCAATTAAATAGGGAAAATTATATTCAGGGTCTCCATCTCACAAGAACAATGGAATCTAGAAAGCCAAAAACAGTACAGAAGAACTGAAAAAACAGTTATTCCTATTTGTGATTAAATCTTAAAATTCAGGACATCCTACAACATGGGCAAAGATTCACCTCGTATCAAGGCCTAATTTATAATCTTGTTCCCCAATCCTTTTTGGTAATGGATTGTAAACAATAGAAGCAAGCCACGTGTCCAAAAAGGAATCTACTATAAATTCCTCCCCATAAGTGACTTTTTCCCCCTGCAGCTCAAATTTACCTAAAATTCTCTAATCTTTTTTTTTCTTTTCTTTTCTCATTCATTAGGCAAAATAAAAACAGAGCTTGAAGGCATAACTTCCTCAAATCTGAACAAATACTTGAATGCAAGGCTTTGGGTGGCCTGCCTCATTAAAATGTTCCCAATTGATTACTTTTATTGTTCACTTTTTCAGTAGGCATGGAATGATAAGTACCAAAGAAATAGAAATCCTAAAATAACTGGTAAATCACTGGACAATTGAGAGACCAGTACACAATGCTAAATAGAAACCAGAGGACCTAACAACTGGCAGAAGAATTCTGTCTAAAATTACAAACTGAACATAGAATTATCTGTTCTGCAGAGTTCATATTTTTTTTCCCCCTGTCTCTGCCTGTTACGGCTAAAATTAATTCCCCAGGGCTTTAAGCCCCAAGGCCACGATCTTTCAACTTGCATACAAGTTACTCCTTCTGTCATCATTTCTCCGATATCGGAAACGAGAAATGTTCTATCATGTCCTGGAGAGTTTTCAAGCCTTGCAGTTTTACTCAACTGGTGATATGGCAAGAGTTTTTAGGGCGATATTACCCGTTATTTTTCAAAAAACATATATAAGACTTAAATAAGAATAAAAATTAGGGTTGCCTGTGTGGCACAGTTGGTTAAGCATCCGACTCTTGGTTTCAGCTCAGCTCGTGATCTCGGGGTTGTGAGATCGAGCCCTGAGTCTAGCTCTGTGCGCAGCAGGGAGTCTACTTAAAATTCAATCTTAAAAATATATATATATAAAGATTAAAGTCATTATCTCATGAACATTTTCCTGATATTAACTAAGACAGTTGCTCTTTAGGCTTACTGTGCTTAACAATGGCAAGGAATGATGGTTAAAATGCAGATTCTTGGGCCACATACCAGATGTACTAAATCTGAGTTGTTACAAGTGAAACTGGGGAGCTGTATTTTGAACAAGCACCCCAGTTCATTCTGAGGTAGATGGTTGTCAGCTGTATACACGCCAGAACTAGAGTATAAAGGGAGGTTGTCGTAAAAACAAGTAGAGAGGAAGTATATGTGATGCAGCAGGAAGATTCTGGAATTTGGCTGAAGGCAGACTTTATCCTTACCACTCACAGCTACTACTTCAGGTTAAGCTATAAAACAATCTACCTCTTCATCGGTTTCCTCACCTGAGGAATGAAAACTAAAACACTTACCTCGTCCTAGGACCATTGTAAGGTTAGGCTTACAGCACTGAAAACACTCAATGAAACAGAACTACTATAAACGGGCCACCCTGGAATTAAACACCCCTCACAGCAGGCCAGAACAAAACATCTTTGCTTTGGGAACTGTGATGTTTATCCTTATGTCTCTCAGGTCTATGCCAAACATAACTGTCTCTGAAATGGGAGGCAAAAGTAGTCTAAAATGCAGGTTCTAGAGTTAAACCATCTGAATTGAAATGTTAATGCAACCTCTTATTTGAGGAAATTAATATTTATGTGCCTTGGTTTCCTCCTCTGTGTAATAAGCATAATGAGTACCTGTCTCATGTAAAATGGTTAGCAGAGTTCTAGTCAATGCTCCATAGTTTTGCTATTACTGTACCATATGAAAGGGAATTTAATGGAGAAGAGTGAACAATTTTATTTCATAATTCAGGACAGAAGAAAAACTGGTGGAGATTATTGTATTAAGAATCAACAACATTTAGAAAAGTGAGTTGTTAGCATTTTCAACAAACATGATTCCAGATCAGAAGAGTCCAATCCACTTAAGGAGTTTAGCAAGTCCAGTCATCAAAAAATGTATTTCCCTTAGTATATAACAACCCATGGTAATCTTGCCTAATTTTTATATGTGCCTCATGACTAAATTGCCTTCAATATCAACCTTCCTAAAATGAAGATAATTATAAAATGGTAACCTTTACCAACTTGCCAAGATACTACAGTATTGGGGCACCTGGGTGGCTCCGTTGTTAAGCGTCTGCCTTTGGCTCAGATCATGATCCCAGGGTCCTGGGATCAAGCCCTGCATCGGGCTCCCCATTCCATGGGAAGCCTGCTTCTCCCTCTCCCCCTGCTTGTGTTCTTTCTCGCTCTCTCTCTCTCTGTCAAATAAATAAATAAAATCTAAAAAAAAAAAAAGATACTATAGTATTACACTTTTAATGAAATGTTTACAGTCTATAAGTTTTTTAAAAGTTAGGAGTTTAAAATCACTAAAATTCATTATAAGAAACTTGAAATCCATAAGAGAAGATTTAGCTGGTGACAAGATCTGAAAATGCTTTTGAGTGAAAATGTCCATCCTTATATTGAGTGTATATCTCAAGTTGAAATAGAATAGAATTGAACTGACATGGAGCAATGAATGGGCAATAAAATGGAGATAGAAAAAATGCAGTTAAGATGAAACCAAATAAAATCTATACTTTATCCATCCCCATCCATTTCAACAATACTGTCACTTATTATCAGGGTGTCTAACCCAGTTCCTGCTTCCAGTGTGAAGGAAGACTCTGTCTCTTGTTGCTGGCAGAAGTACTGATACGTAGTGAAGAGTAAGCAAAAATATTCTGGAATGCTATCTTTCCAGAATCTTTTTTCTTCTCTTCCTTCCTTTCTTTTTTTGTTTTGTTTTGTTTTGTTTCCAGAATCAAAGAAAAACTCAGGCTAAAATGTCTCTCACTGTTTTCTCTCTAGAGGCTAATGTTTAGGGCTTAAGCACCTGTAATGCAATAAACACAACGACCAAAAGAGGGCAAATAAAAAAATCCTTCCCTAGTCTATAAACCTGACTGGAGAAAATAAACGGTGCAGATGGACTCTTTGGTTATGGAAAGAGGTGGCCTCTAAAATAGGTTTATTCTGGCAGAGCCTTTAAAACTGAAGACCAAATTTTAAACTAGTTTCAGGAGAAACTGAACATTTTTTAGCACTTCACTTTTTTTTCTCTTGACTTCAATTCAGTTTAATACCACAATGACTTCTTTTGCACCTACTAAGTGCTAACCCTTAGGAAACTGGATGATGATTAAGGCATGGTTCCCTATGTTCAAAGAAACTAGAAGAGTCACAGATGTACAAAATTAACTCCAGAGAGAGTTATTCTGTTCTTATGGCTATGCCAAGACTGACTTTATATTTCTAGTTCTATTTCACTATAATTCCCTTTAAAAATCTTAACTTGGACTTCTCACCATCATGATAAATTCAAATATGCATAAAGCCAAATGTATCATAATTCCCTCCCTCCCACCCCTCCCCCAAAATCATACCTATGAAACTAAAACTCAGGGAATAATAATGCAGTAGACACCAGGGTACTTAGCTGGCTTAGTCGGTAGAGCATGCAAGTCTTGATCTCAGGGCTGTGAGTTCAAGCACCATGCTGGGTATAGAGATCACTTAAAAATAAAGTTAAAAAAAAAAAAAAAGAATGTAGTAGACACAACTGGAACAGCTTCATAAAGTTCACCACTTAGGTGCCCAGACTCGACACCATTCCTGCCTTTCCTAAGGCACTATTGTTTGGCTTTTTCTTTGAGCTACCTTAGTGTGTTTCCAATAAATTACCTTGCAACCAAAAGAATCTTAACCAACACAAAGGGAAATAAGATTGAGAGTTAAATAAATTAAACCAACAAATAGTAAAAGGATACAGAATGTCTCCCAGATTTATATTTTGTTAAAGCTTAATTGATAGTCTTGGTACAAATAAATACACGTTAAGTAGAAGCCAGTGTTGAAACCTCTCTTAAGGGGATCTAAAGTAGCACTGTGACCATCAGAGAGGCTGTAGTAGGATCATTAAAAAGGTTTCTATTTTTTTGCTGTGGGGTAAAAATATTTTATCTCATCACATGGCAACCTAGATAAAGATGTGCCTCCAGATCATTACCTCCCTTTTGCTCTAATTTTTTTTAAAAGATTTTATTTATTTATTTGACAGAGAGAGAGATTACAAGTAGGCAGAGAGGCAGGCAGAGGAGGAAGCAGGCTCCCCGCTTAGCAGAGAGCCTGATGTGGGGCTCGATCCCAGGATCCTGAGATCATGACCTGAGCCAAAGGCAGAGGCTTTTACCCACTGAGCAACCCAGGCGCCCCCCTTTTGCTCTAATTATATTGGCACTAAACAATCACAATTAACTAAGTATAACATCAAGTCCCCACTTACCTCAACACTGGCAACAGAGTGACCTGTGTTGAGAATGTTAGCATTTTTTTTTTTAAGATTTTATTTATTTATTTGACAGAGAGAGATCACAAGTAGGCTGAGAGATAGGCAGAGAGAGAGGAGGAAACAGACTCCTTGCCGAGTAGGGAGCCTGATGCAGGCCTTGATGCCAGGACCCTGGGATCATAACCTGAGCTGAAGGCAGAGGCTTTAACCCACTGAGCCACCCAGGCGCCCGAGAATGTTAGCATTTTAAAGGGACAGGACCTATTTTAAAAGAACACAATCTCTATGCATTTGGTTACTGTAAGTCTCTTCCAAAGAGTGTAATAATTTCTTAAAGGACCAATAAAAGCTGGCTTGTGGTCCCAACATGCTAAGGAATATAACCTTAACTGCCACAAATTTTCAAGGAAAGCATCAGTCCCTGAGCCCTTGATGCAACTTCTTGTCATTGACTCTCATCCCCCACTCCCACTCTGCTGCATCAAATTTCAACATCTGTATAACAATCTCCATCCCCACAAAAACTCTTGTGCTCATTCGTTTTGAGTCTTTTTTTAATCTGTCAAGCATTATAGTAGATAATGAAGATCTAAAGGGCACAAAAATGGATCATAACTATTAATAACAAATAATTTATTAATATGTTAATAAATGTAACAAAGAACAAATAGAAGATTCTATTGGGACATATAAGAGGTTGACTTACCCAAGTTAAGGTTATCAAGGAATGCTTCTCTGAGAAAATAACACTGAAGATGAGACCTGAAAGATGACCCCAGATTCCTCCCTCCAAACAGCTTTCCCGCCACTACCAAACTACTCTTTCTCTTTGTTCAAAAATCTCTGCCTGCTTGGAATGTAATTTAACTGAAGAGACCTATCTCTGGGAGCTACTGGACTAAGTGGTGATTTTTAAGGTCCCCTATAGATCTAAAGATTTTGTGATTAGTTTTCAGCATATATATAACATCCTATATTATGGGAGTCCTAAAATTAGATGGATGTCCCTGGTATTTTTATGTAAGAAAAGAAAATTACACAGAAATGTAGATGGTCACTCCATTTTTAGGAAAGTGAACAACAACGTACTAGGTGTTTTTGTTGTTATACAATTTTATAAGAATGGAGAAATACATACAGAGAAACACAAAAAGCTATTAACAATGATTTCCTAATGGGAAGAAAGAAGGTAAGAAGAATAAAAAAGAAAAAAAGGCTATAGAATAACTTTAAAACATAATTTAATTTCAAGTAAAAATTCAAATGCAAATATCCTATTTATACATTTTCTAAAAATCTGTAAAAATTGAAAATATAGAGATTTGGGTCCTACCAAATAGAAGTATCATGAATAATGGCTGGATCAATTAATTGGTCAGGTGACAAGATCATAGCAATTTGTATCATTGGTTTATGGTTTCATTTGAATACTACACTTCCAATTAAGTAATGTTTAAGCTTGTGATTTTAAATCAAAAATGCTTTCACTCCACTTCGAAGGATCTCTTTAGTTCAGCTTCACCCTCTCCCTTCAAGTGATTTCCCACTACTTCCCAAATGCATCCACCAAGCACTTTTTATCAGTAACCTTCAGTTTTATGACTCCTGTGATAAATGTCAAGGTGTGCGAGGAGGGGGAGAAAGAGCAAGATTTCTTGAATTCTGCTGTGTGGCATGCACTGTGCTATGTACTTCACATTCATGACTCCCTTTAATCCTTACAATAATGTTACACTGAAGGAACTGTACCTTTTCCCTTTTACAATTAAGGACACTGAGTTAAGTAACTTTCTTGAGTTGACAAAACCTAAGGGGCAGAACTTGAGTTTTCACATAGGACAGCCTAATGAATTATAAAATTCATCCTTTAGCCACTATGCTTTGTCTTCTGTCCTCCTTTCCGTGCTTATCTCCCATGAGTCTTCCAATGGACTCTTCATTCCAGCCATCCTTGTCATGATGGACTGCTTGCATTTTCTCTCAAAGGCCACTCGTTCTCTCACCCAATCTCCTCTTCCCAAACTTTTCCTCCTCCACTTCCTCCTTCTTCTCCTCCTTCTCTTTGTGTCCCTCTCCCCAAGTCCCCCTCCCCTCCACTTACTTGGTTTGGAATGTAATGCTTTTCTTCCATCTGTGTATCAAGTAAACTCCTATTTGTTTCCTAAGACTCAGCTCAGTTATCTTCTACTTCTACAAACCACCCACAGCATGACATAGCCAAACAGACTTGAGAACATCCTCCGGACCCCCATTATGCCTATTTTAATAACTCTACTATAACACTTATCACTGCCATAATTATTTGATTATTCGCCACCATCCCACAGTCAACTTTCCTCCCCCTGACTGTGAGTCATTTTTGGCCAGAAACTATGACAAGTTATTCTTTGTAATTCCAGAATCTCCTAAAGGACTCAGGACAGAGCAAAATTAAATGCATGCTAAATGAATAAATAAATGAAATGCTCCTTAGAGTTCAGTACGCAGATCCAGGTTCATTTAGAGAAGACATACAAATGAACAAGGCAGAATCAACATGATAGTTTGCCCTCTGTTCTTAGAAGATAGCTAGGCTCTCAGATAAGTTAACTGTCTGAGGGAGGTTTTACATCAGAATAATTAGCTGAAAAGTACAAAGTTTCAGAGAAATTATATATTACTTACATGTACTAAGTTTTCCATGGTACACCTGTAAACTGAACTCTAACTCAGGGGTGTTCAACCACATCAAAGATTCCTTTATCCTAAGTGTGTTGTAGATAGTGAGTACTCCCAACAATGAACAACGTGGACGGATGACTAATGACAGCATGAGTCTCTTCAGTTCTCATCCCTACACGAAGGACTCTCATCGAGAATTAGATTTGGGGCACCTGGGTGGCATAGTCAGTTAAGCGACCAACTCTTAGTTTCAGCTCAGATAATGATTTCAGGGTTGTGAGATCAAGCCCTAAAGTAGAGTTCTGCACTCAGCACAGTGTCTGCTTGGGATTTTCTCTCCCTCTCCCCCTGACCCTCCTGCTTGTGCTCTCTCTCAAATAAATAAGTACATCTTTGAAAAAAAAATAGGGGGGTGCCTGAGTGGCACACTTGGTTAAGCATCCAACTCTTGGTTTCGCTTGGGTTGTCATCTCCAGGTCATGGGATCAGGTCCCACGATGGGCTCCATGATGGGCATGGAGCCCCCTTGGGATTCTCTCTGCTCCTCCCCCTACTCACACGCTCTCTATCTCTTTCTCAAATAAATAAGTAGGTAGGTAGGTAGATAGATAGATAGATAGATAGATAGATAGATAGATAGATAAAATCTTTTTTTAAAAAAGTAGATTTAATTTCTTGCCCATCCAGTGGATGAGACTGAGGGTTGAATTTAAGTTAGTAAATAGAAACAAAGAAATGTGATACTTCTTACTTAACCAATTTAACATAGTTAGGATTACTAGGTTCCAAGCAACATGAAATTCAATAATTTAAACAAGAAACATTAAAGATTCTGCACAGAAGGAACAGTCAAAGAATGAGGCTTTTGGAACCAACAAGAATTAGTCAGGCTTTGAGGTTCTAGGTAACAGAAATCAATGGCATTTGTCAGAGTGCCATCTTTGAGCTGAATTCACTCCAATAATTTTCAGTCCTTTTGTTACTTAATCTGACAGAGTATCTGACTGGAACAGCACGGTCAGGTGTCCACAAATTGGCTGAGGGAGATTAGAGTAACTTGAGGGACAGTCCAATCAAGACTCCAATCAAAGAAGGATAAGTTTCCCATAGAAATATTGGGGTGTACCTTCCAAGAAATAAGAAAATAGATAAATGGAATTTGGAACAGCAAAAATAACATATCCACTATTGATTCATGTCCCTACTTTGCTATAGTTAGAATGGAAGCTAAGGTAGACAGGAACTTTTATTTGCATTGTTCACTAATATATCCTCATTACTAGATTCTTGCCTTGCATATAGTAAGCATTCAATAAACATAAGCTAAAATAATTTAATCCTTTTAGTTCTAATTATCTAATGGGTCCTTAAAAATAGGTAAATGCTCAAAAGGAAAAAGTTTGAAAAATGATCAAAGCCTGAGGCAGATGTTAATGGAACCCTTGATGAACAGAGAACCATATGAAGTTTCCAGAGTCTCATGAAAGGTAAATAGCATAATACATGTTGGAGAGCAAGGCATAAGGAAAATGAGGGAAGGGAAATAATATTCATTAAGTGTCTCCTTTCTGACAGTTGTTGTGATAGGCCCTTTTACATATGCTATCTCACTAAATATGGTGCACCAAAATTTCAAGAAATACATAAACAGTAGTGACTACTGCAGAAATGCAATTTTATTTACTTCATAACTGTATGTACAGCTGGCCCTTGACCTGAGGTACCCTCCACTAAGCACACATTTGTTTTGCACAATGGAGCCCTTGGCTCTGATAAAGTGCAAAGGGTCAACATCACTGGTCAGAGAAACAACAAGCTTTCCAGCCCATCTCTGCCCCACTCTCAAGCACACCCACTACAGGAAGTAACGCCAACCACTTTATATGTGCTTACATGAACATTCTCTCTCTCTTTTTTTTTTAAAGATTTATTTATTTATTTATTTGACACAGAGAGAGAGATCACAAGTAGGCAGAGAGGCAGGCAGAGAGACAGGGAGAGGAGGAAGCAGGCTCCCTGTTGAGCAGAGAGACCGATGCGGGCCTCGATCCCAGGACGCTGAGATCATGACCTGAGCCGAAAGCAGAGGCTTTAACCCACTGAGCCACCCAGGCGCCCAAACATTCTCTCTTTAAACATGTTCTCAGACAAGACAATCAAGTCATGATGTTTTTAAGAACTTCCTTCTCCCCAGCCCCTAGAGTGGAAAGAATCTAGTTCACTTGGTCCTAAAATAAAGACTGATGGGTTAAAGTAGGAAAGAAGGTGTTTCCAGATCATTATCTACACAGACAGTTAGATCTAGGAAAGGGCTAAGGAACGCTGCCATATCTAGTCCATGCTTAATTTCCAGATGACAAAACAGATGCTTGCATAAGAAAAGTAAGATGTCCAATATCTTGGAAATGGTTAGTTTTAGGAAGAAGACCCGATTTGGGGACTCCCCTATCTGAGTCTTATTTCATCAGTTTGTTTGGATATTGAGATTCCACTGTAGCTTTAAAGTGTTTACAATAAGAAATAGTAGATTAACTACCTTAATTGTTAATTAAATAGTATTTTCACTTGAATTCATTATTCATCTCTGTTTCTCAGAATTGCTTCTCTCAATCCAAATGATGACCAATGAAATAGTGTACTAGCTTCTCATAAGAAGCTAGAACCCAAAGAAGAAACCCAAATCATGGGTTTATCATAAGAGGTTTTAAATTTGAGGTGTCCTTTTTCTAAGGTCTCACCAACATAATGATGTACTTGTTCTTTCTATTTATCTACACTCTTGATGAGATCCACAGACCCAAGAAGCAACAAAATGTCCACCACGATCTCCAGAATGTTTTATATCAAAACAACATCAACCATCCAGATAAGGAAGTCCCTTGATAAACAAGCCAATAGCACCCTCTGGTTGACAGCAGTAAACGCAAGCAAAAAAATTATAACTGTCCAAAATAAAGTCTTACGATTCCAGATTTGCTTGCTCCCATTTTGGATTCACCATTTCTGGAATGAAATATAATTTTTGGTCTCCTTTCTTAATTATCGTAACAGTTACATTTCTTAGTTCTTCAAAATCCCCTGGCTAGTTTTCTGGCTAGTTTAAATAGAAAAAAGAATTTATTAAAATGATAAGAGTCTTAGCTACACCAAAACATG
Organism: Ailurus styani; assembly: GCA_002007465.1. Lineage (NCBI taxonomy): Eukaryota > Metazoa > Chordata > Mammalia > Carnivora > Ailuridae > Ailurus > Ailurus styani. Next base: position 2,538,095 of record LNAC01000199.1, on the reverse strand, counting down.
ATCCATAAGAATAATGAATTGGACTTCATGAATATTAAAAACATTTACACTTGTACCAGGAATACATTAAGAACTGTTACATCTCAATAATAAGACAAATAACCTGATTTAAAAATGGATAAAAATATTTGTATAGATACTTCACAAAAAAGGTAAACAAATGACTAATATACACATGAAAAGAGGCTCAACATCAGTGGTCACTAGGGAAATGTAAATTAAAACCACAGTGAGATACCCACTTGATACCCACTAGGATGGCTATAATCAAAATGATAACAAGTATTAATAAGGATGCAGAGGAACTGGAATCTTCATTCATTGCTGGTGGAAATGTAAAATGGTACAGGTGCTTGAAAATAAATTTACCGGTTTCTGAAAAATGTAAACATAGGGGCACCTGGGTGGCTCAGTCAGTTAAGCGTCTGCCTTTGGCTCAGGTCATGATCTTGGGGTCTTGGGATCAAGCCTCACATCAGACTCCCTGTTCATCAGGGAGTTTGCTTCTCTCTCTCTCCCTCTCTCCCTCCCCACCACTCATGCTCTCTCTCTCTACCTCTCTCTGTCAAATAAGTAAATAAAATCCTTTTTTTAAATGTAAACATAAATTTCATAGATGACCTAACAATTCCACTGCCAGATATCTATTCAAAAGACATGAAATAAAAAACATGTCCACACAAAGACTTACAGACAGATATTCATTGAGGCATTATTCATAATAGTCAAAAAGTGTAAACAATCCAAATGTCCACCACTTGAAAAATGGATAAACAAAATGTGATACATCCATACAAAAAGATACTATCCAGTCCTAAAAAAAAAAAACAAACTGCTGATAAATGACTGTCATGTAGATAAACCTCAGATGCCTCATCCTAACTAAAAGAAGTGGATACAAATATTGTCTGATTCTATTTAGATAAAATGTCTAGAAAAGGCACTTCTAGGAGACAGAACATAGTAGCTGTCTGACGGGGGGTGGGATGTGGGGAGGGGACAAAGGCAATTGATGGCAAATGAGTATGAGATCTTCTTGAATTGATGGAAATGTTTTCAAACTAGATAGTGATGTTGGCTGTATAATTCTGAGAATTTATCAAAAATCATTGAATCAGGGCCCCTGGGTGGTTCAGTGGGTTAATGCCTCTGCCTTCGGCTCAGGTCACGGTCTCAGGGTCCTGGGATAGAGGCCCACATCGGGCTCTCTGCTCAGCAGGGAGCCTGCTTCTTCCTCTCTGCCTGCCTCTCTGTCTGCTTGTAATCTCTCTCTCTCTCTGTCAAATAAATAAAATCTTTAAAAAAAATCATCGAATCATGTACTCAAAATAGGTGAATTTTATGGTATATAAATTGTAACTTAAAAATTCTCTTTGGAGATTTTCATTTTTAGCTAAGATGGAGTAAAAAGGACTGGATACCCCCACCACTACATGAAGCAAGACAGCAGCAACAACAAAAACCAGTGTAGATGAGATAGCTGCTGGGCGCCTGGGTGGCTCAGTTGGTTAAGCAACTGCCTTCAGCTCAGGTCATGATCCCAGAGTCCTGAGATAGAGTCCCGCATCAGGCTCCCTGCTCAGCGGGGAGTCTGCTTCTCCCTCTCCCTCTGCCCCTGCATTTGTGCTCTCTCTTTCTAGCTCACTCTCTCTCAAATACATAAAATCTTTAAAAAAAAAAAAAGAAAGAAAGAAATAGCTGCTTTTCAAGACTAAGGAAGCAGGCAGCCAAGATCCAGTGTCCATGACAGACTTGGTACAAATGAGGTGAGCCCTGAGATCACCCCAGCTTAATGTCTGGGAGACTTCTCAGGCTTTGGCTCAGGGGAAGAGGACTGAGGCAAAATCCAGTACACTCCCTGCCTTTAAGGGCCTGAAGCTGGCTGGGCTGGGGGAACAAGAGCAGTGAGAGTTCTTGGTATGGTGTAGCAGAGAGGAAGGAGCTGAACAGAAAGAACATTGGAGATCTTCAAAGGGCGCCCCTCAAGTTTTTGGCATTTACATCTGAGGAAATTACCCCTGAGTGCACAGAGCCACATGGATGGTAATTAAACTATCACAGCATAACCATCTGAGGTTACCGATTCCTAGTCACTTTTTACGGGGGCAAGTGAACAAATCCCAGTAACATGGATAACCTGTATAACGTCCTGCATCTGATATAGAATGATGTTATGAAATTAGAAGAAATGGCTTGCAGTTATCAAAAACACAAAACTCTTGGGCGCCTGGGTGGCTCAGTGGGTTAAAGCCTCTGCCTTTGGCTCAGGTCATGATCTCAGGGTCCTGGGATCGAGGCCCGCATCAGGCTCCCTCCTCTCTCTGCCTACTTGTGATCTCTCTTTCTGTGTCAAATAAATAAATAAAATCTTTAAAAAAAATTAAGTTAAAAAAAACCCCACAAAACTCTCATTTTGGATAACCACTTGGTCGATTAATTCACAATATGGCATAGCCAGAATGACTTTCAAAAAATAAAATTATTTAATACATCCTTCTAAGAACCGTAATCTGCTTCGTATCACATATTCCTCTAAGAGCAACTCAAAAGCTATATGCTTCTATGAGTCAGATACAAAAAAAAAAAAAAGAGAGAGAGAGAGAGAGAGAAAATTGGAGGAAACACCAACGAAAAAGAAAAAAGGCTAAACTGTGTAAATGGAATAACTGCCATCATTTTTCTTTGTCATTACCTTGACAATAAAAGGTTCGTAGGGAAGCTCCTGATTTATGGTCCTTTCCAGCAGTCACTGCTGAACAAAGCCACATTGATTTCCCAGGAGCCAAGGTGGGGCAGTTCAAGGCCACTAACAATTGCAACTCACACTTCTATTGGTTAAATATCTATGAATTGTGTCTGACCCAGACCAAATTTATGAATGGGGCTGCTCTTGGCCTACCTGCCTTATCGCTGACAAATAGAAACCTTTACCTCTCCATAAGTCATACACATGAGTGCACCCTGGACTTCTGACCCATCCTTGGGCTGGCTCTCTCGTTGGGAGACCTTATGACTCTCTTTGAAGATTATGCACCAATAAAGTGTATTAATCTTTGATATAGCCGCCCCTTTGCCTGCTGAGAACAGTATTATTACAGCAAGAAGAGTAAGTTAAAGGATGAGGTAGAAAAGTTCAATGCGCTTGTTCTCAGGTTTTCCTTAGGTTGTCATTATAATGCAGTGAATAAAGTGACGTTAAAAATTCCTTTATGAAATACTTCCTTTTTTATAAAACATGATAGGGCAAATAGGCAGGGAAATAAAGTAGGGATATAGAGAAGAGTAGATGAAAACTTGGTGTCAATGGACATATTTTAATCTATGCACAGAGGTAAAGAAGTGATTAATAAAAGAATGGTAGAAAGAAAGCTAATATTTTAATGAATAACTGATAGGAGGAAAAGCTTGGCACCAAAGAAATGGTAAATAAAGGAAGTGGGAAATATTAGATAAACAGAAAAATCAAAGTCTTAATTATACAGCTGAGTGTATCACTTAAAGGCTTTCTGGAGAAGATGGCATGAGCTGAGTGTTGAGGGCTGAGGAGGAGTTCGTAGAGAGAACAGCGTGTGTGAAGGTGGAAAGGTGTGTTGAATGTAAAGAAGGTAGTGTATGACTCGTGAGGAAAGCTCCCAAATGCCATCTGTTAGGTTTTTTTGGTTTTTTTTAAAGATTTTATATATTTATTTGACAGAGAGATAGAGAGCACAAGTAGGCTGAGCGACGGCAGAGGGAGAGAGGGAAGCAAGCTGTCTGCTGAGCAGGGAGCCCAATGCGGGGCTTGATCCCAGGACCCTGGGATCACCACCCGAGCCCAAGGCAGCCACTTAACTGACTGAACCACCCAGGCACCCCCCATCTGTTAGTTTATGTCTATCAGTCCTTCTCTCTGTCCCCTCTCAAGTAATACAGAAGTGAGTTGGCAAAAAATAAACAAGGATCATCCTCCCAGTTGTTGGGGGCACCTCGGTCGGTTAAGCATCTGCCTTCTGCTCAGGTCATGATCTCAGGGTCCTGGGATTGAGCCCCTTGTTAGGCTGCCTGCTCAGCAGGGAATCTGCTTCTCCCTCTCCTTTTACCCCTCCCCCAGCTCATGTTCTCTCTCAATGTCTCTCTCAAATAAATAAATAAAATCTTAAAAAAAAAAAAAAAGCCTGTGTAGGCACACTGCATGATGCCCATCACAATTAAGGGGTTTGCCTCTTCTTGACTGCCTAACCGATTAAGAAGTGGGTATAGACTGGAATGCACTTAGGGCCTCCAGAATGGAGAAGAACTGGGTTTGGAGCATCTGTTCAATCTTACACCAAAGGGTATATAGCTACATGAACAGGAGACACACATTAGGAAATTTCCTAATGACTATCCAGTTGGAGAACCTATCATTTTTTTAATGGGAGACTGCAATACCTGACCCTTTACCACCTGAATGTAAAGAGAGTATTATCCTTGGTGTCAGACTGCCTCGGCTCAAAGTTGGGCTCCGCCACTTATTAGCTTTGTGGCACTGAGCTATTGACTTAACCCTGCTTTTACCCAGTTTCCCCATATGTAAAATGGGGCTAATAATAGAACGTAGGTCATGACATTGATGTGTGGATTAAAGGACAGACTATATGTCAAGTGCTGAAAACAGTATCTAGCAAACAATGAGCATGCAATAAATGTTACCTATTAATTTAATGAAAGACTTTTTCTTATATATTTTTTCATTTTTGCATTTCTCTGGTTGGTTGGTTGGTCTGTGTTTTAATGAAGATGGGTATCTGATGCTGCCAGATGGTAACCAGAGAAGAGTAAACAACAAGGGATCTTCATGGATGGACACACACCATGCTTTGCTCCGCTGTTCCAGGCAGTGACCCATCAGTATATGTCACTCAGGGAAGAAGAAAGCACAGTGGTATATCCTGGCACCAACAGCACAGCATCTCCCTGAACGACAAGCAGCTGGGCTGGAACAAAGCCAGGGAAGGACTGCAATCTTTTAGGGGGGAAAAAAATCAGAGCACGTTTTCCTATTTTGACAGCCCAGGGAAAAGAGGCAGCTATATAGAATAAAACAGCAAGTGCGCTTTGAGATCTTCCAGTGAGAAGCATCGAAGAAGCACACCCTATTATTGTGCAAAACCCCTACTTAGATGTACACCCAGAGCTTTGGCCCTCACCTGAACTGTGCTGTTAAAAGGCGAGGAGTTTGACTGTTTTTCCCTGATGGGCACATAAAATTCTTTCTTTTCTTCCTGGGTTTGGCTGGTGCTGCTGCTACAGCTGCTGCCAAAGAAAGCCCCTGAATAAGAAATTCCCCATTGCAGCCTGAATATCTTCACCCTTCCAAAAACTCTGTGTCTGAATCATTTTTAGGTTCACGGAGTTTTTTCAGCCACAAAGGTAACAAAATAAAATGTAATCCATTATTACTCATAACCAGATTATAAATAGTGGTAAGAGGCAGAAACCAAGAAAAGAGGAGAAAGAAAGGAAAAGAGAGAACACCGACAGAGAAAAAGAGAAAGAAATGCAGAAAAGAAGAAAGAAGCACACGCCTGCTGGAAATAACAAGAAAAAATGTGAGCTAATATTTATGCAGAGGTTCACGTTCTCTTTCCCCTCAGATGATAGAACGTTTATTTAATGAGTCTCTATCAACTTGTCCAGCAAAACAGCTGCACCTTCTGGGCCTCTAGCTCAGGGAAAGGAACTAAAGTGTCATGTCCCCACAAAGCGTCCTAAGCTAGGTGTCTCAAGTATATTGCACAGGGAAAGCAAAAATTCCAAATAACCAGAATCTCCTCCCTCCCAAGAATTGCCTGTGCCATCTAGTGGCAGCCTGTAACACAACCTCTCAGAGGTGTGGATGTAATTTATTAGAGCTTCTGACTTCATCTTCTATAGAGTTAGAAAGACCTGGGCTGGAGGGAAGGCAGGGGGCTGGGTTAAATGGGCGATGGCTATTAAGGAGGGCAGTTGTGATGAGCCCTGGATGTTGTATCTAAGTGATAAATTCTACTCCTGAAACTAATAATACACTGTATGTTAACTAACCGGATTTTTACTAAAAACTTGGGGAAAAGAAAAAAGAAAGAAAGAAAGACCTAAATTATCCACCCGGTCACAGGATTCTCAGTACTGGGAGAGAATGTGATGAGACCAATGGTCTTGACTCTGATTACACAAAGGAATCACCTGAAGCGCTCTTCAAAAATCTGTTGGTACGTGGGTCTGACGCCCAAATACTTATGACACTAAAAAATGATTTTTTTTAAGATTTTATTTATTTATTTGACAGAGGGAGAGATCACAAGTAGGCAGAGAGAGAGGAGGAAGCAGGCTCCCCACTGAGCAGAGAGCCCGATGCGGGCCTCGATCCCAGGATGCTGAGATCATGACCTGAGCCGAAAGCAGAGGCTTTAACCCACTGAGCCACCCAGGCGCCCTAACAAATGATTTTTAATAAAACAATTCATTTTGCTCAAATAAAAGGAATCAGAATTTCAAGGTTCCTAGAAATGGTAGTTTTCAAAAGCTCTTCGGGTATTTTAAGCTAAATCCACCCTTAAAGACCAATGAGCTAATCCAACCCCACCTTGTTCCAGCATGTGGCGAGGAAGAATGAACTGCTGGTCAGCACTCAGTGGGGGAGGGGCGGAGATGGGAATGGAGGCCCTCAACCAAATTGTGGGGTCTCGTTAGACCGAGGTGAAAGTCACATGAGTGTGAAGGTGCAAGGCAAGAGGGAGGCAAGAAGCCCCATCCAGACTAGAATTACAACTTCCTTTATTTGTTAATTATTATTTTGTTTCTACATCTCCCAGCTGGTTGAAAAATACGATGAAGGATACGAATCAGTAGGCAGATGAAGAGACATACAGGGCTAGGTCTGGGGACAGCATGGAGCTTCCATAGCCTGTCCAGGTTTGCCTCCCTCCCCAGGTCCCATGTGTTCACCCCATGACTTCCTTTTAGAATGGGTTTGCTTTGCTCTTTTTTTTTTCTCTCCCATCTCCTGAAATACATCGAAAAATGTTCACACTAAAGCAATATATGTTGACATAAATCCACTTTGTATTCATTTGAAAAGATGATTCTACCGTAAAAAAAAAATATAAATCTCCCAAAATAAATAGAATGTAGGTTTTTAAGAATATTTTTATTACATTTATTAAACTCCTTTTTAACAACTTCTTTGTGTACAAATTTTCCTGGCATTGGGAGGTATAAAAATAGATTCTTCTTTATCTATAACCTGCCTCAATTCAAGAAAGATTTAGAACAAAAGTAGATGCAAAACAGTATTTTTTTTAAATTTTAAATCAGAGCGAAAGGTAATGAAGGCCAAATAGTAAGACAAAATCAGGAACAGTTAGTACACAGCTCCATGATTAGATCTCACACAAATTCTGTTGTGCTTATCAGAGCTATTTTTTTTTAAAGGGAGAAATGATCAGTTACACGATTCCCATTCCTTATTTGATAAAAACAGACCAGTTGTCCAGAATAAGAGTAGTTTTCTTGGTAAACAAATGAAGTAAATCCCACATAGAACTAGATGGCGATAAGTGCAACGAAGAAAAATGAGCAGAGGAGGATAGGAGTTCAGTATTAAAGGGGGAGACCAGGAAAAATGCTGCAGGGAAGGCAGGGCACTGAGCCATGCAGCTATCTGCATAGTAAGTTTATTTTTTACTCACGTGAAGCCCAGTGCAGGTCAATGTGATGATTCTAATCCATACAATAATGCAGGACCCCAGGCCTTTTCCACCTTGTGGCCCTGCTCTTCCCCCAGGATTGTCAAGGTTCTTCTCTCCATTCAGCTGGAGAAGTGGAAAAGAGGAGGCGTGTGGGGTGGGCAACACTCCTCTACCTAAGGAGACAGGCAAGACCCTCTCCCATCCTCAAGGCGAGAACCAGTCATACAGCTCCATCTGGGTGATGGTGCCGCAGCCCTGGGAAATGTAGGCAAGTGGTGTGTCCAAGAAGAAGGGCAGACTACGCATACAGATGAGCATTCGCGGCTCCTACCCACAACCAGAGAGGAAGCCACTGCAGTTATCCAGAGGGAAGATCATGCTGACTGGGACCAGGGTGATGACAGTAGAGCTGGGGAAACTGAAAGGATTCAGAGTCTATTCTGAGTCAGAGCTGACAAGGGTTACTGAAGAATCAGATGTTGAGTATGAGAAAATGAGAGGAGTCAAGCTTAATTAAAGCCAAGATAGAAGAACTGCTGAAGTTCAGCCATTTCTGTATGGGGGCATCTTGAGAAGATTCAATTTTCCTGAGTTCATTCCTGTGTGACTCATATTTGTGGCCAGAGAAGAAAGTTTTATTCAAGAACACTCAGGGAACAGAGACGGGAAATATTAAGATGGTGGCTCTTCCTTGACCATGAAGTTCTTCCGAGAGATAGATGAAGGGCGTGTTTCCACAAAGGGATCTGGAGACAGAGACATATACAGTTTTTAAAAATTCCTCAAATAGCCAAATGTGCAATGGGAAATTTGGACATTTTCTCCTGTAAATTATAGTGCCTGAGGAAGCAGCAAATACCACGGACCCTTCCAGTGCATTGGAGGTAACCTGCTGGGTTGAACTTTCTGGTGAAAAACCTATAAAAGACACTTTCTAAGAAGTACTTGGTGTAAGGGACAGGGCATTTTATTGACAAGGATCTGAATTTTTGAGAAATAATAAAAATGTTTTGTCTTCCCTACCAATTTGCCTTTAAAAGAAAGGAACGAAAGGGAGGGAAGGAGGGAGAGTAGGAATGAAGGGAATAAGGGAGAAAGAGAAAACCTGTGGTACTTTATTCCTCCATGTGCACACACACACACACACACACACACACACACACACACACACACACACACATACACACACCTCAAGTAGTGAATTCTGTGCTCAGTAACAAAAAAGAGAGATGTGGTAAATGGCCGGGGGGGTGGAGCGGGGATGGAAGTTGCTTGCTAAATACTTTTCGTCATATTTTTGGCTTCCAAAATTCTAAGCCCATTTTGGGGACAGGGATGAGACAAAATACTCCTAAGAGATAAAAAATGCAAGTCAAATATGAAAACATGGAGGCAAAAGGATTTTTCTCGGATTAAATGAGATTTTCCTCAACTGGAAGGGACAGGCAAGAAGAAAGCACTGTTGCCATGAGAGACTATATTTCTCATAAGGAAAGAGGCTGATGATAGAAGTTGTCTTTAAAATTTTGCTGTATTCTTCATCATGGATTTTTTTGCATTAATTCAAATTTTCTAAAATTTCTCATTGGAATACGATTCATGTAATACTGAGTTTTGTGGCTTGCCTTAGTCCTCATCCTGCTGTCTGGATGCAGCACGCCACAGAAAGACGCCAGTGTTCCAACCACTAGACCTCAAGGGTCATGCCAGTGTGATGGGGGGCACCCAGTGGTAACCTCAGGGGACAGATGACCTACAAACAGGCTCCTCTGTTCCTCCAAATTTTGCACAATGTAAGAACTTGGAACAGTGGAGTTAAGTAAACCTTAAGGGAAAATTAGGTTAATAACAAAATTGAGATTAGGAATAAAAAATAATTTAAGTTCTGTTTCCTGCCCATTGAGTTCACGAACTGATGGTCACAACAATTTTACTAGTAATTCTCAACACTGGCTGCACAGGAGAATCACCTAGAGGGCTTATAATACATACCAAAGATACAGTCCTGCCCCCAGACCCCAGAGGCTCTGATTTAATTGGTATGTTTTAAAAGCTCCCCACATTATTCTAATGTGCGGGGGGCGGGGTGCTGAAAGCCACTCCCTTGTGCTAACAAGCATCGATGGTGAAGCCATGTGCGCTCTGACAGCTGGGCCTGTCTAGCAAAACAGCAGCCTCCCGTCCCTATCTTCCCTTCTGATGTGGCTTCAAAACAAACCTCAGTGCATACTGCAACGAAGCATAACACAAAACCAAACTCACTACAAAAAGTAAGAAAGCTTGAAAACACAATTCAAAAAACAAATTCAAGAAACTCCCTTCACCTAAAGCTCACAGAGTGTCAGCTCTTAAAAAAGTGTGTCTGCAGGGCACCTGGGTGGCTCAGTTGGTTAAGCGTCCCCTTGATTTCGGCTCAGGTCATAACCTCAGGGTCTTGAGATTGAGACCCGTGTCATAGGGCTCTGCACTCAGTGGAAAATCTGCTTGAGATTCTCTCTCCCCCTGTCCCTCTGCCCCACCCCTCTGCTCTCTCTCTCTAAAATAAATAAATAAATCTAAAAAAAAAAACAAGATAAAAAAATAAAAAGTGTCGGGGTTTTTGGTTTTTTTAAGATTTTATTTATTTATTTGGCAGAAAGAGAGAGAGATAGCAAGAGAGGGAACACAAGCAGGGGGAGTGGGAGAGGGAGAAGCAGGCTTCCCGCCAAGCAGGGAGCCCGATGTGGGGCTCAATCCCAGGACGCTGAGCCAAAGACAGATGCTTAAATACTGAGCCACCCAGGCACCTCTAAAAAGTGTGTTTTAATTTACAAGATCATTTCTTTCAAGGTGACAAAGCCATTTTATAGTTAGAAAAGTTGGGAAATAAAGAAAACACATTTAGAATAAAATAGCACAACACTGATTTTAGTTCTTTTTTTATGAAATTAATTTATTGTCACAGCTTAAATATTTTCTCTGTGCTCCATGCCAGCAACATACACTGCACCACCTTTAATTCTTAAAGCCTAGACGTAAAGCATACCTCTCTACTTTGTGTTAATACGAACTTGGTTCAAACAAGGTTTAACCCTGGTTTTCAAGGTGCTTATAATCTAGTAGACTATTGGTAGTTCAGCATCCAGCATGGTGACACCATGATGGGTGTCCCTGAAATAGCTTGTGAACCAGGTTACAACTCGAGACAGCTTTATTAACCCATCTATTCATTCATATGAATGAAATCATTCCTCTACAAACGACAAATGACTATCACTTCAAATGACAGCGCTGCAAATGAGATGTTCAACTTGAAAGAGTATTTGCCTGCCCCTAGGGAAATGTTACTGCCAGGATAAGTAGAACCAAGAGCAAACTGAAAAAGAACTACTTCCCTGTTTGTCAAATAAAACCTACAACTGGTTTATGAGTAGGCGAGTGAAAACAGTCAACCCTCAGGTGAATGAAAGTTATTGGTAACTAACAAATATATACCTTTATCCATCTATTCAAGTGCCGAAAAAGAACCCTTAAATTCATGACTAGAAATGGATTCCTTTGGATTTAATAGCGTCATCTCCCTGTAGACTCTATGTAACTATACACACTCAATATCCATGTAAAGTAAAAAGCATCGTCGCTAACAATTAAATCTAATTGAATTGTTCATATCACTCAAAAGCACTGAGCCCTGGAAGATTATGCAGAAAAAATGGTAAATGAGAACAAAACAAACAAACAAAACCTTTACTTTATAATTTGATACAGGACTCACCTCGCCTGTGTTCTTACTACGATCTTCTGGACTCCACTCAATTCTCCTCCAATGAAGACACCAGTTTGCTTCCTATTTGAAAACCTATTTGAAGACCATTTCAGAGAAGCAAGTGATTGAAGATGACTTAGAAACCCATCAGAGAAGAAGTTCTTCATCTTGAACCCATAGACAGGGGTCTGTGAATAGAATTCAAAGGAATTTACTAATATTTTTAATTTCTTATTGAAGTTTTTACAGATATATTGAAATAGTATATATATCATTACTTTGGATTTGTGATTGTCAAGCCAGCTGCTAGATTCTGTTATTTAATGTGTTAATAAGAAGCACATATATTACTACATCACAATTTTTTAATTATTTTGATAACTATACTTCAATGTGATTTATTTTCTTTGAAGCCTTTGCATTTTATTTAAAAATACTATTCTGAGGAGGAGTGACAAGCCAAAGCAGTCAAAACACAAAAAACTTTGGAATCCCAAGACAGAGAAACCACTCCTTTCATTATGATTATTGGTTATTAGATTTCCGCATTCTTCTACTACATATCCTGAGTGTATAATCCTAAAGTGTATATCAAGGAAGGCAAGAAACAAAACATCCTCTACTAGATTCTTTGCTACCAGTATCCCTCTGGGCTTTACAGTTGGGTGAAGAAGACAGACATCCTCTACCCTTCATCCAAATAACACATTAAAAGCTATTTTCTGCAGATGATCAAACTTTGGTGATAGGAAAGGCTTTCACTTGTCTTTCTTAAAAAAGAAAAGAAATTGGCCATCACCCATTCATGATAGCTATACTCTTTCTGACTTCTATAGTGACTTGCTAGAGGATTATGGCAATTAACTTAACCTTTTGGAACTTCTACTCTATACGTAAAAAAAGCATAAAGCTACGGGTCATTAAACCGCACAACCACGTCTAAAGGTTCTCTAGTGATCAAATGCTGCTACTGCTTAGAATATATTTTGAGACTTCCAAATGATGAATGTTATATGACATAAAATGATATAGCACAGAAGGAGAATTCTGGAAGGATAGTGATGACTAACTCTCGTCCGTTGGTATATCAGGCTGACCTCAACTTAAATTCATAACGGTCAACTGTGTTGGCTTCAGATCTGCCACCAGGTTTCTGATTACCAACCACTCCCCACTCACAGTGCTGGCTTCTGACAGGGGCTCAGTTTCACTCTTGCCAGCTTTATCACACCATGCTTAAATCTCCACTGGAGCCCCTGCCAAATTAAGGAGGTAGAACTGAGAGAGTGGAATGATGGGACTATTCTTCCAGCTAATGGGCTGCAGGCAAGCCCTGGTCCTCCAACTGGAATACGGCCCCCAGAAAAAGGGAGAGGCATCCTCAATCCCGAGTGCTGACAGATGTGCTGAAGATGATCCTCCATCTTTTTTATGGGGGAACTGGTGGAGACTTGGTTCTTTAATGGTGATGGCAAGATGCTAACTGCCCATTGTCACAGGACACTGAGAACACCAGGGAGAACTGAACAAGTCCACAGACATCAACTGCACATGAGGACAACCAATGCAATTCAGATACACTGTCCAACATTTAAATCCTTCCTGCAGGAACTCAACACAGGCAGCAATTACATCATCCAAAGAAACAAAGCCCTCTCTTAGAACCAATTAAATTCATTCAAGTCAATTATTCAAACAGTTCCTAACAATACAAAATTCAAACCTTTATGGCAAAAGATTTTGTTTATAAACTGACTAATGGCTTCCAGGAATGAGGTCCCTGGAAACATTATAAAGTGTCCCTGTCCAGAGCATCACAGGCCTCAAGGGGATTTTCCAGCTTTGCTCCCACAACATTCTATATCTTACAGAAGAGGAATCCAGAGACCATGGAGTTTTAAGGGACTTCTGAGATAGAAATAGAACTGGACTCGCAAGTAAGGGCTCTATAGACAATATTCTTATCTCACACACACAGGAAAAGTATAAATGAAGCTTTTCAAGAATTACATTAACAGGTCAACGAATTCACTGTGTCATGTGTACTGTGTAGCTCAAATTGTAGATGATGTTTTGACAGTACAAAAATCCAACAACCCCACTTTCAACTTTCCAAGGAATCCAGCTTTGGGTAATTACTGTCGTGGCTCACCAGTGAAAGAAGAGAAGCTCTCTTCTAACATTTGATATACCCTGCCACCATTAATGAGGCCAGTAAATGCCCTGCCCCATGTCCCCACTCCCTCCTGCAAGCATCCTGGAACTTGCTGCAGATGCAATGTACTTCACTCCTCCCTGGAACAAGAGTTCAAGGTGCAGTGGGAGAATTTAGATATTAGCAGGCATCGTTTTTAAATTTTCAGTTCTGAGGGGCACCTGGGTGGCGCAGTTGTTAAGCGTCTGCCTTCAGCTCAGGTCATGATCCCAGTGTCCTAGGATCTAGCCCTGCATCGCATTGGGCTCCCTGCTCAGCGGGAAGCCTGCTTCTCCCTCGCCCACTCCTCCTGCTTGTGTTCCCTCTCTCTTGCTGTGTCTTTCTCTGTCAAATAAATAAATAAAATCTTTAAAAAACAATAAATAAATAAATTTTCAGTTCTGAAATTAAAATGCTATTATAAAATCACCTAGGACATAATTCTAGATTTATTTATTAAAGTCATATGCATGTATTAGATACAAAGTTATTTTATGTAACCAGTGCTGCGATTGATCTACTAAAGTCACATAAACCCACACAGAGAAACTCACCATGGCTGTGCAGAGAGAGAAGAAGGAATTATGTGCAATTATAATGTATATTGGGGACAGTTTGTGGGTCAGACGTAGGTCTACAAACATATAAATGCCTCCATAATCTTTGAGAGTGTTACTGCTAGCAACCAGACTCCAGCTCCAAGAGGTTTCCTAAATGGTGTTCTGAGCCGCAGAACCCTGCTGATAACACTATATGGTAACATAACAGAATGCTGGGAACGGTTGACACAAGACTGTATATAAAGTGAAATTTCTCTCTCTTTCTTCCTCCTTCCTTCTTTCATTTCCTCCTCTCTTCACCCTCCCTTTGCTTCCTACTTTCCCTTCTTCCTTCCTTCCTCCCTCCCTCCCTTCTCTCTTTCCTTCTTTTCATTCTTATGAGAGCATGGGGATAGGTAGGGATAACCGAGGTGATCCTGTGACTGGTCTATGCCTTTGTCTCCCCATTTTATGATTTTTGGTTTAAACTAGATTGCCCTACCTTTGATTGCTCCTTACCTAATATTTATTTACTTGCTCCTATGACCTCCAAAATGGAAATGTCAAAGTACTAGCAGATAAATACACCAGAGAAGGCTGTTTTCCCCTCACATACACATGAAAATGGAGCAGCCCTGTTTCTGGGTCTCTCCACTGGTGTGAAGCCAACATGCAGGGAGGAAAGCATTCATTCCTGAGATGCATCAGGGAGCAAACCGGTGCCAACACACCTCCACCTATACTGTACCCAAGAGATTCGATCTGTCCCCTAAAAAGTTCTCTAGCCAGAAATGCAAAACAAAGTCAGCAACAGTTAAGCACCTCACTCCTCAAGTCAAACTGAGCCTAGGTGCTGGGAGAGAAAACGGAAAACCCCTTTCCTTTTTAACCCTGAGATAGATATTCTTTGTCCTAAAAGATAATCAAACTAAAGGTTTTCTTCTTTGAGGCTGTTTGCCCTGATCCAGGACTTAGAGATAAGCTTTCTCATCATCTATAAATTTGCAGTGTAGACCAAATAATTTTTCATATGTTAAAATAATAAGTAATTTTCTTACTAAGTTCTCCAATGAACAAATTGCAATAATTCTTAATAATCTATTGCAACTTTAATTTCTCAGATGTGTACAAAAGTATACATGAAAGTATGAATCTGCAGTCCACTAATCTCTTAGATTTGCTAGAAAAATCTCAGTAACCTTACTTGGAAAGAAAAGAATTTTACTTTTTTTCTACAGATATAAAAATAAACCTTTCTACCATTTTTCTCCTGTGAGATGCAATTATAAATAAAAAAGTAAAAGGGATAAGGGAGTGGGAAAGGGGATATAGGTGCAATTGTAAACACAAGTTTTTAACCCAGAATTCCCAAAGAGAAACATCACTTTCCCGAGAGAGAATGCTTCAGTTATTGTTCAAAAACTGGGTGGAATTTGTACACTGATAAATCCATTGGTTTAGCTCTGCTTACAATGCACCCTTAATCTCTCAAGGCAACGGTACCTATATACACAAAACAATCACTACCACAGCAGGTGTAGCAGGAGTATATGGAAAGAACAGACAGCATGTTAATAAGGAGATGGTTAGAAAACCACAGTCTTTCGAGCCCTGGAAAAGAAATGTGGTCATGAGTAAATTCAGCCTGCAATCAGAGACAGAGTTTTCATGGTATGGGTCTGAATGATGATGAGCCCAGACATATGTTTCTATCCTCCCTCACTTTTCAAATAGAAAGGATGTTTTTGCTCTAACTATAGCACTGAAAACATTATAATAATACTTTATACTGACAACCGGCTCATCTCCCCACTAAATCAGAGGAGGTGTGTCCTTTCCTCTAACACAGAGGGGAAAGTTATACTCATGCTCTAACAAACAGTATAATTCAGTCCTGATCTTTTCTTTTCTTTTTCTTTCTTTTCTTTCAACCTTGGCGAATAGCCAATTTGTGCAGCTAAAAAAGAATAATGCAAGCAAGCCAAAGAAAAGGGTTGTAGAGCAAATCAGATATTTAATAAAGAAAGGAAAAGGCCATTTCAATGCAGATTCAATTAGTTTCAAGTCCAAAGGTTTCCCACAGGTCCCCTGCAAAGACCTGTGAGTTATACGGAGTGAGGTTCAGATGCCCTTTTTTTAAAAGAACTAGGACATATCCCTATGGTCCCTGACATAGGCAGGAAAACTGATTTAGTGGCCTAATTCCATTCTCAAAATTTGAAACTCCAGTATTGCATTGGTGCCTTCTGGGCATTTTCCTGACATTTCACTGATGCTAAACTGTTCTCCATTTGGCTTTTTACAAATTGATACATATAGCTGGGAGAGCAAACATGTGTAAAGGTAAATTTACTATCCAAACTCTTGAATGAAGAAAGACAAACTGTGGACGAAAGAAAACTGGAAAAGAGAAATTCAACTTAGCTTTAAAGGGGGCAGGGGGACATCACAATGTACTAAACAACACCTATGATTAGCTTAAACGGGAAAACAGCAAGTCGTTCAAAGAACGCCAGTGCCAAGAGGTGGCTTGGAGGAACAGAGTGTAATTTCCATCAGCCTCTCACACCGCATAACTTAACATGCACAATTGCCTTTTCTGTCTTATGTGAAGTGTTTTGCAAATGCAGGTTGAGACAATGCCATTCTGTGTTCCACCCCATGAGACAGCTGCCTGAGCCACTCCCAAGTGCAAATCATGGAGCTGCCACAAAATTCAGATGACTCAGACTGAATCTGTTATATAACAGGATCCACCTATCATTTGTACCAGCTACTTGTTTTTTTTTTTTTTTTTTAAGATTTTATTTACTTATTTCACAGAGGGAGAGAGATCACAAGGAGGCAGAGAGGCATACTTGTTTTTTTTTTTTTTTTTTTAAGATTTTATTTACTTATTTCACAGAGGGAGAGAGATCACAAGGAGGCAGAGAGGCAGGCAGAGAGAGGGAGGGGGGAAGCAGGCTCCCCACTGAGCAGGGAGCCCGATGCGGCCTCGATCCCAGGACCCTGAGATCATGACCTGAGCTGAAGGCAGAGGCTTTAACCCACTGAGCCACCCAGGCGCCCTGTACCAGCTACTTGTAAGACACGAGAGTGCCAATCCTCCTGCTGAATATCTAAATGGCTAAGGGCAGGGCATAAGAAAGGGGTGACCAGAGGCTAGCTGGGAAGGGGGAGAAGGGTCACTATGGCTAGAGCTACATGAAAGGCAAGGAGAGGGGCATGCTGCTTGACAGATCCTTCTGAGAAAGTAAGGCATAGATTCTTTAAGGAAACGGGAGGGTAGAAGGCGAAGAATATGCTTGAATTAGACTTCGTTTCCAGAAATCGTAAGGAACTACTTACAGTTACACAAGAGGTGCTTCAGTGTACTTTCTGTGTGTGTGTCTGTATAGGGTAGGATTCCTTTGCAGAGTAAGGATTTAAAGCGAGCAAAGACAGCCTCGGGTCCTGCTTTAAGCCTGGTTCCTTGAAACCGACCCTGAGAGAGGCTGAGGGTAGGAGATGATTGCAGGGCACCTTCTGGAATGAGGACGCTGAAGGAGAAGGGGCAGACGGAGCAGTTGGAGGAACTGATCTCAGTGCAGTTGCAAACCAAGGACCCCGCCTATCGCCTGGGCAGCTCTGAATCTAAGAGGCCCCTTCAGAGAGCTCCCGGATTGAAGCAAGGGGTCAGCGCACTTGCACGCCTCAAAATGACCAGTCATTGGATGCTCTTCAAAGACATGGTTAAGACAACGAAAAGGCCACCATCAGCACTAGTCTGCCTGGCCCCTGGCGTGATGGTCGAGGCTTTATGAAAGAGCTCTGAGTTAGGCCCCATGATGAGAAGGTGTAAAGTGGAATTATTCTACCTGAAGAAAATCAAATTAAAGCTTTAAAACTTAAAAGGACTTGTCCTGACTAGTTGTTCTCCACCTTGCTCAAAACATGTTTAAAATTCTGGTTGAGAGAGATTTAGGTTCCATCTAAGAAAGAACTCCTAGAAGTGTGAGGCTATTAAAAAACCCTAAATGACTGCCAGAAGAAGGAGGAATGCTCCTTTCCTGGAAGGATCTCAGTTGAAAGCTACTCATAAGCAGAGACTGTGATAGGTCAGAGTAAGCAGACATTTCTCTTTCCTTCCTTTTTTTTTTTCTTTTGTTTTGTTTTTGTAGCCCAGGAAATACATTAGGGGCTGTTTTGTGTCAAATATAAACTGGAGGCTATGATAATTCACAGAATTCTCTCATTACCATTTAGCACCATAGTTTTTATATTCAAGATTCTCTCCCCGCCCCCCGTCTCACCAGTTATTTTTCAAACTTTAGTCAAAAAGACAATCATATGGAGTTTTTTTTTAAATGCAGATTCAACCCAAACCCCGACTCAAAATCTCTACCAGTGAAGTCTGAAAATCTGTATTTTTAATAAGCTCCCAAGGTGGCATAATGTATCAGAATTACTGCTCTAGAATTTGAAGTCACCCGGGGAAAAAGTTTTGTATAGCTCCTTGGACTCCAAGTCCTGTCCCTCAGGGGACAGGAAATAAAGCCTGAGAGTTTGAGCTCTGCTCTCTCGGCCTCCCCTAGGAGCTGCTCTGGCCCCCAGCAATGAGGCTCAACCCAGGGCTGGGACCCAACTCCTCCCTGCAGCTAGAGCCCTTGTGGGTCCTTGTGGAGGATCTTGTCACTCCTTCCATCAGCACCAGAGCCACAGGCTGACCTATAATGCAATGGGTTCTAGATGATCCTACGTGACAGTGACTGAATTCTTGAAGTTATGCTGCTAAATTCACACTGCTTTACAGGAACCGCTTCTCCCACCTCCTAATATATACGAAAATTCTCACGTACTCACCTGTCCATTTGAATTCTTGCCTCTCATGGCAAATAGAAAAGAAAAAAGAAGTACAAAAAACGTGGCTACGGGGCAAGTTAGAAAATTTTGAAGTTTCTCTTTTAAATAATTGAAAAGTACCTGCTGTGAGGCAATTCTGAAGCTTAAAAGAGAGACTATATGGTCCACAGTGTCTCTCTGTTGGTGACTTTCTCCTGCCAGGAAGTAGGACTGCCAGAAAAGAAAAAAAAACAACAACAACAAAAAACCACCTCAAAATGGGACAATATTTTATGGGGCTTTGGCAATACATCATCTCCATTCCACAGGTGAGTTTTACATGGTTGACTGGGGATGGAAGAAAACGTAGTGCTCCTGATTAATGACTCCCTGCGGCAAAAGGCTGCTCTTGTAAGGGACACTTTCCATTTCTACGTTCATTATGCATTTTAAGCATCTAGAGAAATGGGGACCTGCATAATTTTAACAATCCAATGCAGGTACATATTTTCGACAATAAAGGGAAGAGCCTCTTTTTCATTTTGCTTATAAAGACATAGGCTAACATGGTTGGCCAAGAGCCCCTCTCAAATGTTAAGAGCAGAGAGGAAAAGACAGTTTAAATGTCTGTACATTTTTTACCAACTTTCTGTTCTCACCATCTTTAATCTCCTAAGAAAACCCCAGCACACCTGTGTTTCACATGATAGCGGCTCTCAACCCAGCAGGTACATTTAGAGAAAAGAATCTGTCATTACACTAATGACAGTCCTGATGAGGGAGGGAGGAAATGCTGCCAGCACCATAGGAAATACTATCTCTGGGAAATTAAAAGTGTACTGTAGTGAGTATTGTGTATGTGTGTTTATGTTCTTGTTTCCTTCACTGGCAACAGCTCCTGTCAATCAATGAAATCTCCACTATGAATGAAATAGAAAATTGCTTCAGTATTAAAAAGTCTCAGCTAGATGTTAAACCAACAGCATTAGCATGGTGATTTTAAACTCAAGCTTAGATAACTCTAGCTTTATGCTTCTTTGGGTTGGAAAGGAAATGGGGTACTCTCCATAACAGATGCAATACTTAGGAGAAAAGTGAAAAAAGTAACAGCTGTTTGCTTAGGTTTGCGTGTGTGTTTTGTTTGGGGAAGGGGGAGAATTTTCTAGGAAAAAAAAAAGAGAGACTATAGAGTCTTCTGATCTACCTTCTATCAAAGGTCAATGACCCAGTTGCCAAGAAAGCTCTAGGGAATTTGTGGGAAGAAAGAGAGAAGGTTAGAAGGTTAGAGGCAAAGGGAACACTAAGAAATGAAAGTATGTCTGCCCCATTAATGGCAGACACTAGTAGCAGTTTCTAGAGCTGCCATTATGAATTGGAACCACTAACTGGCCACCAAAATTAGTCCTCCCTCTTTCATTGTGGCTAAACACTCAGCAGCTCAGCCAAAGACTTTATTTCACAGGCTTCTGGACAGCTAGAGGTGGCAATTTGACCGAATCCTCATCGGTGGCATAATGTGGAAGTGATGGTTTCCACTCCGTGGTCTGGGGCCAAAGGCACATGCACCCCTCTGTTTTCCCGACCTTCCCACAAGCTGGAATATAGCTATGCCATGACCAATTTTGATCTTACAGACAGGGATAACACACTGAGGGAAGAAAAAATAATGGGATGAAATGAAGAGAAAAATAAATGTATTTATTTCACTGATTATGTTTCTGAGTTTCTTTGTAACTTAGCTTTCACCCAACTAGTACACATTATAATATTCTAAAATTAAGATCTTATTTTTTTAAAGATTTTATTTATTTATTTCATAGCGGGAGAGAGATCACAAGGAGGCAGAGAGGCAGGCAGAGAGAGAGAGGGGGAAGCAGGCTCCCTGCTGAGCAGAGAGCCCGATGCGGGCCTCCATCCCAGGACCCTGAGATCATGACCTGAGCCGAAAGCAGAGGCTTTAACCCACTGAGCCACCCAGGCGCCCTAAAATTAAGGTCTTAGAATAGAACTAAAGAGCCCTCAGACCATACCCATTTTCTCAGTTTAACATAGACCTTACCAGAGTTCTAGAAATATTCTGTTTCAAAGGCAATAATACAGTGATTACTTCCTAAGAGTTTACACAAGGTACTTAAGAAAAGGAACACCGTAATATTTTTTCCAAAAAAATTATTCTAAATTTCTAAAAATTGGAATGAGCCTTGAAAAATCAACAATCAAAAGTATAGTAACCGGGCACCTGGGTGGCTCAGTGGGTTAAAGCCTCTGCCTTCAGCTCAGGTTATGATCTCAGGGTCCTGGGATCGAGTCCCACATCCGGCTCCCTGCTCAACTGAGAGCATGCTTCCTCCTTTCTCTCTGCCTGCCTCTCTGCCTACTTGTGATCTCTCTCTCTCTGTCAAATAAACAAAATCTTAAAAAAAAAAAAAAAGTATATTAACCACAAATGTGTTCAGCCACCATAGCCACAGATGAACATAGTACTCTTAGGGGCTGAACTATGCCCCTCCCCTCACCCCAAATTCATATGTTGAAGTCCTAATTGCCAGTACCTCAGCATGTGCCATACTTGAAGATATAGGTTCTTTAAGGATGTAATTAAGGTGATATGAGGTCATTAGAGTGGGTACTTATCCATTATGACTGGTGTCCTTCTAAGAAGAGATTAAGAAACAGACACAGAGAGACCATATGAAGACACAGGGAGAAGGCAGCCATATGCAAGCTAAAGAGAGAGGCTTCAGAAGAAATCAACCCCACCAGCACCTTTATCTTGGCTATTCAACCTCCAGAACTGTAAGACAATAAACTTTTGTCATTTAAGCCACAAAATCTGGTGGTCCTTTGTTATGACAGCCCTAGAAAACTAATACACATATGTCAAGGTCAAGCATTTTTCTCTGAGGGAGAACTAAGGAGAAATTCTTTGGGTTTTTTCTCTAACAAAATGAAACAGAACAAACAAATGAGTTCTGCATGGTTTCTACTAATTCAAATCAAGGGGTTCTTCTGGCTAACAAAGAGAGAACTTGTTCATACTTTGACTATATCTGAACTTTCAAAACAATTCTATACCCTCTCCAAAATAAGTCTGGATCCATGTCTCATGCTATATTCAAAAGTGAACTCCAGATAGGCTAAAGACCTAAATGTAAAAAGTAAAAAGTTAGGGGCGCCCAGGCGACTCAATCGTTAAGCATCTGCCTTTGGCTCAGGTCATGATCCCAGACCTGCAATGGGCTCCCTGCTCAGTGGGAAGCCTGCCTCTCCTTCTCCCCCTGCTTGTGTTCCCTCTCTCACTGTGTCTCTGTCAAACAAATAAAATCTTAAAAAAAAAAAAAACTGAAAAATAATAAAATAATAAAATGCAGAAAACCATCTTTGCCACTTAGGAGTGGATAAAGACTTTTTGGACATGAAGCTAAATCCTCAAATCACAAGTCAGATGGGTTTAACTGCATTAAAATGAAGAATTATAGTACAATGAAGGATGCCCTTGAAAAAGCTAACAGACCGGGCGCCTGGGTGGCTCAGTGGGTTAAAGCCTCTGCTTTCGGCTCAGGTCATGATCTCAGCGTCCTGGGATCGAGGCCCGCATCGGGCTCTCTGCTCAGCAGGGAGCCTGCTTCCTCCTCTCTCTCTGCCTGCCTCTCTGCCTACTTGTAATCTCTCTCTCNTTCTGTTGTTATAAAAAAAAAAAAAATCTTTAAAAAAAAAAAAAAAAAAAAAGAAAAAGCTAACAGACCAATGGAGATTCTGCAACATCTAAAGTCAAAGAAGATTAATATCTATAATAACCTACCCACCCCCACAAAAAACAAAAACAAAACAAAAACAACTCCTGCAAATCAACAAGAAAATAATGCAATACACGATAGAAAAATGAGCAAGTAAATCTCAGAGAAAGGTCAGACATCTAATAACTATGAAGGAAAGCTCAACATCCTTAGCAAGAAAAATACTGAATGCTTAACCATCAATGATCTTTCTACATAATCCGTTAGAATCGCAAAAACTTCAACACTAGATAATAACCAGTGTTGGAAAGGACATGGGAATGACAGAAACTATTAGATACTACCGGAGGGAATATGAACTAGTCCAGTAGTTCTGGAAAGCATTCTAAAGGGACTCGGGAAACCAAGTAGAAGATGTCCTTTGGGGCGCCTGGGTGGCTCAGTGGGTTAAAGCCTCTGCCTTCAGCTCAGGTCATGGTCTCAGGGTCCTGGGATCGAGGCCCGCATCGGGCTCTCTGCTCAGCAGGGAGCCTGCTTCCTCCTCTCTCTCTGTCTGCCTCTCTGCCTACTTGTGATCTGATCTCTCTCTCTGTGTCAAATAAATAAATAAAATCTTAGAAGATGTCCTTTGATCCAGCAATCTACTTCTGGGTATAGTAGTCCCCCGTTTTTTGTGGAAAACAAAAACAATCCCCGCTGGATCCATAGATATGGATCCAAAATCCCTGGTGGATGCCTGAAACCACAGATAGCACCGAATCATACATAGACGATGTTTGTTTCCCTAGGCATCCATGCCTATGATAAAGTTTAATTTATAACTTAAGCGCAGTAACAGATTAACAATAATAACTAATAGAAAAATTATAAAAAATACAATATAAGTTATGTGAATGTGGTTTCTCTCTGTCAAAATGTCATATTGTACTGTATTGTGCTTACTGTACTCACCCTCCTCCTCCTCTTCTTCTTGTGATGCTGTGAGATGACAAAATGCCAACGTGGTGAGATGAGGCGAGGAGTATGACGTAGGCATCGTGAGGTAAGGTTAGGCTCCTATTGACCTTCTGACGATTCGCCACAAGAAGGATCATCTGTTTCCAGAGCAAGGCTGACCAGGGGAACTGAAAGTGCGGAAAGCAAAACCGTGGATGAGGACGGACTGCAGTTTTTGACGGAGGAATACTCACATCCAGATCCTTCTGAGAACATGTGCCTGGTATACCTGGCTGTATTATTTGTGATGTGGAAGTCAGAAACAATGCCCATCCCTGGGGGAAAGGATAAGTAAAATGGGGTGGAGACATTGTATGAAAATTGCATACATTATCTAAAACAACGAATTGTATGCGAAGCGACACAGAGAGATCTAAGTCACAAGTTGTTGAGTATTTGTAGCACTCTTCCACTTATTGAAAGTACAAGCTTACAAAACCCATGATATATTTTCATGGGTTTCATTCAAAAGATATATAAATTAAACATATTATGGTGATTGCCTTCTGGAGGAGAAGAGTGGGTAGGAACTGGGAATTAAGAGAAAAATTACAATAAAATAGGGTCTTGCATGCATTGATAATGTTATACTAAAAATCAAGGACTATAATTAGCTCATTTCTGCACCTGAGATTTAAACACAGATACACATTAGCAAAACCTCCCACCCCAAGTTCCTCCTGAATTTCTTTCGGTGCATCATTCTAGCAAGGCAAATCTTCAATGAGGACACTGGAATTAACAGTGGCCTGATCTTATTAAACATTTTTGGTTACACTATCTCAGTGCTCACAAGCCATGGGCAATTTGTTGCCCCACCCGCCCAGGGATACCTGACATTTGGCAATGTCTGCAAACATTTTTTGGTTGTCACCATTTGGGGAATGGGTGCTACAGGCTCCTGGGTGGACAGGGGCCAGGGATGTTGCTAAACATACTGCAATGAATGGGACATGGTCCCACAACAAAGAAGCATCCCTTTCCAAATATCGACAGTGCTGAGATTGAGAACCCCTACACTCTCTCACTCCATTTTTCATTTACTTCTTCAGTTTTCAGGAGGCTGACCTTTAAGCTGACAAAGATGCTCCTTAAGTCCTTTTCATCTTACTCTTCCGTGATTCTTCTTCCATCTTCCCCCTTTCCACTCTTATTTCTCCTCAAGCACAATCTACTGTCTTAGGTTGCCTCTCTCCCTCTGGTAGTCATTAATCTACTTAAACACCACCCTGATATTAATTGCTCATAAAGACTGTGAATGAGATAAACTGATGGTAAGTCATTAATAATTAAAGAAAATTAATTAATAAAATAGCCTCTCACTCCTTTTCCTCCTCTTTCATATGAATTGCTCTACCACACACCCATCTATTAAAATAGGAAGGGTACAGATTTGAGATTTACTGAGGGCCTCTACTAACTCTTCATGAATTGGGTGAAGGAGCTAATGAATGTCTTAGAAGGCAACAGTTTAAAAAACAAACCAGGCAGGAGGGGGTCAGAAGGAGACTTTGAGATGGCAGCCACAAAGGGACAATTTGGGGCAAGATGGGTGTTAAGTAGGAATTGAGCTTCACCAACTGGATGTTTGATGCTCAAGTCCTTCACTGAAACAAGAGGAAGGGAAAGAGCAGAGAGAGTGACTCTTTCTTTTTAACTGAATTCCAGAATCCTCTGAGCAACAGAATGGGACTGATGTGTACCAGGTGGGATTTAAGTGTAAATAAAAGGACTGATTTTCAGATAATGGAGACTGTTAAACATTGAATTTCAATGTGGATATCCTACTCTGTTGGACTTAGTTATTTTTTTAAAGGACTTTAGCGTACAGTACTATACTTCTATTTAGACTAATGAGCAGATCTAAATTCTTAAGAGCTATGATTTGTGTTTTCGTGCATTTTTTCTTAAGTTTCAGTTGCCATTCGGTAGTTTGTCCCTTGGCCATTCACATCTCTTCTTTAGTGCCTTGGAGATTAAATTATCGTAAATTATCTGCAAAGGACTCATTATCCATTTCTTCAATATACCCTGGTTTTGGTTCTTGATGCTGCTAATGGTGGCGGTGTGTTTTGCTTATTTTCTTTCTTTTTGGTTTTTTTAAGAAACAAAAGAAAAGGTCTGGAAGGTCTCTGTAGAGACATTATCCTCCCCATTTTATTCAGTCTGAGCAGTAGAAATATATTTGTCAGTCTTTTTTCTTCTCCAGATAAATTCCTAATTCTTATGACTCATCTGGACTTGAATTAATTTTTTAAATAAAAAAGTTAAAAGAGAAGAAAGGCAGGAAATATCGGGCACATTTGCACGTTACTCTGAGCTCCGTCCCTACTCCAGCTACCCAGGAATTAAACCACCCTGTGCGATCCTTTAGAAATCACACTCCTGTCTCTTTAACAAACTGCAAATGAGAAAAGGGCGGACCTCCAGAGTGTCGAAGGTTCTGATTGGTCCGGCTGGCAGGAAGTGGGCGGGGAAAGCTTCGCGTCTGTCGGTGTCCGAGGCTGTGGGGCGAGAGGCCGAGGCCTGGCCAGGCTTCAGGACGCTGAACCCGCCGCAGCTTCAAGTCCTGGGAGTAGGAACGAGGGGTGCAAAACGGGGTCACTTCATCGCGGTGGGTGCGGGGCCCTGGCAGCCTTCTCGCGGAGGTGCGGCGTCCCAGCAGCTGCGCCGCGGTGGGCCTTGGGTCCACTCAGACCGCCAAGACTGCGCGGTGGCCCGGGGGCTGGAAGGAAGGTGCTGCGCGGCCTGTGGCAGCTGACCTCGCAGCTCGGCCGAGGCTCCTGGCTCAGCCTCGTTTCCTCTTTTCCCCTCTCCTGCAGGCTCGCTTCCGGCGTCATGGCTCAAAGGGCCTTTCCGAATCCTTACGCCGATTTTAACAAATCCCTGACCGAAGGCTACTTTGATTCTGCCGGGAGGGTGAGTTTGGGATACATCCGCCTGCACCCTTACCTCCAGCCCCTAGTGTTGAGTACGGAGCGCAGTTTTGCCTGAAAGAAAGGGATGAGCATCCTTTTTTAAAAATATATGTAATTTCAAGATAAATGTAAAATACATGTCAAAATATACAATTTGAGTTCTAACATTTCTATAAGAAGTCACTGTTGTTAATAGTCATAATTGAAATAGCCTCATTGATAATTTATATTATAAAAATTGGCGAATATGTCGTTTTTCTATGTGACTTTGCATTTTTGATCCATTTTGGTTTGCTTTTTAGAGAGGGGAGGAGTCCTGGTGGTATGTCACATGTGCCATGTTACTGCTTTTATATTTGTACGCAGATATGGGCAGGGTAAATGATGAGAGCAAACCGTGATGTGTGGTAAAGACATCTTTAAACTGAAAGAGCTGAGAAAAATTAAGGATGTAGGCCTGAAATTCGTCCTACTATTGCCACTCTTTGCAGGACATCCCCGCAGCCCGTGGGGGGGGGGATGGTAACTTAATGTTACTTATAAACCGCAGAACAAAAGAGAAGCTGGATATAAGATACTACAGGCCTGTGTTTTCTCTTGCCTCTTTGAGTAAATGTAATAAAGAGGGAATACAGTTCTTAAGAGTGTCTAGCTGAGAATTTCTAAGGGCATGTTAGTTTGGAAGAATTTCTTTAAAGTGCACACATTTTTTTTTTAATTCTACCAGTTTATTTCTTCTAAACCCGCCATACGACAAGCACTTCCCATGAGATGTAATGGCCTTAGAGATTTCGTATCTGCCAAGTTAACTTTATGTGGTTCTTTTGGTTCTTCCCTGGAAACATTTGTCACAGTGGATTAATTTAACATCAATAATGCAAGTAGGAGGAATGAAAGAACTGGAGAACAGTTGTAGGATAGAAGGGTACCAAAATATGTAGGAATCTGAAGTCAATCTGATTTTTTTTTAAGATTTTATTTATTTATTATTTGAGAGAGAGGGAGAGAGAATCTGAAGCAGACTACACTGAGCCCAGAGCCCGACTCCGGTCTCAATCCCACAACTAGGAGATCATGACCTGAGCTGAAACCAAGAGTCAGATGCTTGACTGACTGAGCCATCTAGGCGCCCCCGATTTTTTTTTTTTCAGACCAAAATTGAACTACCCAAGCAAAGCTTTCTATAATGAGCTTGACGTCATATGGCTTCCTTTTGGCCATTTGGACCTGTGTTCTGTCTACCTCTGCAGATCCTGAAGTTGAAGTATTTTGTCCTGTCTTGTTGGAGGAAGACCTGCTGTTTCATGCAGACTTGGCAAAGAGAACACTTGAGGATTTGTCCTAATGACAAGCCTTCAATAGAATATAGCTCACTATTCAGGCTGTTTATAAATTAAATCCTTTTATAAGCATTTCAAGAGAGACAAAAAGATACTCATAAATTTGAACTCTGGCCCCAAAATAACGAAGTAATTTATCACCTAACACATGGTTTTGGACAGATTCCAGAAAGAAACTGGCATACCAGTTCTAAAATTGTTTAATGTTGAACATCAAGATTCCGACCCTTGAGATCTGTTCCCCTTAATTTGTTAACACAGATATTTCAACAACGAATTGGTCTGTTTTCTGGCATCTATCAGGAAAAAAAAGGGCTTTTGGAGACTGCAAATTATTGCTAGAGTTTAAATAATTTTGTGGTCTGCCACAAGCCATCAATATTCTCTGGCACGTAACCTTTATTAAATGCAGTTATGTAACAAATAGAAAGTAACTTCCCTTCTTAAGACTGAGGTGTTCTTATTCTTGTCTCAAAGTAAGGCCAGGCAAGATGATAAATTACCCATGATCTATGAACAGAAGATGACATGTTCTCATATAGATTCTCTCTTCTGTCTAGTTGAGATTTATAGACCTTTTATATTAATATTGAAGTATATTTTATCTTACTAAATGTATTTTCAAGACTTGTTGAAATCTTAAACCTCTTGGCAGAAATTGTTAAATAATAGGAGCATGTCTGTCAATGTGGTTTCTTCTTCAGTGTGAAATGAGGGATCATGGTGCTTCAGAAAAATTACTCAGATATGGTTGATAGTCTGATTTGCCTTATTAGAAGTAAAACTTAATATCTTTTATAATAATTCTGATACTTCCTTCTTTCTTATTTCAATGTTAAGATGCCCTTTTTAAAAAATGAGATTATGATGTTAGCAGGTAGTAGTTAGGTTTGTTTTTATAATCCTTACATGGTGAAATGAAATGTTTGTGTCCATGTAATATTCCCCAACATTGTTTTAAAATTTTACTGCTCTGTAAAATCCAAGTCTGGGAATCATAGCAGGTTTCTAAAATTGTGGAGGGATACATTAAAATGACCTTTTAAGACACTTCATGATTCAGAACTTGCAAAATAGTTTTCAGTTGCCTTTAGGATAAATAGCAGTGCTTTTGTGGACATCACAGTTTGCCTTCGTACTGGTTTTCATGTGGATATCACTACCGCACAGCCCCAGCTTTCATGTGCTTTTTAATCCATCCCCAAATTATTACTTGTTATAGATCCTTGGACTGCTTAAAATCGTGAAAATATCAACAGTTACATCCCTGAATGCGAGAGACCTTATGCACACGATCTCATTTGATCCTCAAAGTACCTTTTGAAATTGGTGGGGCAGGTATTATTATCCTGACTTTATAAAGGTAATTGAAGCATAAAGAAGTTATGAGTAGAGCACAGTCACTCAACTAATAGTGGATAAAGATGTGGCCAGCCTCATTCACTGGGCAGTATTTTTTTTTTTTTTTTAAAGATTTTATTTATTTGACATAGAGAGAAAGATTACAAGTAGGCAGAGAGGCAAGCAGAGAGAGAGGAGAGAGGAGGAAGCAGGCTCCCTGCCGAGCAGAGAGCCCGATATGGGCCTCGATCCCAGGACCCTGGGATCATGACCTGAGCCGAAGGCAGAGGCTTTAACCCACTGAGCCACCCAGGCGCCCTCTGGGCAGTATTTATGAAGCCCCTCCTCTGCTAGGCACTGTGCTGGCCATGAGTTTTATAATGCTGGGTCTGATGTTCTCTCCACTCTGCCTGAGGCTCCTGATTTCTCTGAATTTACTTTGACTTCCTTATGCTATTTCTATAATTTTTAAAAACTGTTTATCCATTTTTCACAAGTGGATTTTATAAATGTTTACCCTCATCTTTTAATAACAAAGCAACGAGAGTGTTTCCTTAGGGAATTAACATTGCTGCTGCTTGAATAGCTGGAAAATAGCAAACATCTTCTGATTTGTGCTTAATTTATTAAGGTGACTTTTATTATAATAAAAAATACTAGCTTAAATAGCAGATGCTCCCTATTAGATGGAAATTACTGCATGCCAGTTTTTCATCAGCAGTCTACTTTAGTATTTTCTTATAAATTTGATGTCAGACATTTAAGTCACAAAATATTTCCTGCCTTGAGTAGGAAAATGTCATAGCACTTTTAAGTTTTATTAATTTGGGTTATTACAGATAAAATAATTGTCCAGTTCTCCCAGGCAGAAGAAGGCATAAGTGGAAATGAAATACCCTCCTCTATTTTTGATAACCTGCAGTCCAGAAGTTGAGCAGTCCGTATTTTTTGATATTTGTTTTTCCTTTAATATCTGCAGCTGACTCCTGAGTTCTCACAACGCTTGAACAATAAGATTCGAGAGCTGCTTCAGCAAATGGAGCGGGGCCTAAAGTCAGCAGACCCTCGGGATAGCACTGTTTACACTGGCTGGGCAGGTATGAAGTGCTGACTGTGAGCTGGTATCAGCCTCGTAGAGGAGAGCCAAAGCATCACCTTGTGAGCGTGTCTGACTGACTGGACACCCTCACATGCTTCCTGCGTCTGTGCATGTGTAATTGCTTCTTGGAGAAGGCGGTGCTCTCCGCCTAGCCTTCGGATTGGGATCTAACAGTGCTCTGAATTTAGGGCAAGGGGAGCTTACTCATGGAATTCATACCTGCCACAAATTTGGGTGGCTGCTTGTGAAAAGAAAAATTGATGTTTAGCATTACATAGTTAATTTGGAGATGGAATCTCAGGGGGAAGAGTTGGGAAGAGTCCCAGAATACAGTGTATGAAACAAAAGTAAGGAGAATTAATCCACAGATAATAAAACATTCCCAGATGTGCCATTTTTTTTTAAGTTACCACATAACAGGGATCCATACGTGAACACACAGTAAACCAGAGATTCCATGAACTAATCTTCCTAAATAGTCCCTGCTGGTTGGTTTGCATTCACTGTTTTGCTAGTCATTGAGAGGTTGGAGAAAGTTTGGACAGAAATAGTACATAGATGTCAAAGAAGTGAGAGAGAGACAAATGAAAGAAGGAACGTTGAAGAACTTCAGTGAGTTTACTAATGTAGACAGACAGAAAGATAGCTTTATAATCTCAAAGAAGCACAGTTTAGAGACTCAGTGTTTTCCAGTTACTCTGAAAAGGAGACAAGGAGGAAAAATTTTCAGCTTGAGGAATTTAAATTTGATTTGAAGGCAGTGGTGCTTGTCATGAGTATGAAGGTTCCCGGGCCTCACAGTGGAGGTAATCAGTGTAGTAGGTCTTGAGCAGGGCCCAGGAATATGCATTTTGTAAGCCTCAGTGGGGCTGATGTAGATAGTCCTCTATGGAGAGCTCTTTGAGAGCTTTTCTCTGGCAGGAATTTACTAAAAGCAAACCTTTTGGGGTGCCTGGGTGGTTCTATGGGTTAAAGCCTCTGCCTTCAGCTCAGGTCATGATCTCAGGGTCCTGGGATCAAGCCCCACATCTGGCTCCCTGCTCAGCAGGGAGCCTGCTTCCTCCTCTCTCTCTGCCTGCCTCTCTGCCTACTTGTGATCTCTCTCTGTCAAATAAATAAAATCTAAAAAAAAATTATTAAAAATTTTAAAAAAAAGCAAACCTTTTGGTAATGGCAAGTGATTCTCTCTGTCCTTATGAAGACAGGAAGGCAGATAAAAATCAATAAAATCATACTCTCAGGGATGTTTAAGGTCAGTGTTTTATAAAATAAGAGGAATGGACTAGTTAATGTTGGGCCCTGCCTCTTAGATTAGTTTTATGATTTGGGGTGATTTTAGAAGCTTAACACAAGATATGTTAAAGATGAGAAGAAATGTGAAAGTATTTTACTTCAAGAAGGAAGTTGTAACAACATTTATCATTTAAATGAACATTGCTATTCTCTACTTAAAATTATGAGAATTTGAAAAAATAGGACAAATACAATGCACGGTTATCTTTAGCTTTCCTCTTGATTTCCACATTGTTTAAAGACCAGACTTATAGATGTTTTCCTAATATAATTGGAGTTTCTATTATTTTGTTATTCCTGGGGGAGGTGGAGGAAGGATACTGAGACAGATGGCTAGATTCACTTCCCTGTCTATAAAAAGAATGAATTAAACTTCTATCCTATTCCCTCATTCAGATGAGCTTTATTGTTACATATTATAAGGTTATAAGGTACCTTGTTTTAGGGGGAAAGAAGTAAGGATTGACTTCAGTTTTGAATTAATAGTTTGACAGTGTTAGGAAAAACCATCAATCAGGCCTTCTACTGCCAGGACTATTTGAGAAACTGAGGATTAAATAGAAATGAAAATAGAAAAGAAATTTGACTCCAAAGCAAAATGCAAGTATGTTTAAATTTTTTGGCAGTTTGAGTTAGTAGTGTCATCTCCTTTGAATGCCAATATCCTTTAACTTTTTAAGTATTTATGATACTTATTGCTGGCTTCCCAAAGCAGCTTATATGGCAGGAGTCTTAGGCCAATTGGCATACTAAGCAGTTTAGATTGTTTTATGATGTAGCATAAAATCTGCCAGATCAATTTGCTAATGGCTTTTGAGGCAGGGGTCCTGATGTCTCTTAATTGAGCACTGTTAAAAAGCCATTATTCCCACATAAAATGGACTGTCTCCTCCAATGTTTTCACAAGTAAAATGCTTTTCTTCCCCTGCCAGCGTTTAGACAGTCTAAATAGCATGAAGCTCTGAGTTGCATAAGAAACTAAAGCTAATTTGACAAATAAAATCATGTCAATACCTTCTCTTCCCATTATTATATCTTACTAAGTATGGTGTCTTTATTATTGCAATTCTATTGCCAGAAAATACATTCATAAACATTTTAACACAATTAAATACTTGCTGTTGTGTGTCAAAGCAGGGTTTACATAATTATGTGTAGATTTGTATGTTACTCTGTGCGTGTTCCCCATGTTATCTTCCAAAGAGTGATACCTTTTAGGAAATAAGGATTCCATTTCTTTAACTTTGTTCACCAAAGTTAGTGTCATATTTTTATAAATATTAATTCATTATTTGCTCTTATTGCTAGTTTGTCCAAAATTATATTTTGGGAAACACTAATTTATTGTAGAAAACCTTTAAAACTTGATCATCTTCTTCAACATTGGTATTTGTTGAACATTTGTTGTTAGTCTACAGTGAAAGCTTTTGCAAGTTATCATTACATAGTTTGTATGAAAAAACTTCATGATTATTATTAATTAGAACGTTAAATTACCGTCCTGTTTTGTTAAGTTTCATTCCCCAAATAAAGTATGATCTGATAGTTAATGCTCATTCATATAGAATTAGGATTTAGGATAGGGTTAGGTTCTGCTGCATATACCTCAAAAAATCAAAATTACAGTGACATTTAAATAAGATAGAAGAAGTTTATTTTTCTTTTATATGAAAGAAGGCCAGTGTAGTCCAGGGTTGATAGAGTACCCTCAGGATGTCAATTGGAACCCAGGTTCCTTTCTTTCTGCTCCATCATCCCTCCGCCACTGACTTCTACCTCTTGGCCAAATAGCTGCTGAAGATGCATGCATTACGTCAGCTTTTCAGGCTGCAGAAAGGAAAAAGAGGCAAAAAAGAATGCATTCCTCCCCCTTTAAAAGACTTCCTGGAAGGCCCATTCAACATTTCGGTTTTACTTACCTCTTATTGGCTAGAACATAGTCACATGGTCACACCTGTTAGCAAGGAAGGATAGTAAATGTAGTCTGTTAGCTGGGGTTAAGTGGATTTGGGTAAGACCTAGCAATCTCTGCTGTAAGTTCTGTATAACAGGAAAAGTGACCCTTTTTTTCTTTATTCCTGTGTTTGCACAAGGCATTTGGACAATGAGCCTTAATTTTTTCCATCTGCAAAAAGATCTCTAACGTCTGTCCATTTGGGGAAATTTTTGTCTATACAATATTTTGAAATTTCCTAGGCAATATTTTGCCTGTTCTATGTTTCTAGGGAGACTCACGTTTGGAATTTCTTTCAAAATACAAATTTTTCAAAATTTATTCATTTTAATTTTGTTTTCATTTTAATAAGTAATTGTCTTTTCATAAAGCCTTCCATAGAAAGGAAGTATTGTAGGAATGCCAAGTCATAAATAATTTCCTAGAGCTAAGTGTAACTTAACTCAAGAAAGGGACTGCAACTGATTCTAAACTTAATACTATGAAATGTTAGCATTTTCTCAGCTTGACTGAACACTTCTCTGCCTCCTTTCCACTTTCCCTTGTCACAGGATTATAAAGTTCTTAATTTGTTCATACCATGCATTAATCCATAGTAAACCCATAGTCATATGATTGTGTTTCTGTTTCGTGACTAAAAAAAAAAAACCTACAGAGCTGGCCTGCCCAATTTTGTAATACCTCATTCACGTTATGGCTGAATTTGCCTCAGTTGCTCACTTGATCTTGGAAATGAAAGGAGTTTTAATGAAGAAATAAAGTACCCATCTCTTTTTAATATTACATACGTACTTAAAACTGAAAAATTGGACTCCCATCATTTTTCCCATTTTCTGTCTTTTTAGGAAAAGTTGAAACTAATAGTGATGAGATTTAATAGAATTTCTGTACCTATGTTATGTATACCTTAGAAAGCACTGTGCACAATTTATTGGTAAGGGGAATGTGTACAGGTTTTTTGTTTTGTTTTTTGTTTTTTGGGTTTTTTTAAAGATTTTATTTATTCATTTGACAGAGAGAGTGAGAGGGAAACTGCAGGCAGAGGGAGAAGGGAGAAGCAGGCTCCCTGCTGAGCAGGGAGCCCAATGCGGGGCTCCATCCCAGGACCCTGGGATCATGACCTAAGCTGAAGGAGCAGACACTTAATGACTGAGCCACTCAGGCGCCCCTGTGTACAAGTTTAAATAAAAATTTAGAAGAAGCAAATCACTGCTTTAGAAAGTACATTCATTTTACAAACTATTTTACAACTGAAATTATCTTGATTTTTATTGTAAATGGGAGCAGAGGATATAACACAGTGATAAGAACAGTTAACATAGGCTTGTAATAAGGTTCAGACATCATTTTCACTAAAGCCTACATATTCACTCCTGTGGGTTGTCAGTGCAGTTTTACAATATGTATTCCCGACTTTTACCTTTTTTTATTCACAACAGAGAGATAAAATGTCTTGAACCTAGAAAAAAAAGGAGGGGAGAATTTTTCAAACCTCGTAGCCATCTCATTTTGGCCAATGAGGCAGTTATGGTAATAAATCACTCTGGGGTCCTATGCTTATCTAGGAATGAAGCATTGTGAATAATCAATTTTGCAGACAGTAATTGAGAATTAACAAATTATTCCTAATATTCAGAAACAAGAATTCAGTAATCTAATAATAAAATATATTGACTGAATTTTGTTCCCGAGGAAATGAGGATCATCAATATACAGTTTCATGATCCTTTTACTGTTAAAGGACAGGCGTAAAGATTAAAAGTGATTGCTATTACTAAAATGTTGGTAGGATCAACATTTGAATGACAGGAGCCAGTGTGTGCGCACATACCTCAGTAACTAAGGTCATATGCCAGACACCATTCTAAGTGCTTTGCATTAATTAACTAACCTAAATCTCAGAACCACTCTATGGCATGGATATTATTTGTATCCCTGTTTCACAGATGAGAGAACTGAAGCAAAACAAGGCTGAGTACCTACGGAAGGTTACAGAGCCAGTAAGTGAGAAAGTTAGGAATCAATGCTACAAGTCTAGCTTTAGAAGCCTGTCTTTCCCCCATGAGAGTGTGTGCCCTCATGTGTACATCTACCCTCCACTTCTACATCTGGGTTCACTCCATACACTTGGTAAGTGAAGAAGATTTATACATAACTGTAAGATGGAGTGATTTGAGCAATAATAATGTGATGATACTCATGCCGTACAAACAATTTAGAAGTAGCTAATGACTAGTCAGTTTTAAGTGTTCTAGAAAAAAATTAGGATAGATGAAACATGAAAGGAATTTGGAAAGAAATAGAGAAACACGAGTTAGACAGGCAAGAGTAATTACTATTAAAAGTCTGTAGGAAGAAGTTATTTGAGATTGGACGTAAAGTAAACCCTGGAAAGGTTTATGGGCATTTGCAGCCAGAAGAATGAAATCTCCAGCATTTTGCTACAGAAGTTGCTTCTGTTCTTCCTAATCCTGAATTAATAGATTCAGCATGGTTTCGTGATAGAAAACTAACTGGGCCAAAACAGAAGCTTTTCCTCATAATTGCTTGTATTTGAAAAGGCTTGTTGAGGATCTTCGTGTACGAAGTATCACCAGTAGTCTGAAGACAATCAGTAGCTCTTACAGCTGTTAATAAGCGATATTGGAATGAATAGGTCCAGTTCTTTTCACTGAAATCCTCTTTTATAAAATTTAGTACATTGAAGTGTAATGCTTCATGATACTGATGTATAACATATGCCAACAATAAGCACTGAACTGTTCATTCTTAGCCATAATCCTTTCCTGGTAGATTTACCAAGAGTTCTTTATCAGATGCACTCCCAGCTTGGGAAGCAAGGCAGACATTTTGGTTCTTCAGATGCTTCATCAAGAACTGTTCTTTATGTCTGTGCATATCGCAGCAGACAGTGCAAAAGAACAGGAGTGGAGGTCCCTTAAGATCAAACCCGATGGCCAGCTACCGAGTAATCCTAAGTGGTGTCCAGGAATCTGTTGGGACTCACCAGAGAGCCTCACGGCCCCTGCCTTTGGGCTGCTCTAGGTTTTGTTCCAGGTAGCTGTAGGTTCCAGGAAGGAAGAGATTTTAAAGTGGCTTGTAAAATAGAAATTATAAAACACTGGTGAGAAATTGTTATTATAAAGAATTAAATGAGTAGATAAAGTATTCTCGTGTTAGAAATAAGCATCTGGGAGAAAAGATTGCTTCCTTTGCAGATAACATAGTAGAAAAGTTAAGTAAACCCAAGAGATAGCTGATCTCACTAGTGTCTTTAAGAGAGAATGAGGGAAAGTGCCAGCCCTCATTTAATTTCATTTTTTTCCACTCTTAACTATGATGATTCCTAAGGGAAATGATGATCAGCTCACACGCCAAAAAAAAAAAAAAAAGAAAAAGAAATACACACAGGACTCTAGGGGCTTTAGTTCTAAAAGACATAACCCAATCTTCTATAACCAACTCACAAAGTTAATGAGGCTAAGATCAGCATATATTTCCTCTTTTCAAGTATTAGATAACATTTTAAATAAGGGGATATGCAGCATAATCCCTGGAGTAGTATTAACTTGCACTCTAAATGCAAGTCATTAAAGTGTTTCAAGATGCTGTGCCTCTGATCTGCCAAATGTATAGCCTTTGAGCTACAGCTTTAGCTTTAGTGGGGCTTAGTTTCTGCTGATACCAGACTTATTTGAAAGGAATCACTGGCCAGGTATCTTTTCTTTGCAATTTGATCTTTTTATTACGTAGCTCTTCAATCTGAGCCAGCATTACAATGTCTAATTTGAGCCCTAGCCAAGTGTCCTTCACCTTCATGAGAAGCTCCTATGCCTCCCAGCCAGAGCTCTCAGGGCAAGCGGAAGGAATAAAGGGCGTGGATCTCCACTGGGTTAATTAGAGCCCTTCACAGTGACCACTAGATAGAGACCTGCCAGAGTGCTTTTTTGCAGACTGCACTTTCTCTGGTCTGATGTCATTGTACTGTAGGTTATCTTAAGTGGCTTAGATACAGGCTTGAAACAGCTGTAGGGTTTAAATGCTACCGGTGTGCTTGGGTGAAACACTGAGAGCAGGAAGAAAGTGTTGATAGATAAGAAGAAGTGGCAGGAGGGAAAGAAAGAAGACATATCTAAGCAATTTGCCTTTTACAGACAACCCCAAGGAGGCTGGGACTGTGTTTTGTCATTTTTATTCCAGTAACTTAAGCATTTAACACAATGCCAGGTCCATAGTTGGTGCTTCATAAATATTTATTTATTGAATGAATGAATGAATGAATGAATGAACGAATGAATGGAGAGTGTTCTGCAATTACTATTCTATAGTATACCACCTATACAAACTAAAAACAATAAAGCAAACTAGGTGGAAGGAGGAAAGAGTGCAATTCAACTCATTTCATATGTCTTAGGATGTGGAAGAGTCAATCACATCTCTTTCCTTTGATCTCTGATCCAGTTGAGAAATGAACTCAAAAATTTAAGAAGGCTCATAATATTTCCTTTATACTTGATAAAGCTGGATAGAGAGCCTGTTGCTTAAACCTGGATATAAAATGGGTTTCTTCTTTTTTGCTGCCTGACTTGAACTTACTTCCTTAGACTCAAACAGAGCATCTAGATTATACAAATACAGAACACTACATGAGAAAAAGGAGAGAGAAGAGGCAACACCTAAAGGCGGAAGACTCCCAGAAAGCTCAAGAGAAGGGCCACGTGACACATGTATAGAGGACAGTTTTCTAGTCAGAGGAGCCAGCAAGGGTGGAGAGAGGCAAGAACATGGGAAGACTATGCTTTCCTCTGTACTTTCTGTCCTTTTCAGTCAGGCATCAGAGATGAGACAGTGATTCAACACTGGAAATTCACAGTCTAATGGGGTTGGGTGTTTATTGAGTAGTGACTATGTGCTAGGGACTTACAGTAATCAGGATGAGTCACAGTAACTATGGAGTAGCTACTGTTATTTCCATTTTATAGATAAACATGCTTAGGCACAGAGAGGTTTAGTACATGAGGTAAAATCACACAGTGAGTAACTGGTGCCTTCAATACCAGGCATTGATTCCTGAGCCTGAGCCTTTAATAACTACTCTGTTGAAAGATTTATCTCCTATGAATGGCTGTCTGAGTAAAAGACTAGGAGCACTTCCCATTTTGACAGTTCTAAGGCAGGGTACTAGGGAAGGAGGAGGAAATTATGAAGTCCTCTTTTTTAAGTGTTTTTTCCTATTGGACAGTCAGCTCTGGAAATACATAAAAGAGAAAAGAAGAGGCATCTTCTGAGTGCTTGTTTGCCCTCTTTCTTTCCTACTTCTTTGTTTGGGACAGTACTATTTAATTAATGGTGTGCAGTCACAACTGGTTTTCTCCCTGTATCACCTGTACTCAAGTATTTGGAGAACAGCAGCTGTCGATGGACAGCAGTTTGTGATGCAGCAGATATGCTGGTCCAGACAGTGTTTATGTACAGGCTTTGTGGAGAGCACTGTGCACAGTAACGACAGTGACTGGGAATGGGAATCCTGCCCTAAAGACAACTGTAGTTTTGTTTTGTTTTCCAGAGAGGGAGGGAAGGAGAGAGAGTTGGGGAGGGGTAGAGGGAGAAGGGGAGAGAGAAGCCCAAGTAGACTCCCTGCCGAGCACAGAGCCTGATGCGGAGCTCAATCTCAGGACCCTGAGATCGTGACCTGAGCCAAAATCAAGAATCGAATGTTTAGCCAACTGAGCCACCCAGGCACCTCTAGACGACTGTAATTTTGTTTCAAAAATAAAAATGCACTTAGACACAAAATTAAGAAGCCACTACAAAGTACCAGAAAGTACCAACCTGATATAGAAAGGTGATCATACTGTACGGGGTTAACTAGAGAATTTCTGGTTACTTATATTTTCAGAAATCTGAAAGGGGAAAAAAACATGGTAATTGATAAGCTTTCAAAGTTTTGACTAGGGAACAGTTTATTTGAAACAACCCATCACCCTTTTAGGGAGTTCCTGTTTACGTATCACTCAAAACTATTGAGACCCGTTCTTGGGTGTTAGCTGAGTACCTATAGTGACTCCAGTGGTATTTCAGTCTGAGCATGACTTTTCCTACTGGAGTACACAAAGAGAATCTTTAAAAGACCCTGACCTGCAAGTAAATACCTTAGAGAGAAAGTACCATGGCAAAGGTTCTTACATTGGTGCAGACCTGATATAAAATAAACGAACACTATTTAGGAATAATCTCTAAAGTGCAGAATTACAGACAAGTGTTTTTGAGAGTTCATACATCTGTGGAGATTTTTATC
Organism: Ailurus styani; assembly: GCA_002007465.1. NCBI lineage: Eukaryota > Metazoa > Chordata > Mammalia > Carnivora > Ailuridae > Ailurus > Ailurus styani. Next base: position 2,498,129 of record LNAC01000199.1, on the reverse strand, counting down.
ATGTCCACATATATTTGAGACGTGCGAAGGTCTTGATTGGTCAAGATGAATAGGACTGATGATCCTTCAGAAATTCAAAGGCTTAGTATTAATTACTCCTCAACAGCTGGCTATATTTATAGTACTACTGGGGATAAGGGGCTGAGTAAGGAAAGTGCAGATTTAGAAGTGTCCCGAAGCAGTTTGCCCTCCCTTCCCAGAGTAATAGCTACAGAAGGAGACAGAGTAGAAAAATCTAGTTCAGAGCTTCCACGCTAAAAACCAGGACAGTCTCCTATTATGGCAAAGTTTTCTTCAGTCCTTATGGTATCGTTTTTTTTCTTTGAATTAGTTGTCAATATTTCAAAAACAGATTTCTAGGATGAACTGTGGGGGCAGTGCCAGACTTCCCGAACTTCTTATGCACAATGACATCGATCTCTCGTGTTCAGGGCAGCGCTGCCCTTAGAATGTTCCACAGTGATAGAGATTTTATTTTCTTGTCTGTTATGACAGCCACTACCCACCTGTAGCTATCGAGCATTTGAAATGTGGCTAGTGTGGCTGAGAAACTGAATTTTAAACTTTGTTTACTTTTAATTAACTCAAAGTTTTCTAGACACTTATGGTTAGAAACTGTCATATCGGACACCGTGGTTATAAGCAACCAAACCAGCTCTGCGAGTTGTAGGATCAAAGTAATATATGTCTGGGTTTCTTCTGGCCTTTCAGACCAAAAAGGAGGGGTTTTGGGGGGGGTTGTTTTTATTAAAAGCAACCCCTATCTACACTGGATTGATGAGTCTTCCAGTCCACTTGCTCCTGAAGTGCATCAGAGAATCACAGACTACTCCAGGAGTCACAGCACTCCCCACACCTTTGGAGGACATTTGCCCAGCCTCTCTTCCCTAAGTTCCAGACGCATCCAGCTGCCTACCTGAGCTCTCCACTTGGATGTCTGATGAACATCTGAAACCTCTCTGCCTCTTCCCCACTGCCAGGCCTGTATTAGACATGGCTATGGCTCACCCATATCTGGTGTCCCTCTCTTTCTGGACTCCTAGGAGGGTTAAACCTCTCAAGTTCAATGTCACTAGGTGAGGCGACCTCTTCTAGTCCAGGGGCTGCAGGTGAAAGTGGCATGTGTCGCTTCCAAGCCAAAGCCTGTAGTTGCTGGTGTGAGGCCATGCAACGCTCTTCATGTGGTACCTATCTAGAATTCCCTAATAAAGTCTTGCATGTTCAGTCCCTCCTTGGAAGACCTGGACTAACCCATGGGGTTATCTTTGAAACATGCTTTTTGGGGCTCCTGGGTTGGTTAAGCATCCAAATCTTGATTTCAGTTCAGTCTTGATCTCAGGGTTGTGAGTTCAAGTCCCACATTGGCCTCCATGCTGGGTGTGGAGCCTACTTAAAAAAAAAAAAAAAGAAAAATCTTCTGTGGGGGGGGAATACTACTCCTTTACATAAACCAATCATAGATTAGCATCAAGCCTAAATTTCTGTGTCTGGCTTTTAATAATTTGAACTTCCAAGGAGTCTATCCTTATTAATCATGTCATCCCCTAGCCTTCCCATCCACATGGACTTGCTCGGGTGATTGATTCCACTTCCTGGGAGTGCTATGCACAGCCTCTATTTCAGCCTTCCCCTTTGGGTCCACACCCCATCCATACCTTCTTCTCCGTGACGGAATATCCCCCCCCCCCCCCGGGNTGTCCATTCTTTCTCCACCAAGCCAGTCTCCAAAGCTGTGAGTAACTAAACAATGAACCTGGCATTTCTAAAACATTCACTGACTTAACATGCTTGATTCTAAAAGGTGCTTGATTGATTTTTTTACTGATGTTAAATCTGGGTTTGCATGTAAAATAGAGGTGGTATTCCCTATTTCAACTTTCCTATATGCCCTTTAGGAAATGAAGTACAACCAACCAGAGTAGGAATAATCTTATTCCTGAAGGAGAGTACTCATTACTTAACAGAATCAGTTATCCCAAATGCTTTATTGGTCATCTTTAATGAGTTTGGGATTAATGGGCAAATAATGGGTTAGATTTTGCTTTACTCATTTCTCAGTGTATCTGTCTTCATATGGATTATTTTCCCATTTAGAATATGTCAACAAGTTGAAATCATATATATGAGCAAATCTAACAAGACAGTAAAATTCAGACCAAAACAGCATTCGTTTTCATAGCTTAATCACAGTAGTTATCAGAGAGTGAACCATCTAAGAAATAGAATATTTAACATCAATTTTTTGTCAATGAAAATGTCAAAATCCCTCCAAATTTAAAAGGGGAGAAGAGTGGGCTTCTTTTTTCTTCTAATAAAATAATTCTAAAGCCTAAAACGATTTGGAGCATATTTTTACAATGAAATGCAATCGAAACTTAAATCTCACTTCAGTCTTTTCTGTTCTGTAAGAAGAGGTGAAAGGATAGAAGAAGGAAGCAAATCTCCTTATCCTACCTTTTACTTAGCAAATAATATAGAAGGAAATTTTATCCTCTACTCAAATTTAAGCCCAGAATATTCTGATTAAGTAGCATATCCTGTGATAAAAAAAAAAAAGCAGAAGCATTAAAAAGATTAAACTCCATAGGTCATCATGTGTTGAGTCTCATGACCAGTTTTTTTTTTTTTAAAGATTTTATTTATTCATTTGACACAGAGAGAGAGATTACAAGTAGGCAGAGAGGCAGGCAGAGAGAGAGGAGAGAGGAGGAAGCAGGCTCCCTGCTGAGCAGAGAGCCCGATGTGGGCCTCGATCCCAGGACCCTGGGATCATGACCTGAGCCGAAGGCAGCGGCTTTAACCCGCTGAGCCACGCAGGCGCCCTCATGACCAGTTTTGATGGTTTTTATCCTAGAAGCCAGTACAGTGTTCTTTCTCATTATGTTAAATGTCCTTTAGAGGCTGGAGTCCCACTCGATAATGAGTTTATGAATGGATGCAGCTGTAACCCTTCCCTCCCAAACCAAGCCCTTCCCTAGAGGCATATTAATATCTTGGTGGATGAGAAGTATATTAAACCTTGCAGTACTATTTGACTTTTTCCATGAAGAACAAATTTATTTTGATAAAAATTAACATTTGAAAAGAGTTTGTTAAATCATTTTTTAAAGATTTTATTTCTTTATTTGAGAGACAAAGAGCACAAATAGGGGGAGTGGCAGAGGGAGAGGGAGAAGCTGGCTTCCTGCTGAGCAGGGAGCCTGATGTGGGGGTTGAGGCCAGGACCCCAGGATCATGACCTGGGCAGAAGGCAGAGGTTTAACTGGCTAAGCGACCGAGGCGCCCCTGAAAATAGTTTTTTAAAGCATAGACTGAGGCCAGGGCTGCAAGTGTATGTAAGGAGACTGGCTGAGTTTTCCCTGCCGAACCCTTGAGGTTGTGTCTTTATTTCCCACCTTGCCAGTTACCTCTCAGCATTCGGTATTTATGCAAAGGTGATGTTATATACATGAATATTGGTAAAGATTGGAAGATCATAAGGATTAGGTTCAAGACTTCTAGCCACACACAGTTCTCCCATTTTGCTATTAGGGCATATGGGATATACAGTATTGATGAGGCATTAGATGTCTTTGACTTCCATATTTTGTCTTATACCCTGGACCTAGACTGATTTCTGGTAGGCTTGTCCAGGAAACCTTTTCAAATTGGCAACAGCACTCCTCACTTGAAACCCTTTTCATTGTGGGTGTTTTGTGACAGGAAGTAGACACCGTAAACTGCAAGGTGCAGCAGATTGCCTAATCAAAATATATGGACACTGAGGTCCAGAATGAGACAAAGGAGAGAACCAGAACCTAAGGTCGTGAAATCCCAGAAGCTGGAAAGATAATTCTCTGCTGATCAAAAAGGGAAAAAAAAGTTTTTCATCTAAATGAAATATTGAGGACTGGAGAAATGACTATCTGTTTGTCATGAGAAATGCATCCAACCTTACAATTGCAAACTTTAATGGGTTTTGTTTGTTAAAGATTTAGGCCAAGAGGAATTGTTGATAATGAGAGACAAAGGTCTGAAAAGGAAAACAGTCACTGGGCTTGTATTTAATCACTTCGTATTTTCTCAGACCTCAGTCATGTCATTATCTGGCTGTGGTGCTTACAGAACTTAATTAGGGGAGTTCAGGCAGCAATGGGAATAGGAAGCCAAAATGAAAGGGTAACAATTTAAACGGATCACCAGCAGATTCCTGGTGAGGATGGAGATGAAGCCATTTAAGAACCTAATTGGAGAAGAAGCTCTTGACATTGATCATTTGTGAAAAAGAGATTTTTTTTTTTCTTATATACGTGGTTTTGTACACTTATGTCTCAGACCTTCAGCACTGGTAGGTCTGATCATCAGCTTGTGGAATTACTAACACCAAGCCACTTTGAAAGAGCAGACAAGGTTATTAACTTTGGCAGGAAATGAAAATTTGGCCTTAATATACATGTGAAATTGAATTGTCTGTAGCACAAAGCTTTGGAGATTACCCATGCAAAATGAGAAAACTATCTAAATTTAAAATTGTCCTCAGTACAGTGAAAAGTAATTTTGCAGACTGCGTTTTTACTGCACTGAAATCCATGAAGAGATGGGCTCTATTAATTTAGATTTAAACAGAGGCTCTGTATCTTCTAAAAATGGTAAATGAGATGGAAAATGTACTTTAAGGGGAGAAATGAGTTTCTGGAAATGCTGCAGGCAAGCAGGTTGCCTACTCCACATCTTTGAGTCTGCCCTGAGACCAGTCAGCTTCATAAGGAAGCCTCTATCTACTGTGACAGGCATTTGGAATAAGGACATTGAGACAACGCCTCAATTATATGTATATAGCAGGCTTCAAGAGCAGGATAAGAAGCAAATCAAGTACAGCCCAAAGCAAAAGTCATTGGCATTTTTTACAGTGTAATTCCTAAAGTGGCTGGGTCCTTGGCAGAGAAAAAAAAATTAAGGAGGAATTGAATTTTTTTTCTCAGATCTCACATGACTTAGTACTTTTCTTATAATCCCTGCCTGGAACGATACTGGAGTAGGGAATTTGGTTACTCTACGTACCTTCTCACAGAAAATCTTAACTTCTTTATGAGAAGTTGAGTTTTTCACTCCCTAGACTTTAAATTTTTTTAGCTCATAGCTCACAAGAACAAAAATTACTTGTTTATTGATTAAGTAAATGATTATTTGTTAAATAAACAGGTGACTGTTTAGAGCCATGGTTTTGATAACCTGTCACATAACCTTCAAGAATAATACATGAACACACAATAGCCAGAGTGGGACAAGGGTTAATAATAAACTTAGGTTAAAGTTCTTCAGGGGTCTCAGAGTGTCTATTATTTATGGTTGCAGTGATGAAGAAACAGAACAAGTGCCTGTGTCTGGTTCTTAGAGCTGCTTGGTAATAAAGGTGTGTCTAGAACTAAAGTCATCTGAACTTCCGGATAGTTTAAATATGTGTTACTTGAGGGTTTATCAACAATCAATCCTGCTGAGTTGGCAACAGCCCGTTCCTCATCTTTATGTTATTTTCTTTTTGCTTAGGTATTGCTCTGCTTTACTTACATCTCTATGATGTGTTCGGGGACCCCGCTTACCTCCAGATGGCACATGGCTATGTAAAGCAAAGTCTGAACAGTCTGACCAAGCGTTCCATCACTTTCCTCTGCGGGGATGCAGGCCCCTTGGCCGTGGGCGCTGTGGTGTACCACAAGATGAACAATGAGAAGCAAGCAGAAGACTGCATCACCCGGTAATTGTATATCTTTTTGAGGTTTATTATCTAGACATCATTTTGTATTAATTCTGTATGTGTTAGTAAAAGAACATTTTAGTGAAGTTACTTTTCCCTCAGCAATAAATCTTACCACTGTCATTTGATCATGTCACACATCATCCCAATATACTTAAGGAACAACCATATAGTCCTATTTTATTGTAAAATGTCATGACACTGACACGCACCAGATCAAACATCAGTTTAATAACGAAAATGAGCTCAGAAGCCTAATGCTGGGATTTCTAATCCAAGGTGCTATCCAAGAGCAATAATTTGAAAAATGTGGCTCATTTCCTATGGTGGGTTGTGGGAGGCCTCCTCATGGACTACAAACGATTCAAAATTGCTTTTCTTTGGAGCAAAAAACATGCAAATCCAAAAATTTATTTTTAATAGAGATCGGGTCAGCCCACTAGAAGCTTGTGAATTATGAAGAATTGCTAAAGTTGTGTACTAATAAACTAAAATTATTGTTTTACTAGAGTTTTTTGAGCATGAAGAATTCTGTTAAGAAATCTGGCGTTCATGCAACTCTGCATGCAGGGCTGTTAGGCTTCCACTGAGCGTGTCCGCATGCAGAGAGTTGCAATTCCAACAAAGGTTTTTGGTTGTGTTTTGTTGTTTCATGGACTTTACTTTTTAGAGCAATTTTCAGTTCACAGAAGAACTGAGAGGCAGGTACAGAGATTTCTCATACCCACTACCCTCCACACATGCCTAGCCTTCCCTTCGCTATCAACATTCCCCACTGGAGTGGTACGCTTGTTACAATGGACAGGCATACACTGATGCATCATTATCACCCAAAGTCCAAGTTTATATTAGTTACATTAGTTACATCTTGGTGTTGTGCATTCCTTGGGTTTGGATAAATGTATAATGACCTGTATCCATCACTATATTATCATATGGGATAGTTTCCCTGCCCTGAAAAATCCACCGTGCTCTGCCTGTTAATCCCTCTTCCCTGCTCCCTGACCCCTTGGCAACTGTTGATCATTTTACTGTCTCCATAGTTTTGCCTTTTCCAGAATAGTTGGAAACATTACAATATGTAGTCTTTTCATATTGTCTTCTTTCACTGAGTAATGTGTATTTAAGGCTCCTCCATGTCTTTTCATGGTATGATAGCTCATTTCTTTTTAGCACTGAGTAATATTCCATTGTCTGGATGTACCATAGTTTATCCATTCACCTACTGAAGGACATCTTGGTTGCTTTCAAGTTTTGGCAGTTAGGAATAAAGCTAATGTAAACATCCAGTTCCGAGGGTTTTGTGCAGACGGTAAGTTTACAGCTCCTTTGGGTAAATATCAAGGAGCACAATTGCTGGATCATATAATAAGTGTATGTTTAGTTTTGTAAGAATTTCCTATCTTCCAAACTGGCTGCACCATTTTGCATTCCCGTTAGCAATGAATGAAAGTTCCTCGTGCTCCACATCCTTGCCAGGGTTCCAGATTTTGGCCATTCTAGTAGATGTGTAGTGGCATCTCATTGTTTTAATTTGCATCTCCCTGATGATACATGACCTGGAGCATCTTTTTATATATTCCTTGCCATTAGTATTGCTCCTTTTGTGAAGTGTCTGTTAAGGTCTTTTACCCATTTTTTAACTGGGTCCAGCAACATTTTAATCAGTGATTGTCGCCATGGTTTTGATTTGACCATGGTTTTTGATTCCCACTACTTTTTCTTATAAATTACTATTAGAATGGCATTTTCATCACTGATTTTGTATGTGGAGGATCTTTGGTTAATTTTACACTGTGCGGTGGTGTGTAACAATAGCGAATACCTATTTATCTACCCACATAGATTCTACCATGAACATTTTTCTATACTTGCTTTATCATGTATCTAATCCATCTATCCATTATTAATCCTTTTAGGAGCAGGGGATGCATTTCAGAGTGAATTGCAGACATCAGTACCCTTCCTTCTAAATATTAAAGCGTGTATATCGTTTATTAGAGTTTAGTATCAGTTTAGTTTTCTTCTTTTGACGTAAAGTTTACACACAATGAGCTGCCCAAGTTTTAGGTGTATTTGTTGAGCTTTGACAAATGCATATACCGTCTTAATTTGCAGCACAGAAATTACCTTTCTATTTCTTTGCAACCAGTTTAAAGTCATTAGCACACATCCGCTTTAGAAGCTCAGAAGGAAGTCTCATTCATTGAGTCACTCTTAAGTATCATAAAAATAAGCCCATAGTGGTCCCAATGTTTTATATGTAATGCCAGCCTTTCTCAGCTTATGTATAGCCAGATAGTAATAGTCTGCTGTGTGAAAAATAAAAACAAGATTTGTGTATTCAGATTGGGGAAACACTAATTAAGCAGAGTTAAATATACACCTTTACTAGCTGCTCAGAATCTTCAGTAGCTTTTGATACATGGGGAAAACTCCAGTGACTCTAGGGAATGGAATTTGCCAAACTTGTCAAGTAGACAACCCTTTTCCTCATGACATTTTAGGGCCTACTGTTGTAAGAAACCATCTTGGGGCATAGTACCACATATTAATATTGGTTTATTATAAAACACTCTTAAAAGTAAACTAAAATTTTTTGATACCTTGATAATAAAGGTGTTTTTGTTATTTATATCTTTTTTAAAACTTTTACATTTCAACAGTATTTTATTGATAGCCAGTAATTTGTTAAGATTAAACATATAGAATACAGATAATGAAAGAAAAATAGGCCATTTATGGCCACAGTTTTGATTTTTCAGATTTCTAGAGTTCATGGCAGAACAGGAAGAGTAATTATGTGTAAATTGCTTTCACATCTCCTCCCATTTAAGGGAAAAATCTCTGAGTCTTTGCAACTCAATTGAAATGATTTGATGTCATCAGATAGTTAATAAACCTCCTTAGTTGTTTGCCTTTTTACTGAACCTTCTCTCTCATATCACATAGGCCTTCGGAGCTATCAGAGACCCTCAAGTTCTCTGCGTGACATCTGTGTTGTGCTCCACCACCACCGTCATTTTTCTGCTTACCTTTCCTATGGTTTCTTAATATAATAGTCTTTCAGATTCCTAATTTCCAGTTTTAGAGATCAAAGAAGTCAGTGTTTCCCTATGGTAGGGATTCTTAACTTTGGGGCCCTGGAATCTTAGGGCTTCCAAAAAATAATATGCCGAAATTGTACTCAGCATGGAGAGAACATTTATACTTTTTTGGAGGAGCCTGTGACTCCCCAAAAAGGAGTGTGTGTGCATGTGCGCTTGTGTCTGTTCATGTTCAAAATGTCCTGCAGTTGGCTGGGGCAGGTAGTAAGAAAGAGAATCAACAGCACTAATTTTTCCTGCTGTTTGACTTCTCCAGTGTTCGTTTTCACCTTCCTTCCACACAGAGCTGGTGCCACCACTCAAAAGAGCGTTGCCTACTTACAATACCCCACTAAGTCACCAGTGGGACAGATCTAGTGCTGTGGGACCACTATTCAGAATGATGAAGAGTTGGTTCTCTGGTCAGAAAGTGTTGACTCTCTTTTGTAGTGTGATGAGTAAGAAAAGGACTTCTTTTTAAAAAGTTACAAACCTTTAGATGATAGGAGATAAAAACTCCCTTCCCCAGTAACACCCTGGGGAACTATTGCCAGGAGTGGAACAGAACTTGTCCTGATTTTATATGTCTCTGTTCTTCCTTCAGTGACATTTCAGTGACATGTCTCTGCTGAAGATTAGTTGCTATTAATATCAGCGTAGCAAAACAAATGGAGTGGCAGTGATGTGCTTTTGGGTTTGAGAGTTTTTGAAAACACATAAAATAACCTTTATGATTTACAGATACTATCATTTCTTCACTTTATCTTGAGAATATAGCATCTAAAACCTTCATTTAGAAATCCTACCTTTTAGCAATCATCAAACCCAGCTTAGTTTTAAAGACTTGAATTCAAGTCCAGAAAAAAAAAGGAATATTTCCTTTCTTGCCCTAAACTGTAAAGTATTATTTTAACAAGATGCTCTAAGCAGTACTTCACTTTCAAGTATTTGAAAAGTATTTGCTGTCTACTTTAAACTTCCCAGATGCAAATGAGTTTGGCTGCAAAATAATTGGAATGCTAATTATATATCGCCACCTAGGGGTAATAAGATCCATGAGATTAGCAAATAAAGGAAATATGGTTCAAACACATTTAGGTGAGAACATCTTTGGAGTTCATGCAATAATTTTTCCTTCCATAGACCCATTTGTTTAAAAAATTCACAGGAATTTTTCTTTTTCTTTTTTTTTTTTAAGATTTTATTTATTTATTTGACAGAGAGAGAGAGAGAGATCTCAAGTAGGCTGAGAGGCAGGCAGAGAGAGAGGAAGAAGTAGGCTCGATCCCAGGCCCCTGAGATCATGACCTGAGCCGAAGGCAGAGGCTTTAACCCACTGAGCCACCCAGGCAGGAATTTTTCTTTTTGAGTAATTCAATTCCCTTTACAAAAGTAAAGCAAACTTTTTATATGTAAAATCTATGCAATTTGATACATTGCGTTAAAACTTGATAATAAATTCTTAAATCAAAACTCTGAGGGCGCCTGGGTGGCTCAGTGGGTTAAAGCCTCTGCCTTCGGCTCAGGTCATGATCTCAGCATCCTGGGATCGAGCCCCGCATGGGGCTCTCTGCTCAGCGGAGAGCCTGCTTCCTCCTCTCCCTCTGCCTGCCTCTCTGCCTACTTGTGATCTCTTTCTCTCTGTCAAATAAAAAAAAAAAAAAAAGCAAAAAAACTCTGAGCTATTCCTTCTGTTTCCTACAACAGTTGAGTTTGTATCTAGTAAAAAGATTTTATTTTCTTAACATCTCAACATTAATGAGCTGCCAGTTCTGGCATGAGAATATTAGGGTATGTGTGTGCGTGTGTGTCCCTGTGTGATATAATTCTACCATCCATCCCAACAGCCCTGTTGACATTGGGGAAAAACTCAAAGTATGCAAGAAAATGAAAAGTAACCTTTGGCCACCCTGTCCCTATTCCTAAGATAACCACTGTACCACTGTGAGTTTAATGCTTATATTTATAGAAGAAAAACCATGCATGTTTAACCAATTTGATGAGATGCCTCCATTTGTTGAGGTATAATATAACCTTGTCATTAACTGCAACCTGCCATGCTTTTTCACACCCCTCTTTTCCTGACAGGGAGTGAATTCCCTTAAGGATACTTTTATAACTTTTTCCTCAGTCTGTTTCATAACTGTCAGCGCTTCTCAGTCACTAAAAGCATCTCATTCTGGTTATTAAAACATGGCTTTTTAATTTTAAGTTGTATTTCGCTCCCCTCCACACAGGCTTGTGGAAGTGGGGGGGCGGGGGGGAGAAGGGAACTGTCTGCTCTTTCACAAGTACCCCCTACCCCCTCTCTGGAGCTGGGACACTCTTCCCTATACCCATTGGTTATAGCCTGATGGCAGCACTCATTAGGTTTTTGTTTGTCTGTTGATTTTTGTTTTTTTGTAGCTATTAGTGGTCTCCAGAGATTAGCATTAGGAGCTATGTACCCCGTCAGCTCTAACCTTAACACTATGCTAAAATGAAAACACAAGCAGTGGACCAAATTCTGCCAAATAAACCAAGTGTACAGACGTTGATTAGGAAGAAGATATACCCATATGCACACACACAGGTAGTTTCCTGCCCTGTTCTTGTGGCTCAGGGAAAACGACACTGTCCCCAATCTTATTAGGTCTGATTCGTCAAACAGTAGTAGAGCTTGTACCTGCTCCCAAACCTTCCACCTATCTTCACCACTCATTCCACCAACAAAAAGCTACCTGCTAACATTTTTTTTTTTACTCTTTTATCAGCAAATCCTCTGGTGTAGATTTTGATAATGTTATTTGACATGCCAGGTGCCTCTGAATGGCGATTCCTGATGAGGACCCTTCAAATATAACCAGTCACCCCAGGGGTGTGATTTTGGATACTTCACATGCTTGTTATAGTACTTATATGCTTATAATTCCTAGTGTGTAGACTAAAGTTAGATAAGATACATACACAGGCACTGTTTATACTTAACTACTTTGAAAGTAAATTACCACATAGGCAACAAGAGAACTTTACAACCAAATAGTGGCTTTGTCATCAGGTAGTGTATTTAGTATCCTAAGCTACCTGATGACAAAGCCATTATTTGGTAGAGCTGATGTCCTCTCATTACTGCTTTTCTCTTGAAATTCCATGGCTCTTCCCTCATACTTTTCCAGTATGCTAAAATATGCTAAAGTCATTTTGTCAGGCCTCACCAAAAATTATATTGTTTTAGTAGCTTAAATGGTGTTACATTGAATATATAGGATAATTTAGAGATAATTGAGATGTGCTTTCAAAATTTCATGTGATAAAAATCCAAATAACAAAATCATTTTCCCTACTTACCATATTTGACTTTCCACACCCTCCCCATCACCGCCCCCCCCAATCCTCAAAAAAGAAAAGTTCATTCTCTGAGTTTAGACTGCAACTATGGTTGCTTTCCTGACCTCATTTCCCTGTGAACCTCACCTACTTTCTGGTTTCCTGGGGCTTCCCATGTTGGTTTTCTGGAAAGAAATCCGGAGCCTTGGTTATCCCATTCTGCCAAGTATTCCCACGATTGTGCCTGTATCTCTGCGGCCACATGATGGGGGAGCAAGAAGTGAAGCAGTGGGGATTCCCCCCACTGTCCTGGGACCACAGCTCCTTCAGTCTGTGAGGAAGGGTCCCTCCCTCAGAGACTTGGCTTCTGTGGGCTCCTTACCTTCATTTCTGCTCCCAACAGGAGATTGCTTGTGGCCTGGGGTGTGAGAAAACAGAGAGAAGACAAGGAAACAAAACTGAAGGCTTTACCCACTGTCTCTGACATTAGGAATTCCCTTTCTCATTCTTTCTTGAGACAGAACTAAATGGCTTCTTCCAGGACTCTCTCTTTCAGCCTTTGGTGCCCACTTCCAGGTTTGGGGCTGGTCTGAATTCAAGCCAGGAGAATACCATAGGTGAAAATATGGTAACCTCACCACTAGTTTGGTGATGCTTCAAATTCTGGTCTTCCCCACTCTGGCTGCTACTGTTTACTGTTTCGAGTCCTTACATAGCTGCTGTGTGCATTCTCTCCAGGTCTTGGAGCTACATTTACCGGGAGAGGTGCCATGGGGTGTGCTTATACCAGCTTACCTGGAGTCAAAACCAAAAATAACTCTTTCTGAAAAGCTGAACTGAGTCTATCAATAGAGAATTAATAAATTATAATATAGCCATTGGATGGAATACAATGCAGCTATGATAAAGAATGAGACTACTCTGATATAGAATGTTTGTCAAGATGTATTGTTAAATAGCAAGCCACAGAACATTTGGGAAGATGTTTTATAGATATACGTGTTGTTGCTTACATGTGCGTAAAGTAATCCTAGGAACATCCAAGAATTTGATAACCATGGTTATTTCTGAAAAGAAGGACTGGAAGGGGGAGACTCTAGACTAAATGCTGTACTGGGCAGCAGTTCTTAGCTCCTCTGGCCCCCACTGCTGGTCTTAGCGCACACCTCCAGGAGGAGCTAGGGAGGAGCCAGGTAGCTGCAGCCACACATGCCTACTCTTTTAGTCTTTAAATTTGTCAGTTCCATTGTGACCTGAAGAAGAATGTAGGTGAGAATTAATTTATCCTTTGTAGTCTGTCTCAGCCCACTTAATGTATAAGAATATAATTTATAATATAAATATATGAAAATATTTGCCTTTTATATATAAATTAATTTTAATATATTTAAAGTGCTTAACTATAATAGTGGGGTACCTGGGTGACTTAGTCAGTTAAGCATCTGCCTTCAGCTCAGGTCATGATCCTGGGGTCCTGGGATCGAGTCCCGCATTGGGCTTCCTGCTCAGCGGGGAGCCTGCTTCCCCCTCTCCCTCCACCACTCCCCCCACTCCTGCTCTCTCTCATTATCTCTCTGTCTCTCAAATAAATAAAATCTTTAAAATAATAAAATAATAGTAATTTAATGTATAATATATAAATATTTTTTTGTGCGTATATTTTTTAAATGTACCATTTTTAAGTATCTACCACTACCTACTCCCTTCCAAGTTATCTTAGGCATGTATTTTTATGGCCAGGCTAATTCACCTAAATAAGATTGACCTCCATGCTCCAAATGAAATGCTCTATGGACGAATGGGCTACATCAATGCTCTTCTCTTTGTGAATAAGAACTTCGGAGCGGAAAAGATTCCTCAAAGCCATATTCAGCAGGTACCACATTTTTGTGCTTTTTGGAGTCTTGTTAGGATCCCAGTTGTTATCTGCCTGAACTATCGGTTTTGTTTCTCCAGTTAGCATACCCCAGGTAGAAGGAAGGTGTGTGTTGGCTTCTAAAGGTCAGGTGGGGTCAGAGAGCTGACAGCATCACACTGAGTGCTATTGTCACACTCAGAGAGTGACGGAGCGAGAAGTCCAGCCTGCTCCGTTTGAGAATGTCACGGCCCTTCAGAAGATGAGGCCAGATTTCATCTCCCAGGTGCACATATCTCCTTTCGTGCCTGAAGGAATTCATCCTTTCTTTTGTCAAGTGAATCCTCACAAGCCCCAGTAAAGAGTTCAGAATTTCCATATCTCCCTCTTTTAGGCGGAATACACTCACCCCTGCTTTCTGAGTACGGAATTAAACTCTGCCCATCCATGGCCAGAAGATCCTGTCTGATTCACCGTGTTCTCCACACCTCTTAGCAAAAATTCCCGAACCTCCACCAGGAAGATTTTTATTTTGATTCTCATTATTTTAATTGGTTTTCTCCCTGTAGATTTGTGAAACAGTCTTAACCTCTGGAGAAACTCTAGCCAGGAAGAGAAACTTCACAGCGAAGACTCCACTGATGTATGAATGGTACCAAGAATATTACGTGGGAGCTGCTCATGGCCTGGCAGGAATTTATTACTACCTGATGCAGGTAAGAGGTGAAGGCGACAAAACTGAGAAATGCGCTTGCTGACTGTCCTGCCAGGGGAAGAAGAGTGGGGCTCCCCTCTGGTTTTTTCATTCTGTCTGCAATTTTCTGGCCTCAACAAACAAGGGCACTGCGTGCCAGAGTGCATTTTAAAGTGTATAAACATAAAAGGCACCGTGCTGTGGTATGATGTCCGATTTGTAGGTGACCGTACTTGCCTGCCTCGTGCCGCTTTGCACATTGAAGTGTTTTGACCTATACTTCTGTATGAAGTGCCTTCCACGTTACTCTGCTCTTTCAGCAAATGCCTTGAATTAATATTGTTGCATATTATTAGACACCACCCAGTGAAACAAATTCCGAAAGTAAGAAAAATCAATAGGAAACAAGTGAGCATATGTTGCCTGCGGCTCACTTGGAGAGCAAAGCCACAGAGCCTTTTCAGTGGATTTTGTGTAACTTACCTGAAAAATAGCTGAATGCACTATGCCCAGCCATTATTTGGATCTAATACTTTTGGGAGACATCAGCTAAAGTCAAATAGACTAAGGACAAGTAGGATTTACTGCAGCAAGCATAACCTGGAAGTGGAGGTCAGAAGAGGACTTCTCATGACAGCATCATTTCTGGGGGCTTATTTAGCTCTCTTTAAAGAGAAACTGACACTTGTGAATAAGAATTCATAGCAAAAGAAAATTGATTTTTAATGGCAGCAGAGGTGCCCCCCTCACCTTCCCAGGGTACAATGCAGCATAAAGAAAAGTGTTTCATTAATATGTTCAACATGAGTGCTCGGATATACATACTATTAGCTGGTTGAGTAGCTGGCTCCAATAATGCAAAATCAATGTCAGACCTCCATCTCCCTATAACTAAACAATGACAACGAAGCTGAAAAACTCAAGGTTATTATTGCCTTTGAACGCAAAGTCACACTTCAAGCGTTAGTGGCAGTAAGAAACCAACTTTTCTATTTGTTCTGCACTTCTCAATTAGGAGTTCTATAATGAAGGGTTTTGACAATTCAGACATAGACTCTCCTTTATTTTTCTGGCATAAACCTCCACGGGCTCTGTATTTCCAGAAGTAAATATATATTCTTGAGTTTTCAGGAAAAGAGAGTTCATATATTCTGCAGTTTCGCAGTGAGTTGGAGTCAAATATGTCAGAGACTGGACAGCCTCATGACCTTGCATTGAAGTAGATCGTGAGGAGAAGAAATCTGAAAACCTACGTTCTGAGCTTTCCATCAGCAGATTGTTGTCTATTTGAAATGACTTAACTATAAAAATTAAATAATTAAAAAAATTCCATTAAAGATGCTTTTAACCAAATAAATAAATAAAATTAATTAATTAAATCAAATAATTAAAATTAAATAATTTTAATGCTAAAAGTCCATTCCGGTAGGTACTTACATATCATAAACATAAAATATTAAACATAAAATGTAGTAGTATATTTTATCATAATATCTTAAACATAAAGTATTATTTGTAGCCCATTTTGGATAATTCCTGCAATTTGAGGAAAATCCACTCATTCTACTCTAGCATTTTAAACTGAGCTGGAACAGTACTCTCCGGGTAAAGTAAAATCTGTATATACCCTATAGAACTTAGTGCACATTCGGTACCTGTGCGTCACACCACGGGCTACCCCCTTACCCATATGCCCACCCCCCACCTGACAAGGACAACATTTTGAATTTGTTATTTGAAGAAGTGAGCTGTGCGTTGAATTAAGGACAGGACCAAGAGGAGAATCTAAACCATTACATCAAAAATGGAGGCTCAGGGTGCCTGGGTGGTTCAGTTGGCTGAGTGTCCAACTCTTGCTTTCGGCTCAGGTCATGATCTCACGTCTGGCTCTGCACTCAGCTGGGAGTTTGGTCGAGATTCCCCCTCCCTCTCGCTCTGCCCCTACTCCTGTGCCTGCTCTCTATGTCTCTCTCTCTCTCTAAAATAAATAAATAAATCCTAAAAAAAGAAAAAAGAGGGCCAAATTCTTTAAAAAAGAAAAAGTGGCTCAAATGCCCTATGTTAGCGCATCCTATAAATTTGTACATCATTGTATCAAAATAATCCTGCATAAATGTCAGTCCCAAATCCTCTGCAGAAAGGCTTAATTAGAGTCACACAGCAGTTTGAGATTTAGATTTCAGATCTCCTGACTTGTTAGCTTCCTCTTTTATTGGAAACATCTACCACCTCTCTAAATGTAAAAATGAAAGTTGCACTTACATTGTCTAATGCATCTCTTTGTGGTTTTTAAAGTATGATTAAGGTATTGGGGCATCTGGGTGGCTCGGTTGGTTAAGCATCCGACTCTTGATTTCAGCTCAGGTCTTCATTGTGATTTCTTTTTTTTTTTTTTTTTAAAGATTTTATTTTATTTATTTGACAGAGAGAGAGAGAGAGAGATCACAAGTAGGCTTGAGGTTGAGAGGCAGGCAGAGAGAGAGGAGGAAGGCTCCTTGCCGAGCATGGAGCCTGATGCGGGCCTCGATTCCAGGACCCTGAGATCATGACCTGAGCCAAAGGCAGAGGCTTTAACCCACTGAGCCACCCAGGTACCCTTCATTGTGATTTCAAGCCTTACATTGGGCTCCATGCTGGCTGTGGAGCCTACTGAAAATAAAAATTAAATAAAGTATGCCTATGGTAGTAAAACCTTAGGAAACATCTCTTGTGCTCATGCATTGACTTAGGAAAATTATTTATATGTATGCATACAGTGATAAAAACTGAAAAATAGTACATACATAAAGTCCCAAGAGTTAATGGCTAGCCTAATTTTAGTATGTTCCAATAGGTAAAAAAAATTGGAATGGAATCCAAAACCTTTTAATGACTTCTAGTTCCTTTTGGTCATGTTTCCTTTCTGGCTTAAAACTAATTCCAGGGGCACCTGGGTGGCTCAGTTGGTTAAGCATCCAATTCTTGATTTCAGCTCTGGTTATGATCTCAGGGTTGTGAGATCAAGCCCTGCAGCAGGCCTTTGCTGGGCTGGAGTCTGCTCAAGATTAATTCTGTCTCTCCCTCTGTCTCTCCCACCCCCTCTCTCTCTGTCTCCCTCTCTTTAAAACACGCTCACGTGCACACGCGCGCGCGCGCACACACACACACACACACACACACACACACTCACTCACTCACTCACTTATCCCAGAGGTTTAGGAATATCTGTTTGCTTTAGCAGAACTAATCATTCCCTTTCTCATTTTTAGCCCAGCCTTCAAGTGAATCATGTGAAGTTACAAAATTTGGTCAAGCCCAGTGTAGATTATGTCTGCCAGCTGAAATTTCCTTCCGGCAATTATCCTCCTTGTGTGGATGATAATCGAGATCTTCTAGTCCATTGGTGTCATGGTTCACCTGGAGTGATCTACATGCTCATCCAGGCCTATAAGGTACTGTGGATTTTCTCATTTTCAAAATAAATTCTATAACTTAAAATTGTTTTTATACATAATCTTTAAAGGACCATTAGATAAATTACTTGTTGGACCTACAATCACTTTGCTAAATGGATTATAATTCATTCTCATAGTATCCATCTGTATTAGGACAGACACTATTTCATAGATCAGGAGACTGCTTCACTGACAGAATAGCCAAGATTATAGCATCAGTGGCAGAGCCAAGATAAGTATCCCAGAAGTTCGGTTAAAAACCGAACATCTCTTGTGAGATGGAGCCCACTTAAGATTCTGCTCCCCTGCCCCTCCCACTGTATTGGGCCACCTGGGTGGCAGTTTGTTAAGTGTCCAACTCTTGGTTTCAGCTCAAGTCATGAGCTCAGGGTCGTGAGATGGAGCCCCACATCAGACTCCGCACTCAGCGCAGAGTCTGCTAAAGTTTCTTTTCTTCTCCTTCTACTCCTACCTACCACACTTTATCTCTTGCTCTCTCACAAATAAATAAATACATCTTTTTAAAAAAAAATAGAATCTTTCTTGTGCATTGCTGGTAGGATTGTAAGTGGTGGGGCTACTATAGAAGAGAGTTTGGTAGTTCCTCAAAAAATTAAACATAGAATTAATATATCATTCAGCAATTCAACTCCTAGGTATATATACCCCAAAAAATTAAACACAAGGATTTATGTAGATACTTGTGCACAGATGTTCCACAGCAGCATTATTTACAATGGCCAAAAGGTGGATGCAGTTCACTTGTCCATCCACAGATTAATGTATAGACAAAATGTGGTGTGTGTATATATACTTATATACAATGGAATATTATTGAGCCATATGAAAGAATGAACTTCTGAGCTATACTGCAGCATGCATGATCCTTGGAAATACTATGCTAAGTGAAATAAACCAGATGCTAAAGGACAAATGTATGATTCCATTTATATGGTGTGGTGGTTAGTATGAGGTATGTAGAGTAGACAAATTCATACAGAAAGTAGAAGTTAGCAGGAACTGGTGCTGGGGTGGGAGTGCATTATCATTTAATGGGTACGGAGTGTATTTGGGGTGATGAAAACGTTTTGGAAATAGTGGTAATGATTATACAACATTGTGAAGGTAATTAATGCCACTGAATTATACACGTCAAATGATTAAAATTGTAATTTTTATATTTTCTTTATTTTACTATGATAAAAGAAATGCAAATATCATTTCTAAAAAGCATGCTATGGCAGAGCCATTAGCAAAGAAGAAAAGGGTTTTATTTGAGAGGAAAAAAAACAACAACAGAAGTTAACCAAGATATCTGTGTCCATTGGTGCCAGATCTACAAATCACAAATCTATGGACCATAAACAAGCATTAGCATTTCATATTCTAAGTAAGCTTTTAGTATATCAAATTTTACTTGCAGAAAGTTGGATATAATGGAAAAACTTTTTAAACTACCTTATTCTACTTTTAAGAACACTTAGTTTGCAATGAGACATAGAATGTCTACTCAGAATATTTCTTGAGTCTTTGATCTGTAGAAGATTATAAAGGCGTATCTCTATTATTCTGACAATGTATAGTGTTTTACGATCAAATCCATTTCTGTAATCAATTTTCTAAACAGTGTCTTCTCCAGTTTGTAAAGAAGTGTCCTGATGGCGAAGGGCATTATTGTTAACCAAAGAAGATAGCATGTGGTCCTTTGGAAAATAACTAATGATAATAGCAAGTCACAAGTAAACTGATGCTACTTCTCTAGTAACACTTACAACTGTAAGCACAGAGCCCACATAAAATGTAGATGGCACAGACAAGGTCATAGGCAGTTATTTAAAAGCAAAGCTAGTAAAGTTTTGTAATTCGCCCCTACCGACAGGACCCATCTCTCTGGCTCTAAATCCCTTGCCCTTTCTTGCCAGGCCACCTCCATCTCACCTCCCTTCTGCCCTCTCCCCTCCCTTCCCATCAGGAAGGCATGTCAGTAGAAGTTTCTCATATGTCGCTTGTAATAAGACTTGCCCTTGGCTCGACAGGTGTTCCGAGAGGAACGGTACCTCAACGACGCTTACCAGTGTGCTGACCTGATCTGGAAGTATGGGCTGCTGCGGAAGGGGTACGGGCTGTGTCACGGCGCTGCGGGAAACGCCTACGCCTTCCTCACGCTCTATAACCTCACGCAGGACAAGAAGTATCTGTACAGGGCCTGTAAGGTAGGCATCAGAGCTATCGGAAAGAAAACACCTTCCCCCGGGAGACTGTAGAAGGGGCTCTAGTTCAATCTGATTTGATTCGTCTATCTTTTAAACCATCAGGAGTCTGTGGAACAAATCCATTATGTAAGAAAAGCCTTCCAAGTCCATTCAGTTGAATTTTCCTTCTTGTATAAGGACGTAGTTCTACTCAACAGCGCTTATGAGGGGACAATAGAAAGTTCTGCTTTGATAACCTGGGAGACAGTGGCTCAGACAGCTCATAACATCCCTCCCTTCTGCGCTTCATCCTCTCTTTGAGACCATCTGTTTCTCTATATCCAACCCCTTTTTTCTGCCTCGAAGATAGTTTTTGACTTTTCGGAGTAATTCTTAGGGATAATCTCTATTCACTTTTGAGGGTCTCTGGGAGACGTCACTGCAGTAATTTACCTTGGTCTCACTTTCAGTTTGCTGAGTGGTGCTTGGATTACGGAGAACACGGTTGCAGAACGCCAGACACCCCCTTCTCCCTCTTCGAAGGTATTTTCCACATGATTACTTAATTGCCTCGTAATGTCAGAATCTACTTCTCTGCTCTTGGTAATCAATGAATTTGAATTTGAGCTTTATCAACAAATTAATTTTATAGTCATATCTTGAACAACTTCTTTCCTTCCTAATATGAAAACTCAATATTTTTTTAAAAGATTTTATTTATTTATTTATTTGACACAGAGAGAGATCAGATCACAAGTAGGCAGAGAGGCAGGCAGAGAGAGAGGAGGAAGCAGGCTCCTGCTGAGCAGAGAGCCCGATGTGGGGCTCGACCCCAGGACCCTGAGATCATGACCTGAGCCGAAGGCAGAGGCCTTAACCCACTGAGCCACCCAGGCGCCCCTAAAAACTCAATATTAAAAATCAAGTAATACATGGACTCTCTCAGACCTAATACTAGTCGTCTTAATGACAACCACCATCTATGGAGCCAGGCGCACACTTGGCATTTTGAAGATGCCATCGTAAATCATGTCAGCAAAAACATACATGCATCATTATCCTCAGGTCACAAATGAGGACACTGAAGCTCAGACAGGTAGGTGGGCCATGGTGCCATGTGAAGGCGCTGACACGTGATAAATGGCAGGCCTGTGCCTTGAATTTCTCCGGTTCAGCTCTCCTTCCTGTCTTCCTCCCGGTCGAGGAGACTGAGCACCTCACTAGTGATCTCCTCTAGTGTTGACCTGCCTGCAACATACATAAATCCAGGCAGACACCCCTTGCACTGAAACCCTTGCCATTAGTATCATGTTGTTGATGCTACAGAACGAAGGCACTGTATAAAACGGAGTCATTTGGTGAAATAACTTCTGCCTCTTTTTCTTCCTGCAGGAATGGCTGGAACAATATATTTCCTGGCTGACCTCCTCGTGCCCACAAAAGCCAGGTTCCCTGCGTTTGAACTATAAAAGGAAAGCCTGCCCCCTGCAACTCACTGCATGACCCTTTCTGTGTATCAAACTGGAGTGAGTGCTCTCATTGCTTTTCAAGGAAACATAGAGTCAAACCGTGTACTCTATTTACTTGTCTTGCTGTTTTTGTTTTGTTTTTTCAGAACTTGTCTTCAGTTTCTTTTCTTTATCATTTACTTTTACTTAAAAGTATCCAAGGAAATGTTTTGACTTTAACCTCAATTTCTTCCTAAAGGTAGGATGAGTGTTATGTACAGTGTTTTGAGGGCATAGGGATATATATTTTTCAGAACTTGGAGGAAATCTCTTACTTAAGCTTATGAATATAACTATCTGTTGCTATTCTAAAAATGTTTAAAGGAAACTAAATGTAGATAAAGATAAATAATATGGTTACGGGTGGATATCGCCCTCCACCTTTATAGTATTTTTCCTCCAACAGGGCAGACAGTTTTATGACTGTTTTTCTTTAGGTGGTTGATTGTGAAGGGGGACAAAAATAGTAAGTATACGCTCTTCTGAGACAAAAGTTGCAAGAGTTACAGACTGGTTTAAGGACCTAAATACCGCTTTTCAAATTCACAGTGCCGGTTTAACTAGAGATAAACAAGACACTGTCAGATTTGCTTCCTTGTGGTAGTAAAGCATCCAGAGTCTATAAGTCAACATTTTTATCAAAAAGTTCTAAAATGCTATGGTGGTTTTGACCGTTCTGATTTGAAGGTTAGTTTCAAGATAAGCTAACAAAAAGTTTATTGTTTTTTCTAAAATAAGCAAGTGTATTTTTCAACTATTTATTTACATTTGTTTGTTCTTTGGAATTTGTTTAAGATCAGGAGACGAGTTTTCTGTATGTGAATGCGTTGTGACTTAGGGTCTGGGTCCACCCTGTCCGCCTGACCTTCTAAATTTTGACTTGTGTTTTACTTCCTTGGCGATGCTTATGCTTTTAGTGCTTGCTCTTTGGTACAAGCCATAAGGTATTTTCCTTCCTTTCAATCTATCTGGATGTTTGTCTTTTCACTAAATAGTACAGTGCTCTACATCTCTTTAAAAGGGGGAAGGAGGGCTACGTAGCCAATAACTTGAACAAAAACACTAAGCTTTCCATAGAAATGCTGTTTATTTAGGAGGTATTAGCCACTGAAAATGTTTAGACCAAATAGATCCTATCTCTCTGCATATCCTAAGCTTAATCTTCCTCGGTTTCTGAGCCTGTGGGATCGTGTATTTATATGGTAGATGAAGGATCCCTGGTTCTTCACATTCTGTATAAATGTTCCAACTCATCAGCTTCCCCTCCCTCCCTTCCTTCGCTGCCTTTTCCAGAGTGGTTTCATCCTTTCTGTATGTTTCGACTGATTTTAGGACATTTTGCAGCTTTACAAAACAGGGTCTAAGAATTTTAAATGTGCCTATTTCATGGCTTTCTTGGTCACAAAAGCATGCTATTTTTATTTTAACTTTGAACCAAATCCCACTGGGTATATGTTGGTTCCTGTGGATAGTAGTCCCCTATTATTTCACAATCAGCACCAAAATAGCTTATATTATTGGAAATTGTCTGATCCTTTAAAGGTGACTGACAGAAGGATCTGAAAAAACAGCCCACTGCTGAGTTCCTAGGATTAGCTTATTCCTCTGTGACTCACACCATTGGGCAAACCTTGTGCCTCTCAGATGTCTGAAGTGCTGGTGAGCTGTGCCTTTCTCCCGGATGTTTCCGATGAGCCGTGGTGGCATTTATAGTAAAGCTAATTTGCCTTGGGCTGGGTGTCCATCTTGAAAGAATAAAACCCACGTAGTTTAGTTAAATGTCTTACTATGCCGTGCCTGTACTTTTAGCTACTATAATTACTAACCAAGGGAAAGAGGGCCAAACACACCTTCTCTTAGCCAGAGGAAACTTAATCACGGTGCATCTCCAAACATCTTGATTAGTTGAACCCCAGGAAGACTTCAGGGCTGCAAGAACATTTTGAATAAGATTCTTGTTAATACTTAGATTGCAGTTTAACTGCTGCCACCCATCCATTAACAAATTCATCAGTACAAACACAATTTAGGTTTCATTTTTTTTCTTAGGCTTTTTAGGACTTATTAAACTGGCAGGATTTTCAGTTCGTGCCATTGTTAGTTTTCTTTATGGTTAAGAGGTAAGAAAATTGGGCGCCTGGGTGGCTCAGTGGGTTAAAGCCTCTGCCTTCGGCTCAGGTCATGATCTCAGGGTCCTGGGATCGAGGCCCGCATCGGGCTCTCTGCTCAGCAGGGAGCCTGCTTCCTCCTCTCTCTCTGCCTGCCTCTCTGCCTACTTGTGATCTGATCTCTCTCTGTGTCAAATAAATAAATAAAATCTTTAAAAAAAAAAAAAAAGAGGTAAGAAAATTCGATAGGCTTTTAAACTCAAGCCAAAGCTATGAAACTAACACCACTGCCCTAACATCGTGGTGGAAATTGAGAAACTTTTATACCAGCTTTCTTAGTTTTAAAAGGAAGAGGCATCATTGCAGTTCTATTTCTGTTACATCATTTTCCCTCAGCTATTTTCATCTTCCTTTCTTTTTTTTTAATTAAAAAAAAAAAAAAAAACCTTCGCAAGGGCTGCTTCCCAAAAAACTCCACAGTATCTCTTCTCTCCCCATGCAAAGACTAGGGAGTAAAACTCTTAAGAGCTTGTTGAGCTGTGCTCACCTCTCCCGCCATGTGTTTCTGTTCCTGTAGTGAGGACGCATTACAGAAGTAAACTTTTCATCATGTAAAAAATGTGAACGTTCTCACAGCCATTGCCATCTATCCCATTGGGCTTTGGTATTTCATCCTTAGAGTCACCGGTTTCCTTTTCATCTTTGATGTCAGTTCTGATTATTTGACATCAAAAGCCTTCGTGGTAGGAAGAGTTTGAGGTAAAAGTGGATCCAAGACCACTTTTATCTTCTCATTGCCACTTCCCTACATAGGTGAATTGAGAGACAACTCTGCTCCTATGTCCCTGCGTTCATTTGTGTCTGATCTTTCAGTGCCCTGCCTTCTGCTAGCTGATCTGAAATACAGAATGTGAAGAGTGAACATTTATTCATCTACTCCTTTGGCTACTGGAACTCATCTGCAGTCCTTTATTACTCATACTGATTTCTGATTCCACTTCTGCTTCCCCTAAATAGGTCAGAGCATCCCATTTGCCTATTGCTGAGCTGTAGAAAGAACTGCTTCTCTCCTGTAGGTATAAACAGAGTGCTGGGCATATTCAGGGAACCCACCCCCACGTTATATGGCCATTTACTGGGAAGGGTTGGGATCATAAGTATTTCTGTGTTCTGTAAAGGAGTTCACTTAGTGGTTCTCAATAAAATTTTATTAGGTTCCTATGTGTCGTGTGCTTTCTGTTTGCTTTGGTTTAAACTTGAGAAGTACTTTCCTTATATGGCAAATGGGGGCTTTTTCTCTATACACTCATTGCCTGGTGTTTGTTCCTGACTTTTTCTTCATCGTTTTATTGAATGAGATTTGCAGTACTTTCTGAAAATGGTTTTAGAGGGAAATATGTTTAAATCTGATTATGATGGAATCAGGATCCAAACGAAGCAGTATGTTAACCTTCTCATACATATGAGAATCTACCCTGTGTTAATAACTAAAGGCCTAGTTCTAGAAATTGATTTCCCTGCTGACCAATTCTGAAAGGAACTTTGAATAGAAGAAGACATTAAATGAGGCATAATTATAAAATGTATATTCAGAGATTGGAGAGGAGTTCTGCTGAATCACCTGGCAGGACTTTGTACCACTTGTGTCCATGTCACAGCTGTGTGGTGTCACTTAGCACAACAGAGATCTGCCAAATTATAAAATACTGTTTTCATCCCTGAATTAGATTTTGTCCCCTGCTACATATGATTAAAGTGCCCTTCGTACCCCCAGTCTAGTGTTTGAATGATTCATAATAGTAAGGATAAATGTGCAGTTATGTTTATGTCACTCCTTTGAATGAATGAATGTATATATAGATAGTGAAAACCACCTCTTCAGATGTGGGCAATGAGGCATGGAGAGGACAGTGCCTCACCGAGGCCTCCTGGAGACTCCAAAGTGATGCCCGGAGCATTTGCACTAACTCACCACAAGATTGCATTGCCCTGCGGAAGGCCAGCCAGCGCCCGTTCTCCGCTTTACCGTTCCCTGGCTCATCCTCCGAATGGAAGGAAAACACGGTCAAGCACATTAAATTGCACCACACTCGTGAGCTCATGCACAAACAAAACCTGAAGAGCTAATTCGTCCCTTGCGACTTACCCCACATAGTTTATTTTTTCCTAACTTTACATTAGAGAAGAACTTCGCCTCCCTCCTCCTTATACTCTGAATAGAATAAGAATTTTTTGTGTCATTTCTTTTTCCCGAGATTGTTCCCACTGTGGACTCAGTGTCATTAAAAGTTTCATGTATTCTAGGGGCGCCTGGGTGGTTCAGTGGGTTAAAGCCTCTGCCTTCGGCTCAGGTCATGATCTCAGGGTCCTGGAATCCAGCCCCGCATCAGGCTCTCTGCTCAGCGGGGAGCCTGCTTCTCCCTCTCTCTCTGCCTGCCTCTCTGCCTACTTGTGATCTCTCTCTTTCTGTCAAATAAATAAACAAAATCTTTTTTTAAAAAAAGTTTCATGTATTCTCTATAAGCATCACTGAAACAGAAAAACCTACAAGTCAGTCCCCTGATAATTTGCTTGCTTATTCTGTTTCCCATCCACACTCACCCTTTTCCTTCTAAAGCTTAGGGTCAATTAACAGAGCAAGAGAACATTGGCGTTTTTACAATGGAGAACATTCTGGCTTCATTGGTCCCATTATGTAAGCTATTGAAACACCATTTTTTCCAGAAGCCCCATGCATATGTGTCCTCGGAGACTTACTTGACAATTTCGTGAGTAATGGGAGAAAGCAGCAAACACAATAAACCAAAAGGTGAAATAATGAGAATAGAGAAATGGATCTTAGGAACACTGCTCATAGTCCCCCAGTTTAAGTTCACATTTCGACATTATGTTAACTTCTCAGGCACTTGCAAATGACAACCATGGTAACATTAAATCTGCAGCTAATGTACTATTCTCTACAAATGCGGGTGAGAAAAAGCATTTTTGAGGCACTTAGTCATTACACAGGGAAAGACAGGGCTCTTGATAAATCGTTTTATAAAGTAATGTCTAATTACTCTTCTCGGATGGAGCTGGGATGTTAAGAAAGGCATCTGTAACTCCAAAAATGCTCATGCGACTAGCTGTGAAAGTTGATGGTTAATATCGATCTCTCAGGATTTAGCATTGAGGGATTAACATGGGTACCTCCTCACTGGTATAATCCAAACTGGTAGCACTGTTGATATACTGCAAACATGCCATTTCATTTAAACATGCTATGAGCAATGCTTTAAAACCGTTTTATCCCCCAAATGCATTAAATGTCTCTGTCTGCATGCAAGGTGCCTGGCAGGGGCATTCTGTGTACATAGGAGACCCCCCTACTCTGATGACTCAGTCTGGTGAGGAAGACCAGTAATGAGATGAGCAATTACAAGGAAATATATTCAAATATTCCTGTTCATCCCTTACCTACTCTTTACTGTTCCACCAATTTCAAGAATGCCCAGGTCTTTTCCTGTGAACCATGTGTCTAATTATTTGGAGATACGGGTGTTTATAATCCTGCAGGGGAGAAGACATTAAAAGCCACTCAACCAGTCCAGAAACACTCCGAGTTCTTTCATTTGGCCCACCCTGATGATGGGTGGGATGGAGGGAAATTTGAGGACATAATGTTACCTGCCCCCAAAATTACTTTCACTCAGTTGACTGACTTCTCAAAAACTCTCAGCATCAGCATTATTAATGACTTAGATTAAATCCATGTCCTTCCAGAATTCAGTTAAAATGCAAAAATGTTCAAACAGGTAGTTCTTCAACCTACTATTAGTCATTAGTACCTGAATACTTAGTTTCATGACCTATGCAGCAATTAAATTGAACTTCAAACAATATTAATTATGCTACTAGTGTATGCTAGGTACAGCGTCTATCTAGGATTAGAAAGATGATACCTGCTCACAAAAGACTATGTAAACCTGGAGATAAATATAAAAAAGTAATTTCAACATGGTAAGGAACCTCATCAGGACTGCCTTTCCGTGAGTGATGGGGGGGATGGGAGGTAGAAGTATAGGAGAGTCAAGGAAACTTGTTAAAAAAATAAATAAATTGGTACGCCTGGGTGGCTCAGTCAGTTAAGCATCTGCCTTCTGCTCAGGTCATGGTCCCAGGGTCCTGGGATTGAGTCCCCTATCGAGCTCCCTGCTCAGCGGGGAGCCTGCTTCTCCCTCTGCCTGCCATTTCCCCTGCTTGTGCTCACCCTCTCTTTGACAGGGAAATGAATAAAATTTTATAAATAAATAAATAAAGGTCAGGGCTTTTTTAACCACATATGCATACAAATCACCTGGGGATCTTTTTAAAATGATTCCAAAATGCCCATCTGATGGAGCCTGAGATTCTGCAATTTTAACAAGCTCTGACACAATACCCGTGCGGCTGTCCACAGAGGCTACTTTGAGTACAATGGACCCAGATAGCCCAACATGGTATCCCAGCTCAGTAAAGAAGGAAGGTCAAGGGTTGGGCACAGAGTTGAAAGAACTGACTAATGTGTGTCAATCAAAGAGCGTAAGCACCAGTAGCAAGAGTGTGAAAGACCTGGAACGATTGGAGTCTGATTTCTGATGTGGCACAATGCCACATAATGTCCAGGCAGTAAGGTCTGGGGTGATTAGTTTTCTGTGCTGGTTATCCTAGCAAATGAGGAAGCAAACTTGGAACAAATATGTGTTTATAACTTTGGGGGGAAAATTGCCAAAAATTTGGTGTCTTTCCAATCTAAAGAGAGTCGTAGGCTTTTAATATGGGAATCACATGGAAGACATCTACACTAAAATTAATCTGAGTCATCTGGAACCTTCAAGGCTTGTCTGAGGAAAATGAACCCCTCTGCCTTTTGTTTAGAACTTATAAGGAGCCATAATTGCCAACTTTTTGAAGCTGTTTGAAAAGCAAAATCAGGTCTTCCCATTCCTTTTTCCATTTTTTTTTTTCTGAGCCTGTTCTGAATCGTAAATGTACACTAGAGGCATCATTTGCCTTTATTTGCCATCATCTGTCATTTGCCATGTTTCCTAAGTAAGAATTCCATACAGTGATATGGGTCTACAGTGCCTCAGGGGCCATTTATCAAGGGACACTTCAGAGCGGAAGAACAGGGCTGATCCAGGAAGCTTGGAAATGTCATTAGAAATAGGAAATACACATTAGTTCTCAACTCCTAAATTGAAAGATTGATACGAGTGAGTATGGTCATATATTCCTGCTTTCTGGGTGGTTCCTGGATGTTCTGTACTAGGAACTGATCCAAGTTTAGGTAACTCACGTTACCAGTGCATTTTCTACCACTTACCACAGAGAATATTTATCTTTTATAAGTCCTCACCTGCCCAGGTAAAATTGAGTTGCATTCACATTCTATTGAAATATACTAAAAAAGTCTCTGTAGGTCTGGCTTTGATGGTTTTTTCCTGTTTCCTTGCAAAGGCCAATTTATCAGCTTTTTTACCTCTCACTCCTTCAAGTTGCCCCTTCAGTCGAATATCTTAATTCTGTTAATGGTATTACCTGGCTGCTTAAGCCAAAAAAGGTGAATTAACATTCTCAGATTGTTGGTTCTCAAAATGCAGTCTCCCGACCAGCAACATGAAGTAGCATTACCCAAAACTTGGAAATGCACATTCGAGGGCCCAACCAAGACCTAAGTCAGGACCTCTTGTGATGGGACCCAGCCATCTGCTTTAATAGCCCCCAGTAATTGTGATCACAGTCAAGTTTGAGAACCATTCAATTTTAAAATAGGTTAACGTTACAGGCTCCATAGACATTTAATTTATAATTTAGAGTTTTAAATTTGCTGTGTTCTTGTTGTATTTTAGCACGCACACACATATCTGTAGGCCCATGAAATACTCCTAGGCCCAAGGCCTGTGTATTTCCTAGTAGACAAAATGATGCCGTTCTGGTTTATTACCCATAAAGGTGTTCTGGGAACAATAGGTACAGTGCAATCATCTTGCTGAAATATTGATAAAATATTTTCTGAAATAATCTGTTTAGACACATGTCTTCCCCCACCAGACCCTGCACTTCTTGCAGGAAGGGGCCCCATCCAAGTTCCGGATCCACTGTGGATATACAGTGAGTAGCACACACAGAGCTCTCAGAAAATGTGTGTTCAACGCAAAACTGAAATATGGTTTCACCAGTTAAAGAAATGGACTTAGAGACCTTTACTTAGATTTATTAATGCTGATTAATGATCTTACATTTAGCTTAGTTCTATTTTCTATTTGTTGAGTACAGCTTTGCTTCGTTGGTTTAATTAATAGTAACCATCTATTTAGTAAAACCTGAGCATTACTGAGTTGGTAACAATGGTGACAAGTGGATAACAATGAAAAACAGGTTCTGTCCAGCAGATGTCAGTAGAGCTCAGTTTAATAATTTCAATCATTAATGAACTTGAAAAATTAATGGAGTTGATGAGAGGGAAAACACTTGCAGCCAGAATAGCACTTCTTTGTTGACATTTAAGAAATGGCGTCTACATCAAAAACTCCTTACAACAACTCAGGCACATTGGAAATGCTGCAAGTATTGACTTCAAAACAACATGTGACTCCAAAATGAATATGGCCTTAATGGTAAATTTCTTCCACTTCAAAGTTCCAAGTATTTTTAGCTGGGTATCAGGTTATTGCTAACTAGAGTCAAAATCATGAGAGATAAGAGGAGTGCAAGGCTGTATACATAAGATTATTCAAATGTGGATTTTGATGCTGGGTGAGCCTGCTTTCTGAAGACCAGAACTCTATTTCACTGCACCAAATATTCGGACTTCTTTCGGGAGAGTAA
Source organism: Ailurus styani (assembly GCA_002007465.1). Taxonomy (NCBI): domain Eukaryota; kingdom Metazoa; phylum Chordata; class Mammalia; order Carnivora; family Ailuridae; genus Ailurus; species Ailurus styani. Next base: position 2,467,363 of record LNAC01000199.1, on the reverse strand, counting down.
TATTAAATGATACGTTTACACTTTTAGAAATAGAAAGACCTTTCCAAGTCTGTACATTTAAAAGCACAGGGTGCAAGGTAAAACAGACCCTAAAGTGCTGTGTGGGTGTGTGTTTTCAGCTGAAGGAAAATTCACTTCAAATTCACCAAACCCAAAGTGTTTTGAAAGAGACTGATGCAGGGCGCCTGGGTAGCTCAGTTGGTTGAGCCTCTGCCTTCAGCTTAGGTCATGATCCCAGGGTCCTGGGATCCAGTCTCTCTGCTCAGCGGGGAGCATGCTTCTCCCTCTGCCCCTCCCCCCCAACTCCTGGTCTCCCGCCCCCCCCATAAAAAACAATCAAAAGAGAAAAGAAAGAGCCTGATGAGCTATCACACTGAAAATACTATATTATCATTAGTATCATTAGGCTTTTCCTAGCTCTGAATGTCTAACTTGTTTATACCTAAGAAAAGTCAGATCTTTCCCATAAGCCTTAACAATGTTGTCCTGGAATCAAGCCCTGTGACCTTTGGCCTCTGACCCTCCCCTCGGGGCTCCAGTGTTCTTCCTTATACTGCAGCCACACCTTCCTTTCATTGCCTTGAGGACAGATTTGTGAAATCCGACCCAAGGATGTCAGAGGTCTTGACTGGGAGGCTCTCACAGGCCCCAGGGCTAGGGCAGTAGATATGCATAGAGGTGCACGGACTGAGAGGTTTTTAGCATCCATCCAGGGCGGTCTTTTAGGAGAGTAACTATTTCCCTTTTATTGGCATATTTCCAGCCCAAAGTAAAATGAAATGGCTCTTTTGAAGCTCCGTCCCCTCCAACACACACACACACACACACACACACACACACACACACACACACACACAGTCCCAACCTCAGGGCTCTGCCACAATCTTCTTCATTATCCCCCTTTCCTGCTCCCATCCACAGTCCCAGCGGACCTCACACCACCCTGAGTCCCTGGGGTACCCTTCACGATGGATAGGTACTTTTATAAAATCACTTTCCTCTGCAGCAGCCCATTTACTGTACTTTTTAAATTACCATATCTTAATGGGGAGAAAGGAAGTTTATATTCTCAGCAACATTAGAGGATAAAAAAAGACAAGAAGCAACTGACTTTTATTAATAACTTTGCTGGAAAGTAGCAAGGCAACATCTGGAATACTTATTACCCATTTGGCATGCTGTTCATCTCCATGGATAAGATTCAACATGACAAGCTCTGTCAAAAGGAAATAGGCTCCATCTAGTTAAATTAGAATGATTAGGGTCATTTAGACAGAGGAAGTTTAATTTGTATGGATCTAGAAATTTTATACAAACTGGAATACCTAAGTATTTAATCTTCCCTGAAGCTCAATTTAAAATTGAAAGAGACTATTGCATAGATCTATAATGAGATGAGACATATTAGCAATTAATTTAACTATTACTGCCCTGTGAGTATGTAGCCCAAGAAATCAAAGAATATTTCAGTTGCAGTTTGTACACAATAATAGAAGAAAATGTTCTGCTACAGATCATTATCTAGTCTATTGTTTTATCAACTCTTTAACGGGAAACTTGAGCATCCAGAGTGAACTTGAATTTTCTGTACTGCTTTTTAAAAATTCTCCTACCAATTTTTTAAGGTTTTATTTATTTATTTGACAGAGAGAAACACAGTGAGAGAGGGACACACAGAGTGAGAGAGGGAGAAGCAGGCTTCCCGCAGAGCAGGGAGCCCAATGCAGGGCTGGATACCAGGACCCTGAGATCATGACCTGAGCCAAAGGCAGAGGCCTAACCCACTGAGCCACCCAGGTGCCCCAGATCATTGCTGTTTAAAAAGGAACATACAGGGTGCCTGGCTGGCTCAGTGGGTTAAAGCCTCTGCCTTCGGCTCAGGTCACGATCTCGGTCCTGGGATCGAGGCCCGCATCGGGCTCTCTGCTCTGCAGGGAGCCTGCTTCCTCCTCTCTCTGCCTGCCTCTCTGCCTACTTGTAACTCTCTCTCTGTGTCAAATAAATAAATAAAATCTTAAAAAAAAAAAAAAAGGAACATACAGTCCTACTCTTAGGAATGGATGATGCATGTATTTGAGTTGTTTTATTAGAGAAGAATCTGTCCAAGAGCCAGGATTTTAGGAACAAAGAGAAGAACACACGAATCCGAAAGACCTGATGTTGGATTTCTTGCAGAAGAGATTGATTCTAGGGCTGGAGAAAGGGAAATATAAAATGAGCCTGAAACATCTTGTGGAGCCACAACGTAAAGAAGTACTCGCAGAATGATGAGAGGAATGTGGAAATGACACAGAAGCCAATCTAAGAATCTCCTAAGGGCTAATACAAAAACAATTTAGCAAGAAAATAAATAATAGTACTGGATCATGGCCCAGGAACACACCCCTTCTATAGTATTCTTAGAAAAAGTACACAATCTCAACCTAATCATGAGGAAACATCAGACAACTATTATATTGAGAAACATTCTACAAAATGCCTTAGCCGAACTCTTCAGAAGTACCAAGGTTATGACAGAGCCTGAAGGACTGTCACAAATTAGGAGGGGCTAAGGAGGCAGATGGGACAACTCGGCACCATGTGGGAGCCGGAAGCAGATCCTAAAACAGGATAAACCCAGTGGTGAAAACCTGGTAAAATCTAGAAGAGGTCTGTATTTTAGTTACTAGTATTACAAGAATTTCCTGGTGTCAATAACTATGCATTGTAAGGTGTTAACATGAAGGGAAGGAAGGCGAAGAATATAGGGACACTTTCTATACTATTTCTGTAATCTTTCTGAAAGTCTAAATTTATTTCAAAAATAAATTTTAAAATAAAGTAGATAACGGTCATCGTTTGAATCCTTTTGCTGGCCTGTGGAACTGTTCCATGTAAATGACCACAACCAGGCAGCTCTTTTTGGGGGGAGTTCTAATGGCTACGATCCACTGTAATTTTCTTGAGCCTGGGAACGCTATCTTATGTGTCTTGATTACCTCAAGACCTTGGGGAGCTTAGAAACAGATTTACCCTGAAGTTTCATGAAGTTTAAACTTTGGAGACATTTACTTCCATAGGCTCCACTGAGCACTAGCAGTTGCTGGGAACTGTAGAATGTTCTACCTAGGGAAGGAAATCAGACACATTTCTATATAAGCAATTCTGGTAAATTGCCTAAAGGGATCTCAAAAGAAATGTACTAAAGCTGCAAGCCTCAGTACCTTGTTATGATTGCTTTTCTCATTCCAAATAAATACTCACTTTTGCATCTAAAGTTGTATTTTTAATTGCCTTTTTGTAAAAATGGTCTCCCAAATAATGTAAGATTCAGTACCAACAAACCTGGACATACTTCTGTAAATAGCACAGGTGCTCAATAAACATTTCAATTCAATTAGTAGAAAGATCATCCCCACTTCTGTAAAATAGAATTAATAATATTAATCAGTCAACAGAGTTGAAAAGGGATAATATTGGGAAGATTCTTATATAATAATTCTCTCTACAGCACCTTTAATCTTTTTAAAAGCTACTTTTAGATTCATAGTCATAACATTTACATGTTAGCACTTTCAAAATCTGAAGAGATTGTCAAACATTTCCTTTTGTAAATGAGTGGACAGTCAGTCCCAAAGAGGTTAAGTCATTCAAGGACACACAGCTAGCAGCAGATCGATGGAGGGAAGAGACAAAGGGGCAGGCACAGGCCTACTGATTTGGGGGCAGGTCGGGAGAGGGTTGGCGGGATTTCTGTACACTGCCCTAAAACAAAGTCTTCTAATTTTTTTCTTTTTTTTTAAGATTTTATTTATTCATTTGACACAGAGAGAGAGATTACAAGTAGGCAGAGAGGCAGGCAGAGAGAGAGGAGAGAGGAGGAAGCAGGCTCCCGCTGAGCAGAGAGCCCGATGTGGGGCTCGATCCCAGGACCCTGGGATCATGACCTGAGCCGAAGGCAGAGGCTTTAACCCACTGAGCCACCCAGGCGCCCTCTAATTTTTTTTCTTACTGGTACCTACAACAAAAGATCGTTTTGCCCCGTTTTGTAACTTCTACGGTCACATAGTGCAATTTTAGTAGGCAATGAACTACTGTACTAAGCTAGCCTTATACACATTAACAAGCTCTACTCAAAACTCTTAGGACTAAGCAACCATGTGCCTGTATGAAAAGAATAAAGCAGAGAAATAGAAGACAAGAGTTAGGGTTGGGCTGGGATGGGGTCAGAGGAATGTTTCTTAGGAGCGGGGAAATCTCCTCCAGGCAGTATGTGCTCTTGGGAACACTTGATGCCTACAGACTTTTGCAGTGACTGCAGTCTGTCACCATTTCACAGTGACTCCAGCTGAAACCAAATCCACTGTTAGTTCATCCCTCATCAATCTGGAGCCAAGCCTAGAAATAGTTCACTGCTTCTTAACGGCATTCGGGATGGGAGCGAATGTTCTACATCGCAGCGCCTGTTGGCTTTAATCAGATAAATTAAGGAGTTGAGCATGTTTCCACCATTTCATTTAGTTTTATTTTAGTCCCCAAGTCCCTTTGCTCCCATTTTAAGGCCTGGCACTATCTCACTGGTGAAGCCCATGCTGCCTTATCACTGAGAGAAGCTTCCTCAAGTGGAAATGCCTCACGCCATGCCCGTCCTGCAAACCAGTGTCCAGCAAACAAGTTGTCCAATCATCCCATAAGATCACAGAGGCCACCTCCTTATCTTGATGGGCTTAAAGTCCTCTCCCTTCAAAAAATAAGTTAATGAAGTCTTTCAGAGAGTCCACTAGGTGATTCTTTAGAGTTACAGGGTGTTTTCAAGATCGGGATTGAAAACTGGGCACATGGATTCTGTTTATAGAGACAGCCTAAGGTGTAGAGTTAGAGAATAATACTTAATTTCATCTTTGAAGAGGGCTAGTGTTCAAATCACTAATTTTCTTCCACTGCAGTAATAGCTGAATCATAACCTTGCCAATACTCTACTGTTTTTTGATCTACAAAACCGCAGTTTCATAGGGTTCACTTAAATATTTATTTATATCTCCAGCTAATTGTTCAGCTCTCTCTTTTTACTTCTCTGTGCAGATATCTCTTGGAATTCCAAACAGCAAAAGAAATTCTACAGCCACAATAACGTGCAAATGGCATTGTGCTGACATCACTAAGGCTTTTCTCCTTTTGTTATAGCGACAAGAAATGTCTCCTCTTTGCAAGTTCATATATTACCCACAAAAACATAAATAACATATAGCCAAGTGAATAAGGAGTAACAAAAGCAATTCCAATTGTTGTTGGCTTTCTCCTTCCCTCTTCTCATCGGCCTAACTAGCTGTAAACTGCAAACGAGTGCTGGTGACCAGAGAAAATCCACGCCAATCAAGATATTTCACCAATGATACGTCCAGCTTTTATTGTGCAGATATGAAGTTTGCATTGGAAAAGCATTTACGTTTCTGGCAGAAGACTTGAATTCTGTTTCCTATGCTTATAAGCTGTGTGATTTGGGGCAAATTACTTAACATTTCTGGGACTTTCTATTCCCCAAGGGTAAAATGGAGATCACGATCCTGCTCTGCGCTTGACAGAGAGGTAGTGAGGGTTCCACAGGATAACGTACTAGCAAGACACCTGGCTCCCGGGTGCCTAGTGAGTACTCAATAAATTATACTTTTTTTTTTTTTTGACAGCAGGGTGTTCCAAATGTAAACTGTTACTTATCACCTCTGGAAGGAGGGAAGGAGGCAAGAGGAAGGGCTGGGCCCTACTTGTTCTTTTAGGTGATATTATCCTACGACCTTGAAGATTGCTCCTTTACCCCCGTTACCTTTCCTACTTTCCTTGGAGTCCTAGCAAGAAATCGCCAAACCCTGCTGCTAGAGCAGTTTCCTGAGCCTTTGAATTCAAAGGGTTTGAGACCAAATATAAAATGTGACAAAAAATGAAGAGGATAATTTGAGTATTAACTTTACCTGGAAATCATCAAAATGGCTTCCCAAGAAGACATAAGGTGACCTTCTGAGCTGTGGAGAGTGTTCTATATCTTGATTTAAGTGGTAGCAAAAATTCATTTTGTACTTTATATAAGTTACACCTCAATAAAAAAGAAAATTAGAAAAATAACTTTTCTTATTATAAACCTATCTTCTCTCATTTTAATTACTGAAGAAATGGATTTATTTTAGGAACTCTAGATTCTAAGTCTTGTTGCCATTTATTAACGAAGTTAATATTTTTAAATGAATTGGAACACAGATTTCAAAGATTAATAAAGACTTCATTGGGATGAAAATGGGGCAGGCCCCAGGAAAATAGTGCTTCTCGGCTCTTCTATTTATTTTTTATTTTTTTCTATTTTTATTTATTTATTTATTTATTTATTTGACACAGACAGAGGGATTTCAAGTAGGCAGAGAGGCAGGCAGAGAGAGGAGAGAGGAGGAAGCAGGCTCCCCGCTGAGCAGAGAGCCCGATGCGGGCCTCGATCCCAGGACCCTGGGATCATGACCTGAGCCGAAGGCAGAGGCTTTAACCCACTGAGCCACCCAGGCGCCCTCGGCTCTTCTATTTAGATATAAAACTATCTAGTAGGAAAAATGGGAATTTTGAAGGTGAACGCAGTGAATGTAGGAATTACACTTTGCTGGTCAGGTTCACCCAGGACTCTCACCAGGCTCTGTCCACTATAAAGGCAAACACATTCATTTTTCATCCTTAGGACTTAGCACAGTGGCAGGTGTACAGGGTCTCAAGAAGTTGGATGATCTTGGGAGTGTCTTGGTGTATGCCTATTCGATCTGGCTTAATTATTAACCATGCTCTTTTCACTATCAAAAGTGTCTCAGTTTGGAAAACAAGTTATATCCATCCCATCAAAAAGAGACAGTGTTTGTTGAGTCTTGAAGAGTGTTTTTATCAACACTCTTCTTGGTATCGCAGAGAGACCTAAGCCAATTTAATCTTCACAGTCATTCGACCCTTTTGGCAGATATTAGTAGCCTCTGACAACAAGAGCCATATCTCCTTGTAACGTGGCTGCCACGTCGGCATGTTATCTAGAAAAGGAAATCTGAAGACAGAATTCTGTCATGTGTACAAACATCAATTGACGAGCAGTCACAAAAGCATCTATCCAGGCATACAGCCTATTCTGGGAGGCTCTGTGAAGTCCAGTTCATTGTCCATCAGGCACTGAAATGAGCACCTTGCACAAAATGGTGACCCAAGGCAGAGATGATGGTGCTGGAATGGCAGGATCATCAGATTTCTGGTGAGGGAAGTCAGCTGAATTCCTGGTTAAGTCGTGGGGACCAGAACACTTTCCAAAGGACATTTTTGATTTCTCCATATTTATAAATCCTTTCATAGAGGTACCTGTTCTATATTTCTAGACAGACCATACATCTTTAGCACCACTCAATTTACCATTGAAGAAGCATTTCTAACTTCCTTCACTAATGTAGGTTCAGAGAGCAACATCTGAAGTGCTTATCTTCTCTGGAGTACAGACTCCAGAAGAGTGTTTTTCAAACACTGAAGAACACCGAGGTGCTCCTTCTCCTTGAGTATATACTACATTAAAACATATACATATATATCATACTTATGTTTTCAGGTATTCAGGTATTTAGAATTAAATTACAGCAGCGCTTGGGTGGCTTAGTTGGTCAAGCATCCCACTCTTGATCTTAGCTCAGGTCTTAATCTCAGGGTCATGAGTTCAAGCCCTACACTGGGATCCACAATGAGCATGGAGTCTATTTAAAAAAAAACTAAAGGAGAACCTCATTGTTGAATTAAATTACAGACAATATACCTGATAGGTGTTCTGCATTACATATTCAAATACTCATCATGGACCATTGAAACAGCAATAAAAGTGATCCTTAAAGGGTCAACACCAACCTCCCACTCTCCTGTCCTCCATTTTTCTCCAGGAGCAGAAGCTCAGAGTTACAAGCCTTGGGCAAAATGGAGTCTTAAGAAACGCATATGAACTCTATGTGCTAGGTCATAAAGATATAGTGAAAGGGACTAGAGCAAATACTTTCTAGAAGTCTGTTCCTCCCAGAATCCTCCCTTACAAGGTGTTCTCTCTACAATTCTCCTCTCTCTCCCTGGTAGCCGTTTGGTGTGGTAAATGGGACACAGACATATTTCCCACTCCTTTTTTGGATGTCAGACAGAATCTGAATGGAACCAGAGGAAGGGAAACAGAGGGTCAGGCCAGTGCTTTGGGGGGAATTAAGGATGTCTCTCTGTTTTTTTCCATACTTTTCCTTACCTCCTTCTCTAAAAATTAAAACTAGGCTTGGGATCCTCATAAGGACCTTCGCAAAAGAGAAATAGGAGCAGGTCCTTTTCAACTGTGTTAAATCTAGACCTTAAGGTAAAAGAGGAAAACAAGGCACCAAAATTCACATTGATTTGAGAAAGGAAAGTAAGGTAAAAGGCAGGTGGTGTTCAGAGTCAGATGTCTAAAGTGTAAGAAGTTTTACATATGACTCGAGAATTCTTCAGAATTCTAGCAAGGATGACCACACAGAGGTTGTCAAAGCCAAGTTTGTACCTATAACCTAGTGTTGCACCACACACACTTTAGACACTCATTCCTGTCAATGATTCATCATTCTTGTCATTTAAAATTTGAGCAACAGTTATGACAAAGCAGAGAGAAAAAATGTTAAGTTGGTATAACTGCTGATAAAACTCATACTGAAACTTGTCAGGGCACAAGTACAAAATGATACAAATCCTATGATTATATCGCCATTGTATTTGTTAAAACAATGATTAGATGGGTAATACCAGCTTCCAGAAGATATCCCTGTAATCATGCATTAAGAGCCTCCACACTCAACTGTACTTAAAAGATAAAGCACTATATTTTTGAGTCATCTAGATTTCTAGTAGGAAAGTCTTCCTGATTCCAAATGTCACTGTGCTGAGCATTCCCCAGAATCATTTTCCTGGACTGTTCCCTTCATTCATTTTATTCTGCGTGGCTTAGGAAAAAAGAACATTGTTCACATAATCTCTGAGAACAGAGAATAGGACCAGAAAGAGAGTTCAGAAATATTCTGCTGGCGTTCATTTTAATACCATAGCTGAAGCCTTGTTCCTTTTCCCTTTGAATCTCTCACATAATCAACAAGATGCATTTAGAACTAATTATACAAATACCACTTTAAGCCCCATTGTATTCTCCAATAGCCTTTAATTAAGTGCAATGGCACTATATTTGAAAAAGAGCTTTGCACTGCCTCAAAAGCTCCAGTTGGAAAGAGAATGTGCATGTCCAGAGATTCCACGCTACACATTAAATATTAATGCTTTCAAAGAGAATTTTGCAAACATTTGTCATTAAATTTAGTAATTAAAAGAACTTTCTGGGTATTTTAGAAATATTTGATGGTGACAGGTGCATATTGATTCTTACTGCAAGTTATCTACATTGATTAGCAACATTTTACTAAATAAACTTCATTTCAATAAAAAATCATGTAACTTTTGGATACAGAATCATTATAAAATTAATTAAGGAAACATGAAGAATTTTTCCTCAGAAACTTATCAACAAGGGAAGTGGCAATGATGAATTGAGGCATTTCTCATGATCCAGCATTTTCTCCATGTAGGAAAACCCGGGACAGTACAGCTTTCTGCCCCTACTTTAATTGGAACTCACGCATTATTTATTCAACAAATATTTACTAAGCACTGCCACTGGGTCTATCCAAGTCTAACACCCACAGTTCAGTTTGATGACAGCTTAAGGCATTTCCTGAGTATATGAATAACTCTTACTACCTCTGAGGGAAACTGAGTCTTACCAGAACCATGACATTTTGAGTAAATTCTGCAGCTAAGAAAAAAAAAAAGTGGGAGGGAAACAAGGGCAGAAGCAAGGCAGAGGGGAAACCAACTAGAAGACAAAATGAATTCTCTCTTGTCCTTGCATTCCTGGGAAAATCCTCTCATTCAGAAGATGAAATGGGAATTGAGAGCGGATGGAACAGTAACTGTGGGAGGAAACCCGATCTTGCCTGAATCTCCATATCGATACAGGGGTCTACATTGAAAGCGGATCCAGGAACTTCCTACAACCCATGTGCATAGGCTGTATGGTGAGGTGAAATTACTAGAAACCTTGTTTTTAAATTTTCATTCAAGGATGTGAGCCATCCAAATCAGAATAAAGAACTTGAGGAAGCAGAAGATGTAAAATTTAAAATAAAGTTGAGAATTATGCAAATAATTATTGCCAATGCTAAGAAATGGATTTTGAAGAAGATACGTAATGAAAAGCATAATGAACTGAATCTGAAGTTCCAGATTATATGGACAAGTTCCGGAAAATGAGAGGGAGAAGGTAAATGCGTACTTAAATGTTCGGTTTTCTCAAGGAGAAGCCAGTAGAAACGGCTTAATTGTTTCAGTTCGTAGTGAAATATATTTGTAACTATCCTTAAATTTATCCAGCAATAGGTGTAAAACTTCTAAGTAACTAGCAAAAAAGGAAAAAATTAAATGAAGTAAATGTGATCAATTCTTAAAGACAGGAAGGTTTATGTATATTAGATTCATTTTTGATAAAATTATAGTGAGATGAAATACACAAAGTTGTTACTAGTGATACTAATCTCCCATCTTTAATGGGGTTTTATTGGAAACACTTAGCATTACCAGAAAGTACTACAAGGTTGGCTTCTAGAATATTTCACAATCATGTCACTTAGCATAGGCATGTTCTGTGAATATTAATAGCCTGATTCCAAGTTGTTCATCAGCAGTGACCTTCAAGCATGCTATGTACTCTTTGCAAAGCTTGAATTTAGAGAAAGAGATCTCAGAGCTGAAAGTCTAATTCCCTCCTTACAATATATAAATGAGGAAACTGGAGGGAATGAGGAGGTGCTTTGTCTGTTCTATGGATCATACATTTAGTACTAAATGTATTTTAATTTAATAATAACTATCAACACACTTGAATATAATATTTCTCGAAAATGGCATCACTGGAAAAATTATCCCTCTATACAGCATGGTTTTTATACAATTACAGTGATTGGCCCTTGAGATTTTATTAGAGGCACAGAGAAATAGACCAAAGGAGCACAGCAGAAATTCAAGAAGCAGACTCTCAGATATATGGACACATACTGTTTCTTAGAAGTATTATTACAAATCGGTAGGGGAAAAAATTCACTGTTCAATATCTAGTCTTGAGACATATTATTATTAATCTGTTAAAAAATTATCCCTATTTTATATCATGCTCAAAAATACAGAAATATAGAAGAAAAGACAGGAATTAACTTAAAGAACTTGGATTTGGGAAAATTTCTTAAAAATAATTTCTTAAAAAAATACATAAAAGAAAAAAATACATAAAAGAAAATTACATAAAAGAAAAAATAAATTTGACAACTTTAAAATTAAAAACTCAGATATGACAACCCATGAATGAAAAGATATACCACAGATTTAGAAAAGATATTTATAAGCCATATAAAAATTAGTTATATTCAGAATATATAAAGAGCTCTGACAAAACATCAGAAAAAAACAAAAAACCCAGTTGTAAAATGGACAAAGGCTACATACAGACAATTCACAAAAGGTAAATCCGAATGGCCAATGAGCATATTACTAGCAATGCTCAACTTCATTAGTAATTAAAATGCTAATTAAAATTAGAAGATCTTTACTTATACCCATTTAGATTGACATACATTTCCAAAGCCTGACTTTTTCAGTTTGGGGTGAGAAATTGCAACATCGAGAACTCTCATCGATGACAGGAATGTACAACTGAGGTCCATCTTTGGAGATCAATCCAACAATATCTAGCAAAGTTGAAGATGCCTGTACCCTATGGACTAGCAAGTCTGTTCTAGATATCTCAAAGAAACTCTTACAGGTATGTAAGGACCTATATACAGGAAAAGTCATTTCAGTATCAACAAGAGAATAGATAAATAAATTATGGTGTATTTGCACTGTCAAATTATACAGTCATGAAAAGTGAACAGAGTAGTATGTACTAATATGAATAAATCTCGAACACAATGCTGAATATATAACATGAAGGAGTATATAGTTTATTTTGAGTCTCTATATTTTTATATGCTTGAAATACTTTATAATTTTATAGGTAAAAAAAGAATAAAAACTTTCATTATGAGGACAGGAAGCAAACAACTCAGACCCCTTTTCAGTGTGCTCCACGGTAGCTATTTGAAGCACAAGGCTGACTCAAATTTCAGGATGGGTCTTATATTAACAAAAATTTCCTTAGAGGGAATTTATATTCCATGTGGTTATGTTTTTAAAAACAAAACAGGGGCACCTGGGGGGCTTGGTCAGTTGAGTGTCTGCCTTTGGCTGGGGTCATGATCCCAGAGGGTCCTGGGATTGAGCCCCATGTCGGGCTTCCTGCTCAGCTTTTCCCCCTGCCCCTCACTCATCTCACGGTCACAGGCACGCGCGAGTGTGCACTCTCGCTCTCTCTCCCTCTCTCCCTCTGACAAAGAAATAAATAAAATCTTTAAACAACACCACCAAAAAACAGACTCGTAATCTCTTCTCCCAAAGATGCTGGGGTCCAATAGCATTAAAAGCATACAAGTGGGCGCCTGGGTGGCTCAGTGGGTTAATGCCTCTGCTTTCGGCTCAGGTCGTGATCTCAGGGTCCTGGGATCGAGGCCCCCATCGGGCTCTCTGCTCAGCGGGGAGCCTGCTTCCCCCTCTCTCTCTGCCTGCCTCTCTGCCTCCTTGTGATCTCTCTCCCTCTGTGAAATAAATAAATAAATAATCTTAAAAAAAAAAATAAAAAAATAAAAGCATACAAGTAATGAAAGGATCTCTATCACCTTCCTCTAAATCTGCAAAATAACCCTGCACATTGAATCATGGCACTTATTGGCACAAGTAACCTGGTAGAGGCTGCATCTGGAAAGCCAGAGGAAGGGAAAGAAGAAAATCAGCTGAACTGGAGAAGCCTAACTGTACATGAGTAGGACTGCATGATTCAGCAAATAAAAATGCAGAACTCTCAGTTAAGGTTGCATTTCAGATAAACAAATAATTTTCTGCTATCAATGTATCCTAACATAAAGGTACTCTCCGAACTCAGAAATTCACTCTAAGCATGGCAATTTCTCTGATGAAGTAACCTGGGAGAGCGAAGAAGAAACAAAGAAGGAAAGAAAAAACAGGACTTGCTGGCTGTTTAGCAGAACTGAATTTGAACTGCAGGTCTCTAGCTCTGTGACTCTAAGACAAATGCAGAACTTCTCTGAATTCCATTTCCGCGGTTCTTAAGAGAGGATAATATTTATCTTACAAGAGTAACTGAAATAGCGCGTGTGAGCACCTACCTGGCTCACAGTTGTTACTCAATACATAACTTTAAAATACCAATTGAACAATTACTAAATGCTTAGTATAAGGACAGTCCCTTCGCCTGCCTTTGGGGCTATAGAGATGAATAAGAAATGATCTCTTACTCCAAAAGAGCTCAGTCTTTGTTGTACAAGACATTTACATGCCACACAAACAAACAATCACAACACAACATGCTATGTTCTGTAACTGAGCTGTGTGCAAATGATTTCTCCTTATTCACTCTTCAAAATCCAACCCTGCCTTTGAGGTCTAGTGCAAAATGCACTTCCTTCTCCATGTGTCACTCATTCTCCCGGGTCAGAATTTGTCTCTTCCTCCTGTATTCTACCAAACAAGTTCACTTAGATCACTGTTGTGGAACCTAAACTTCATGGCCTTGGACTCTAATTACTCCCCCTGCCTGCCATCTGTGCTAGATCACGGGCTGAAACAATTTATTCATTTTTATGTCACCCCTACACATAGCATATGGTACGTTTTCAGTAAATGCTTGTGTTGCCTTTCTAAATGGAACTAGGCTACTATTTCTATGAATGCAAATGAACAGTCGTGTAACAAAATCCTTTCTCAGGCGATTGCCTGAGGTTTCGAATCCAACTGACACATGAAAATTTGACACACATTTTTTTTTTATTAAGTGACTCCAAATGAGCAATATGACACACTCCAGGGTAGATGAAAAGATAAGGAGTATGTATCGTGAAAGAAAACAAAGTCACAGAGCAATATATAAAATACAATCTTTTTTAAAAAAATGCCACTATTCAATAAAAAAAAATGCCACTATTATTATATATGTTAGGTCACATACAGAAAAAAAACCTTGAAAAATACATGCTAAGCTATTATTGCTGGGACTAGAATTATGGAAAATGTATCTTTTCTGAACTATGGAATTCTGCAGTATTTAAATGTTTTGCAACGAGCAATTGTTAGTTCATTAAGAAGAAAAAAAATAATTTAAAAAAATAAAGTAACCCAAGGACTTCTGTCATTGAATCTTTTGCCCATTTTTGTTTTCACGTCAAAAATTTTACTTTTGTTTAGAATACAAAATAAGACTTTTCCTAAAATAAATAAGTGGCAATAATCCTATTTTTAAAACAAAAAACCCAACGCGTCCCCTGTCTTTCTTCCCTCCTGTTTTAAGACCCAAAAGAAACAGCAACCGTGGATCACGATCCCAGGTCTCATAAAAGACAAAAATAGACAAAATTCTTTCCCGCTTTTTTTTTTTTTCCCCTGTCTTGTTAGTCTGACATACTTAAGCGCTTCATTTTTTGGTCCGATCCTCTTCACTGTTGGCTGGGGAAAAAGTCTTTAATGCTGCACATAAGGAGTCAAGTGGAAGCCAGTCAAGTGCAGTGTTGATTGAGCAAAGGGCTAAGGGAAGCAGGCACTTCAGTATTTCCCTGCCTCCCTGCGAAGGTTAAGAAGAACTTAATTCAACCTTAAGTGGTGTAAATATCCCGAGATGAAGCCGGTTAACGGAACTGATGTAAGGGAGCTGACGGCTGTCTCCCACATCGTCTGCCAACAAGGGTGCAGGAGTTCAGGGCAGAGGCGCAAGCAAGGGGGAGTCGGAATTGGAACATGCTTCCCGAGCTGGTGAGGAAATTAAAAATTGCCCCAGAACTATCATTCATCAAGTGTTCTTTTCAATACTTAAAGGTACTCCGAGGAAGTAAAAAAAAAAGAAAGCACATCTCCACTTGAAATGTCCTTGAATGTTCATGTTTAATTTTATTTTGGGAACCTCTTGATCTTGGGACAGCTGTGAAGAAAGAGCTTTCCTTTTCTAGCTTCCTGGGAGGGAACTAAATGATGAGTGAACGCAAACCGGAACGGAGATGAGCAGCAATCTCCATTCCTGTTTAGGATTAGGGAGAATCAACATTACAGAGATGTAGTTCCTTCCTACAGAAAGTGCCAGGGGAATAAATAGAAGAGAGATATGCAACGTTCAACCCCTTTATTTCAGAAGCGTTAGAGACTTGCTGGGTCATTTTAGTTCTCCCACTCATGCGTCTTTCATGGAGGATTCCGTCAGCGTTGCCTTCTTCTTTCATTTATTCATCCATTTCTTTTCATGAATATGTATCAAACCTTCACGATGTCCAAAGAACTGCTCAGGACTCATGACACCATTTCTCAGATGCTTAACATCCAGGGACACCATTAAGTGGTACTCTGCTTCCACTCGCTTGAGAGGGAAGAATGGACCTTATTCCTCCTCCCTTGCATCTGGCTGCGGGCTCTCCTTACTGTCAGCGTCAGGCCGGGCTTTGGATAGAATTAGTCTTTAACTAGTTACCGTTCATCTGCATAAACTGATTCAACAGAGGTTAGGACTATACGCGCCTTAGGACTCAGTAAATTTAAATCACACTTCCAGGTTCTCTCATACAGAAAAAAGTAAATAAACAATTTAAGGCAGTGGTTCATAAACTTTACTGTACATTAGAATCACCTGGACATTTCTTTAAATTCCTGATGCTCAGGCTGCATCCATACTACATAAATCAGAATCTCTGGGAAGGACACTAAGCATCATCGGTTTTTTTGGTTTTGGGGTGTTTGTTTTTTTATTTGTTCGTTTGTTACAACTCCTCAAGGGATTCCAATGTGCAGCCGAGGTTGGGAACCAAAGATTTAGTGAAATTTGGGACTATGTCTTTGCATCTGGGATTTATTTTTCCTTATTCCCCAGGTGTTGGTTTGTTTGTTATATTTCTGATGGCTAGGATGCTGGAAATTTCATTCTGTGTCCATTGGGGTGTCATTTTCTAAAGATCACGGATATTTAGATATAATTATTGGAACCTACACTGGTACGACCACTCCATGCTAGCAAGTGCCAAGCTTCAAGACCTGTATTTCTCCAACTGAGGGTAGATGCTCAGAGACTATATGAGAGAAATTCCAAAGCATTTATAGAAATTTAGTCTGTGACCCTCCTAAGCATTTGGCTAGGAATGAGGGTGTAGCACCAACATCATGTACAGAAAGAAGCTAGTCACTTCCAGTCACCCTTCCTTCATCTCTTCCTCTTCCTTTTCCTTTTCCCCGAGCTCTCTTATAACACTAAAAAGGCAACTGAAAGACCAGGAGAGCAAATCATTGAATGCTGTATTTTAAAGATTATTTAGAATATGTGGGGGAAGCAGTTTAGAAATCCTTCAAAGTCTAATTCTCCCTTTTATGAACCTAGATTTATTTCTTAGGGTCTTTATTTTTAAAAGTCAAAATTGTATACCTTAATCAAACATTACAGTCAAACAATATACATCAGGCCAAAAATGACCTAATGTAACCAATTCACTTTTGGATATGAAAGTGAAGGAGGGGTACGTTTGACTTCATACAAAATAATCACCTGGATAAAAGGTGAAGTCGATGTTGGAAGCAGCAGAGGTCTATTTAAAAAAATATAGAAACTGCAGTAAAAAATATCACATAAAATGTTGTTTGCACACAAGTTGAGTATTGTTAGAACTCTACCCTGATTTTTACCATCAAGTAACCAAGCTTATAGTTCTCAGAAGATTTTAGCACTTCATTGGATTTTTAATTATGAGATATTCTACACAGTATGAATAATAAAATTCATACATTCATCATCTCACACAAGAAATAACACATTACAACTATAATTATATCCCTTTATCTACCTACTCCAGATCCAATTCATCCTCTCTCCTTCTCACAAAGAAAATTTCTATCTTAAATTTGGGGGTTTGTCACTTTCATTAATATCATACTTTTGTTCTGTTTAGGCCATAAAAATATGTAATTCTGTTATGCACATTTAAGCCATACAAATGGAATCATATGCTATGTATAGCTTCTCCAACTTGCTTTTTATCTTTCCCTGTAATGTTTGTGAGACTCATCTATGTTGATATATGTACTATTTTATTCATTTTTGCATCTAGAGAGTATTCCATTGGATGAATTATATCAGTATTTCATATTTTTAATGGTTTGTGTTGTCATCCATTTGTGTTTTTAGCTTTTCCACTTTCTAAATTTTTCACCATACCGATGCTCAGTGAACATTTTCATGCTCCTAATATATGTACCCAGAACTGGAATTATTGGGCTGTGGGTGTATACAACTCTAACTCCACTAGATATTGGTAAATTGATCTACAAAGTGGTTATTTCATAAATGGGATATTAAATGGGAAATTCTCTTTAGCAAACCCTAACTACCAAATCACTTAAATGAGAATCATAATGAATGGTATTCTCATGATATAAAATGTCATTGATTCTCCACTGCTAAAGTTACCGTCTCTGAACCTTTTAAGGAAAGGCTGGAGTGTGGATATTTTTAAAAACCCAAAACATTTTACAAATAAGTAAGATACAAATTTAAAGTAGCAGTGTCCATAGGGATAACATTTATAGAGCAGTTTTTTGTGATGAATTATGACTAAGGCAAGTAGGTACAGGATTAGAAATACCCATTCTGTGTATTGGGCATTAAATTTAATGACTGGAATAAACTCCACCAAATGCAAATGCTTTTTGTTTTTTAACCTAGAGAAAAAGAAAGGGATAAAACCACCCATGAGTGAAAGTCTGGTTTGTGTTGAGTGGGTTTCGAGTCTGATAGGCATCTACTCAGACGATGAAAGTTAAAAGTTAATAGCATGTTTAATTCTCTTTGATTAAAATCGATGTGTATTTCTGAAGACTAGCAATTGTATACCTAAGTCACAGCACAAAACCAGCCCTCAGCTTCATGAGGGAAAAAGTTGATCCCCTTGTTTGCTTTTTCATCCTCATGCAAAAAAAAAAAAAATTATTCGTGGAGAACTTTTTATGTATTGTTGTTTATGCAGGCACAGAGATAGGCCTAAGGAGATCTCTGTGCATACAGAAATTGATACTAAGAAGCACAAACAGTATTTTTTTCTTGCATGCAGATATCTACTATGGTGTCTCTGTGTCCTAAGGGATCTCTTTATTAGAGGGTTGATGTGGCTATTAGCTGATGGAGGAAAGAAACAGGATGAAAAACCCCAGAAACCAAAGGACACAACTATGAAGTGGCTTGTGAAAGCCAGCCTCTAAATGGCCTCCAGTGATTCTTGCCTCCAGGTATTCACACCTTTATGAAGTCCCCTCCCACATCAAATAGACTGACAAGAATAACAAATAGCACATTGAAATATAAACACATGTGACTCTCAGGGCTAGGTCATAAAAAACATTGCAGCTTAAGTTTGTTGTCTCGGATCGCTTGCTCTAAAGGAAGTCACCAGACATTTTGTGAAGACCTTCAAACGGCCATACAGAGAGACCCACCTGGCAAGAAATTGAGCCCACCTGTCAAGATCCAGCCTCTACAAGCTGGCCAGGTAAGCAGAGCACATTGGGTAATGGATCCTCCAGCTCCAGCCGAGTCTACAGGTGACTGCAGCTCGGATGACACCTTGACAACCCCATGAGAGTCACTGAGCCAGGATCATGCATTTAAGCGGTTCCGGAGTTCCTGACCCATAGACACTGTGTGAAATAGTAAGTGTTTATTGTTGTTTTGGGTGGTTAAGTTTTGAGGTAATTTGTTATGCAGCAATAGATAACAAATACAGGGTTGGAAAGAGGAAATGAGAGCAACTTTCTTTCTTCCTTTCTCCAAAACTGTAATAAATACTTCTGTTTATTTTTTATTTGAAGAATTAAAACAGTCCCCCCCAAAAACCTCCCAGGGTGGGAGTGGGAGACATCTAAGACACCATCCTCAGGAAAAAACCTAATATAGTAAAAAGAAAAATATAGCACCATAAGTGAGTGTATTCATTCACTTATTCAACAAATATTTATTGAGCATACTATATGTCAGATACTGTGCTAAGTTAGATAACTTCAACAGTAAACAAGAGAGCCATGAATGTTACCTCATGGAATTTACATTGTAATAACCAAGAGGCACAACAATCAAATAAATAAATAATCCAAATTCATATAAATGCCATGAGCCCAGTAAATGAAGTATTACAATATATTATGGGGATAGTATGACGGGTCAGGCTTCTTCAAGGAGATGACATCTAAGCTAAGACTTGAAGGATAGAAAGAAAACCATCATTGAAAGACAGGTGGGAAGGACAATCCAGGGAGAGAAAACAGTGTATCCGAAGGTCCTGAAGTACAAAGATACAATGAATGGACGGAGGAAGGCCAGAATTAAGAGAATCCAATGTGTGAGGAGGAGAGTAGCACGAGATGAGACAGGAGTTCATCCATGTGTTTTCAAAATTCTAGGAAAAACACATCATTGTGAGGAGACCATAAAAATAATTTCACTCACATACAAGGCCTAATTAAGATAGTCCTTCTTCTTCGTTAAATAAATATTTACAATTTGATAGAAGAAATGAGTTCAGGGGCACCTGGGTGGCTCAGTCGGTTAAGCGTCTGCCTTCGGCTCAGGTCATGATCCTGGGGTCCTGGGATCAAGCTCCAAGTTGGGGGGAGGGGGATCCCTGCTCAGCGGGGAGTCTGCTTCTCCCTCTCCTACTCTCCTTGCTTGTGCTCTCTCACTATCAAAAATAAATAAATAAATAAATAAATAAATAAATAAATAAATAAATAAATAAAATCTTTTTTAAAAAAGACAGATGAGTCCAAACCAAACATCAAACTCAAGCCTTTAGAATCTGCTGGTTCCTCATTCCTCCAAGCTCCAACCAAATGCCTTTCAGGCTCCCTGCTCAGCGGGGAGTCTGCTTCTCCCTCTGCCCCTCCCCTACCACTCCTGTGCACGATTCTCGCAAAAATAAAATAAATAAAATCTTTGAAGATAGAGATCTTGGATTTCTAGACTTGTGATATCAACGTGCAGCACTATAGGTTTTTTTTATAGACACATGATGGCAGAGTCTAGTCTTAAAGCTGGGAAAACATCCAAGAATATGAATACATCTCAAAAAGCTACATTGTAGGAAACACCTAAAGCATATCGGATTTAACAATTATTCCAGACAATAAAGTTTACTTGGAAAGTTTCTGGCACTTCTCAGGGGATTGTGTGACTGCTTTGGAGTTTAAAGACCAAGAGTCCTCAGTGTTCAGACTTAAAATTCTGTCTCTGTGTACGACCTTTCAGACTCTGTTTGCCAAAGAAAGAAACTACAATGTAAAGTCTTAAAATCACATTGTAACACTTCTGGCTGGCTAGGTGTTGAGGGACCTCATGCTATTTATTTAGTCCTGTCGTAATGCCCTTTCCAACCCTAAATTCATTCTTGCCTGCAGAAGATTATTGAGATGGAACTTGTGAAATATGCAGCCTATTTCAACAAACAGCAATCGACTTCTTCCTTTACAGTTTCCAGGGAAGGAAAAAAAGCTCTCTTTGCCAGCCAGGACACAGGCTGTGGTACTCTGAAGCTGCAAGAATCCTAGCCGCCAACAAGGCACTGAGGGGATTTTCATACATACAGTGTGGATGTGTCAGAAGATGCATTTTATGAGGAGCTTAATCCGTGCATTTGAAAGAGAATGGCAGAACAGTCCCATGGGGCCCGCCTCCAGGGCAGACAACGTTTTCACTCTGTAAAGAATCCTGCTTGATGAGAATCGATACGTGTCATTGGTCTTGACTACAAATAGTTCATTACAAGCTGAGGAAAGGGCTGCTGCCACCCCCTTTGCTTTCTGCCCAGCTGTAATGCTCCCAACTCTCTCCGTATCGGAAAAGCCCACAATTACTTGATATAAAAGAATGTATCGGGCAATTCAAAAACTAGAAATCTCACACTGAGGTTTATAATTACAGGCGAACAGGTGTCTTGCCTTTTTTAAAGTCCCGGTGCCAGTTTGCTGCGACACAAGCGTGCCCTTTGTTCTGCCCCCTCCTTTCGAACTCCTCCAAATGCACGGACTGCGGCTGCCGGTCCCTAGGGAATGTCCAGCGTGCCACAGCGTGGCTTCCCTGAAGACATGGATATTCTCCTGCGCCTGAATTAGAAAACCTTGACCAGGACTAGAAGAGGCAAATGCACCGTCAGCCATGGGCTATTCCTGTCCCTGCAGTTGCTGCCCATCCTCAAAGTTGGAGACAGCTACGCTCATGCTATCTGAGGCTCCTAAAACAAGCTTAGAAACAGCACCCCTCTGTCCCTTCGATTCCACTTAATGTCATGCATTCTAGTTTGGAGAGCAGTGTTGCATCTGTTCCTTACTGGATTTTTTATTAAAGTATGCCGTACATTTGGAAGGGTGCAAAAGTCATAAGGATACAGCTTGATGAAATATCACGAAGTGAATCTATTTGTGCAAACACTGGCTTCTTCACTCTCTGTGTCTAGCCCACCCTCCTCTCAGGGGTAATGCCATCAGTCAGATTCACTGGGTTTTGAACTTTATATGAGTGGAATCATAGAGTACATATTGTTTTTTGATCTGAGTTCTTTAACTCAATACTACCTGACATTGATCCATCTTATTATATATACTTGTACTTTGTCCATTCTTATTGCTGTGTAATATATTATCATATGAATATACCATACTTCACTTGTCCTTTCCACTGTTGGTGGACAGTTGAGTTGTTTCGAGTTTCGTGCTATTATGAATAATGTTACTAAAGATGTTTGGGTACATCTTTACAGGTATACACAGACATTTTTGTAGGGTATATGCCTAGGAGTGGAATTACTAGCTTTAAAGGTATTCACACATTTCGGGACGCCTGGGTGGCTCAGTCAGTCAAGCAGCCGCCTTCGGCTCAGGTCATGATCCCAGGGTCCTTGGATCGAGTCCGGCATCGGGTTCCTTGCTCGGCAGGGAGCCTGTTTCTCCCTCTGTCTGCCTCTCTCCCTCTCTCTCTCTGACAAATAAATAAAAATCTTAAAAAAAAAAAAGGTATGCACACATTTAGAAATTGTTCTTAATGATTTTGTTCTAGAAGATACTTTGTATTTTCTTTCCCAGAAAAATATCAACTCCCAAGAGCCTCCTCTGCCAGTTTCTTCCTGGAGCTCTATTCTCTATCACAGAATGATAGTGAGCTATGGGACAATCATTGCCCTTGGCCCTTCTCAGGAGGTGACCAAGAGGCATTCCTGAACAAGAGTCTGACCAATCCGTGGATGTCCTCCTGTTGCCACAGCCCTTTTTCTTGAGGTAACATCAATACCCTATGCCCTTCTGTGCCACCGTCTGGGATTTTCTGTCCCTTTCATACTCTCCTCTTGCCAGAATCACATACTACAGTATCAGAATTACAAAATGAAGCAAGCTCTGAGCAATTTTAATCACTATAAATGTCGTTCCTTGAGAAACCCTATACCCCCTGCCCCTCCAAGGGAAGCAGCATGCTAACCATGTAAAGAATAAGCTGACTTCACTTCCACATGGCTCGCCTTCTCTCTCAGAAGACAGGATTCCAAAGCATGAGTCCTGGCTTTCCCTGGAAGTGGCATGACCTCTAACAAGGTAATTTTAAAAGCAGAAGGAGGAAAGTAATACCTGTCTCCTACTTACACAAGGATGGGGATTTATTGAGTGTTAAAAAAATAACACTGCTTTAAAACTTCGTGATGAAAGGAGTATAAATATCTTAAAAATTATCTTTATTATCCAATTCAAGTCCCTTAGCAAGCTTGCACTTAAACACCTATCTATTCTTAAGAGGAAACACTTTACAACATTTCAGAACACTTTTGGAGTATCTCATAATCTTCAGTTGGTAAGTTATTTATTTGTAACACAATATTTTCACTCATGATTATTAGTCTCATATTAGAATAGCTGATGACTATTCTCTTACTATGACACTTTACATAATTAAAATTGCTTTTAAGCCATTGCTTTTCCTTCCTTTAGTAAAGAACACCAAAGTCTTCATCTTTTCAGAACAGGTTCTAGCAGTCCATTCTCTACTCATGGCCATACTTCAAACTCAAATTTTGGAGTTCCAAACTATCTTAGGTCATTTAATTATAATTAGCCACCATCAAAACCCATAACATTCTTTCATTTATTCATCCATTCAATAACTAGGTCATTATTTTAAGCTTACCATGTGTAACCTTGTAATTACAGATGAGTCCCTCCTCTCATGGAGCTCACTTCCTGAATACATTGGGAAAAAAAGTAAAAATACACAACTTATAAAGGCCATGAAGAAAATAAATCCAATTGCTGACCTAAAGAAGGACCAGGATGGGGCTACTTAAGATTGCATGATTGGGGAAGGTATTTCTGAAGAGGTTACACTTGGACTGAAATCTAAATGATCTTAGGAGATGCCATGGAAAGATGTGTGAAAAGGTTTCCTTATGAAGGATACAATAATGACAGGCCCTGCGTAGGGAGCATCACCGAGATCACAGCATGATCTGCAGAGGGAAAGGAGATGTGTGGGAAGACTGGGGATGCAGGTGGGAACCAGACCAAATCCAGGCTTGCTGGCTGCCATTAGGAATTCATCTTGCAAGTCTCATAGGTAATGATTCTCTTGGCGAACGATCATATGTGTAAGTTGTTCTCTAGATAATAAATCCAAGAGTATGATCCTATCACTATTGTATGCAATCTTCCACTTTGTGGTTCCTGGGATTCCCGCAGTCTCTCTGCCATCGGCGCTGCAACCTCCTTTTCTATCTTAAAGCCTCTCTTCTTCTGAAACACAACCTTCAACTGAATCTTTTTTACAAGTTAAAATTTGATTCTATCATACCTGACGAGCTGAGACATAATACAGCTAGTTTTCCACTTGTAATTATCCTACCCTTGACCAATAGGAAGCAACAGTCAAGAGCTTAGACTTTAGATCGTATCAAAACCAGGTTGTATTTCTGGGGGTTTTCTGACACTTTTTTTTTTTTAAGATTTTATTCATTTATTTCACAGCGGGAGAGAGATCACAAGGAGGCAGAGAGGCAGGCAGAGAAAGAGGGGGAAGCAGGCTCCCCGCTGAGCAGAGAGCCCGATGAGGGGCTCGATCCCAGGACCCTGAGATCATGACCTGAGCCGAAGGCAGAGGCTTAACCCACTGAGCCACCCAGGCGCCCTTTTTTTGACACTTTTAATGTGTGTAATTAGCATAATACTTCTACCTTCCTGAGTTTTTAAATCTGTAAAATGGAAATTATTTTTTTAAGATTTTATTTATTTATTTGAGAGAGAGAGTGAGTGATAGAGAGAGCAAGGGTAGGTGGGGGAGGGGCAAAGGCAGAGGGAGAGGGAGGGACAGAAACCACCCCCCCTGGGGTGCCAGGGTGACTCAGTAGTTTAAAGCCTCTGCCTTTGGCTCAGGTCATGATTTCGGGGTCCTGGGATCGAGCCCTGCATTGGGCTCACTGCTCAGTGGGGAGCCTGCTTCCTCCTCTCTCTCTGCCTGCCTCTCTGCTTACTTGTGATCTCTCTCTCTGTGTCAAATAAATAAACAAAATCTTTAAAAAAAAAAAAAAGAAAAGAAAAGAAACCACCCACCCCCCACGCCAAGCAGGGAGCCAGACCAGGGCTAGATCCCAGGACCCTGAGATCATGTACTGAGCCAAAGGCAGACACTTTACTAACTGAGCCACCTAGGCACCCCTGTAAAATGGAAATTATACACCTACCTCAGAGTTGTTGTAAGGATTGATGGAGATAACATACGTTAACCCTCAAGAGGTGGCCATTAATAATAATGCTTTTCAAAAGGCAAAAAGCATAGAACTTTGTAGTAAAATCAGAAGTGAGATCTTACTGCATTCATTCTCTCATTTTGTGTTTAAGCTTCTCTGAAGCTAAATTAATTGTTAATGGTTGCATAGTTAGTCAAAAGTTCACCAAAGTTCCCTAGTCAATAGTTTAATAGAGGAATAATTCAATGACTCACCACTTGCTTTAGCTTTGAAATTGGGCTTTATGAACTACATAATCATTATTTGAATAAATCATGAAGACATTCTGATACCTGGTGTGGCAAATTGTGATTGGAATACTGTGAGGTTTAATATATCTTATTTTTTAGGACTTGAGAGATTCAGACACATGAATTCTACTTTTTATTCTATTTGGTAAGTGGAAAAAGTCAATAAGAGGATGTGGTTTTTAGAGCACATCTACCAAATGTGGATTGTAATTTATAGACAAAGCTCCAACAAGAAAATAAATTGTAGGTTATAGACTAGCTCTGGTAGGCAAATTATTGGGCATAGTGGATATGTCAACTAAGGATGAAAGAGAAGTAGCTGGAGAAGTAGAGAAGTAGCTCTTCTGGCATGGAATTATATGAAGCCCACTTAATTCAAGTGCCTGTAATTGGCAAGTTTTCACATAGTTATCACACAGACATGAACTGATATGTGTAAGTGTGACAGGAAAAAAATTCTGAACCTTAACTGTAAGTTCAATAAGTAGGCTTTTACATGAACTCTGCATGTTGTACTTCTATTTAACTTTTACCATTGGCTTTTTAAATTATTTTATTATTTATTTATTTATTTATTATGTAATTAAACTGTAATCACAGAAGAAAAATAAGAAATATAAATAAGCAAAAGATATTCATTTATTATTTTACCACTCAAAAATAACTATTAATATCTTGCCATCTACACACACACACACACACACACACACACATTCTTCACATATCTAAGTTAATTCTTTTATCTAGAGAGATATATCAGTGGAAATTGACACAAACTATTTAAATGTAACACACAGAAAAGTGATTGTTACAAATGAAAAAAACATTTCATATGAAGAACTTCAAATTTTCACAATTAGTGCTTATTACACTTAATTAACCAACAACCTCTTTTCTTCAGGAATGTACAAGGGAGTTAAGGCAACAAATTTCATTCTAATTCAACAAAATTTTACTAAAAACTTGTAAAAGTCCCAATATTTAAAGAAATACAAAACAAGTGTCTATGTTTTTGAGAAATTATATCTGCAAGGAACACACATAATAAATTCAATTATTTGAGCAAAATTGGAGGTGAAAAACAGGGCTAAATGCCCCAATCAAAAGACACAGGGTATTAGATTGGATAAAAAAAGCAAGACCCATCCAAATGCTATCTGTAAGACACTTATTTTAGACCCAAACACACCTCCAAATTGAAAGTGAGAGGGTGAAAAACCATTTATCATGTTATTGGACATCAAAAGAAAGCTGGGGTAGGAATCCTTATATCAGACGAATTATATTTTAACCCAAATATTGTAATAAAAGGTGAGGAAGGACAATATATCATAACTAAAAGGTCTCTCCAACAAGGAGATCAAATAATTATAAATGTTTATGCCCTTAACATGGAAGCATCCAATTATATAAGCCAATTAATAACAAAATTAAAGAAACACATCGATTATAGCACCATAATAGTAGGGGACTTTAATGCCTCCCTCACTTCAATGGACAGATCATCTAAACAGAAGATCAAAAAGAAAACAAGGGCTTTGAATGACACACTGGACTTCACAGATATATTCAGAGCATTCCATCCCAAAGCAGCAGTATACACATTCTTTTTGAGTGCACATGGAACATTCTCCAGAATAAATCACATCCTGGGTCACAAATCAGGTCTCAACCAGTACCAAAAGACTAGGATCATTCCCTGCATATTTTCAGACCACAATGCTTTGAAACTTGAACTCAATCACAAGAGGAAATTTGGGAAGAATTCAAATACATGGAGGATAAACAGCATCCTAGTAAAGAATGAATGAGGCAACCAAGAAATTCAGGAAGAATTAGACAAATTCATGGAAACAAATGAAAATGAAAACATAACTGTTCAAAACCTTTGGAAAGCAGCAAAAGCGATCCTAAGCAATAGAAGCCTTTCTCAAGAAACGAGAAAGTTCTCTACATTCTAACCTTACAACTAAAGGAGCTGGAGAAAGAACAGCAAATAAAGCCTAAACCCAGCAGGAGAAGAGAAATAATAAAGATTAGAGCAGAAATCAATGAAATAGAAACCAAAAGAACAGTAAAACCAATCAACAAAACTAGGAGCTGGTTCTTTGAAAGAATTAATATCAATATACCCCTGGCCATACTTATCAAAAAGAAAAGAGAAAGGACCCAAATAAAATCATGAATGAAAGAAGAGAGATCACAACCAAAGAAATACAAACAATTATAAGAACATATTATGAGCAACTATGCGCCAACAAATTAGACAATCTGGAAGAAATGGATGCATTCCTAGAAACCTATAAACTACCAAAACGGAACCAGGAAGAAATAGAAAACCTGAACAGACCCATAACTAACAAGGAAGTTGAAGCAGTAATCAAAAAATCTCCCAAAAAACAAGAGTCCAGGACCAGATGATTTCCCAGAGGAATTCTACCAAACAGTTAAAGAAGAATTAACACCTATTCTTCTGAAGCTGTGTCAAAACACAGGAATGGAAAGGAAACATCCAAACTCTTTCTATGAGGCCAGCCTTACCTTGGTCCCCAAATCAGAAAAAGACCCCACCAAAAAGAATTACATACCAATATCTCTGATGAACATGAATACAAAAATTCTCACCAAGATACTAGCCACTAGGATCCCATAGTACATTTAAAGGATTATTCACCACAACCAAGTGGGATTTATTCCTGGACTGCAAGGGCACTTCAACATCTGCAAATCAATCAACGTGACATACTACATAAATAAAAGAAAGGACAAGAACCATATGATCCTCTCAATAGATGCAGAAAAAACATTTGACAAAGTACAGCATCCTTTCTTGATTAAAACTCTTCACAGTGTAGGGATTGAGGGAACATACCTCGATATCATAAAAGCCATATAAGAAAAGCCCACAATGAATATCATTCTCAATGGGGAATAACTGAGAGCCTTTTTCCTAATGTCAGAAACATGACAAGGGTGTCCACTATCACCAATATTGTTCAACAAACTCTCACTCTTCACAGATGACATGACACTCTTTGTGGAAAACCCAAAAGACTCCACCCCAAAATTACTAGAACTCATATAGCAATTCAGCAATGTGGCAGGATATAAAATCAATGCACAGAAATCTGTTGCATATCTATATACCAACAAGGAAACAGAAGAAAGAGAAATTAAGGAGTCAATCCCATATATAATTGCACCAAAAACCATAAGATACCTAGGAATAAACCTAACCAAAAAAGCAAAGGATCTGTGCTCAGAAAACTATAGAACACTCATGAAAGAAATTGAGGAAGACAAAAAGAAATGGACAAGCATTTTGCACTCATGGTTTGAAAGAATAAATATTGTTAAAATGTCTCTGCTACCTAGAGCAGTCTATACATTCATTGCAATCCCTATCAAAATACCATCAATTTATTTCACAGAACTGGAACAAAACATCCTAAAATTTATATGGAACCAGAAAAGACTCCAAATAGCCAAAGGAATGTTGAAAAAGAAAACCAAAGCTGGTGGCATCACAATGCCAGACTTCAAGCTCTATTACAAAGCTGTAATCATCAAGAGAGTATGGTACTGGCACAAAAACAGATACATAGATGAATGGAACAGATTAGAAAACCCAGAAATGGACCCTCTCCTCTATGGTCAACTAATCTTCGACAAAGCAGGAAAGAATACCCAGTGGAAAAAAGACAGTCTCACCAACAAATGGTGTTGGGAAAATTGGACAGCCACATGCAGAAGAATGTAACTGGACCATTTTCTTACACCAGACACAAAAATAGCCTCAAAATGAATGAAAGATCTAAATGTAAGACAGGAATCCATCGAAATCCTTGAGGAGAACACAGGCAGCAACCTCTGTGACCGCAACAGCAACAACTTTTTGCTAGCCACGTTTCCAAAGACAAGGGAAACAAAGGCAAAAGTAAAAGTGAACTATTGGGATTTCATCAAGATAAAAAGCTTTTACACAGCAAAGGAAACAGTCAACAAAACCAAAAAACAACCAACAGAATGGGAGGAGGTATTTGCAAATGCCTTATAAAATAAAGGGCTGGTATCCAAAATCTATAAAGAACTCACCAAACTCAACACCCAAAGAACAAATAATCCAATCAAGAAATGGGCAGAAGACATGAACAGACATTTCTCCAAAGAAGACATCTAAATGGTCAACAGACACATGAAAAAAATGCTCAACATCACTTGGCTTCAGGAAAATACAAATCAAAACCGTGATGAGATACCACTTCACCCAAGTCAGAATGGCTAAAAATCAACAACTCAGGAAACAGCAAATGTTGGTGAGGATGGGAAGAAAGGGAATCCCTCCTACACTATCGGTGGGAATGTAAGCTGGTGCAGTCTCTCTGGAAAACGGTATGAAGGTTCCTCAAAATTTGAAAATAGAGCCAGCCTATGATGCAGCAATTGCACTACTGGCTATTTACCCCAAAGATACAAATGTAGTGATCCAAAGGGACACCTGAACCCCAATGTTTATAGCAGCAATGTCCACAATAGCCAAACTATGGAAAGAGTCCAGATGTCCATCAACAGATGAGAGAATAAAGAAGACACGGTATATACACAATGGAATACTACTCAGCCATCAAAAAATTGAAATCTTACCATTTGCAATGATGTGGATGGAACTAGAGGGTATTATGCTATGTGAAATAAGTAAGTCAGAGAAAGACAATTATCATATGATCTCAATTTAAGAAACAAAGCAGAGGATCATAGGAGAAGGAAGGGAAAAACAAGATGAAATCAGAGAGGGAGACAAAGTGTAAGAGATTCTTAATCAGAGGAAACTAACTTCCTGAGGGGGTGGGGTGGGGGATGGGGTAACTGGGTGCTGGACATTAAGGAGGGCATGTGATATAATGAGCACTGTGTATTATATAAGACTGATGAATCACTGACCTCTACCTTTAAAGCCAATAATACATTATATGTTAATTTAAACTTAAAAAGGGGGGAAAAAGAAATTTGAATTACAAAAAAAAGAAGAAAAAAGTTCACTGAGACCAGAGATGCTATTTTTTCCTCTCTGTTCTTTTTTCTTTTTTCTTTTTTTTTAGAAAGAGAGAGAGAGCATGCATGCATAAGCAGGAGTTGGGGGAGAGGCAGAGGAAGAGAGAGAGAAAGAATCTTAGGCAGGCTCAGTGCCCAGCATGGAGCCCGACGCAGGGTTCAATCTCACGACCCTGAGATCATGACCTGAGCCGAAATCAAGAGTTGGACACTTAACCAACTGAGCCACCCAAGGGCCTCTCTTCCTCTCTTAAAAAAAAAAAATTAACCTAATTTGATTGTATTACTGATCTGTATGCAGGGCTCTACCCCAAGGTAGGTGTAGTGTATGCTAAGCACTTGGCATTCAATGAGTAGACACTTGGGAACTCTACTACACATTTGCATTAATATTTTTTTTTTCAAGAATCACATCTAAAGTAAGCAATCCCCCTGTAATAACATCTTGCTCTAAACATAGCAACATCTACAACAGGCCCTGTATACTGCATTATCAGCAATATAAGAGCGTAGAGTCAATCTATAGGCTCTGTCCATGGGTTATGGGAAGATCTGACTCTGAGTTCAGCAATGATACATCCTATACCTGAAAACTAGAGTTCCAAGTCAACTCAAAGTCCTGATACTGAAGTAGAAATCAAAAAATTGTATTAAAAGTTGTTGCCAGTTATTCAGTCGTCAAATGACACACTTATTTTTTTAAATCATCTTGCTTCTTGCTGTGGTTTCAGATAAAACTCATTTTATTTAAACAATTATGTGTCATTGTCCAAAGTGATCTATTCATCATAAACCCTGAGAAGCAAACATAGGTCAACCACAACCGTGAGCGTTATCATGATTAAAGAAATCCAGGAGTGCCTGGGTGGCTCAATAGGTTAGGCATCTGCCTTGGGCTCAGGTCATGATCCCAGAGTCTTGGGATTGAGCCCAACATCAGGTTCCCTGGTCAGCAGAGCGTCTGCTTCTCCCTCTCCTTCTGCGTGCCACTCCCGCTGCTTGTACTCACACATATTCTCTATCTCTCTCTCTCTGTCAAATAAATAAATAAAATATTTTAAAATAAATAAATAAAAGATAACAAAATCCAGCCCAAAGAGGACTTTACATTTTATTCACCTATCTCTTTCTAAAGCATGAAGGAAGTCCAAGAACTTAGTCCACTACAACTTTTATTATAATTTCCTGTCATCTCTTACTCTATAGAACTTCAGAATGCCCA
Organism: Ailurus styani; assembly: GCA_002007465.1. NCBI lineage: Eukaryota > Metazoa > Chordata > Mammalia > Carnivora > Ailuridae > Ailurus > Ailurus styani. Next base: position 2,435,825 of record LNAC01000199.1, on the reverse strand, counting down.
AGTCCTCCATCTCTCAGTTTACCCCTGGAGACCTCCACCCTGTCCTGCCATCTTGGTTCTCCACCCGTACCTGTGTCCCCCACAGTGAGCTCCCCAAATCTCTCACCTTCCTCCCTAGTAACTCCTGAGCAGCACGATTCTTTGTTTAATTGCATTCCTCACAGAAACTGCTCAGAAGATTTTCTCTTTCATCAGAGGACAAATGCTGTGGGGGGAAGCTGTGAATCTACATATATTACTATTTTTCACATCACAATTATAAGCATTCAAAACTCATCTCCTTTTCTAAATAATAAGAAGATCTTAGCATGATCTAATTCTCCAGGGCTATACTTGGTTGCCAAAGAAAGATGCAGATGTGTGTGTGTGCACACCCATGTGCATACCAATGAGTCTGTGTGTCTTGTAGGGTGTGTGTGTGTATGTGTGTGTCAGCGAGTCTGTGTGTCATTGTAGGGTGTGTGTGTCAGTGAGCCTGAGTCCTTGTAGTGTATGTGTGTGTGTGTGTGTGTCTATGTAAAGTATGTATTCCAGAGATCCACAAATTGGACACAACTGAGAAAGTGTGGAGAGGAAGAGAGAATGCCATTAAAGGGAGAACATAACAATGAGTGAGATTGTGAAAATGAGTCCTTGTACCTTCTTCCAGATCCCAGGCATTTTCAGATATCACCTTTTCCACTGCAACACACTTAGCCATGACCATTTTAGGAAACGTAGTGACATCATTTTCAAATTCATATCCCAAATCTTGACATCATGCTTCATTGTTCATTGTCCCTCCTATTATGAGGGAGTCTTCCTTATCTTTCCCTACTGTCCCTGAATCTACACTCAGCTTGGATCTTTCTGAAGGTCCCATAAATCCTTTTCTCACCTATCTGAACAGTAGCCTACACAGATAGGCATCATACATGCATATAGAATTTCATAGATTTTTGTGAGTATATTTATACATATAGTATCAAACTATGTATCACATTCTGCAACTTGCTATTTTCATGTCTTACAGATCTTTCCATATCAGAATATATTGGCCAACCTCATTATTCCATAGAATTGTATGGAAAAAAACACACCTACCATGCCAGTTTAACCAACTTTTATTGACAAGCATTCATGTTGTGATCTTCTTCCTATTAGAAACAATATGGTAGTATCATCCTTGTTCCAGCTCCAGGTTCATAGGTGTGAGTATTTATAGTTAGTGTTTCTCAAATCTGGCTTCACATTAAAAACATGTGGAGAGCTTTCAAAAATACCGCTGCCCATGCTCCCCAGCCCCTCCCTCCACTAAACCAGTTAAATCAGAATCTGGGAGTGGAAGAGCCCAGGCATGTGTATTTAATAAAATCTCTGCAAATAATTTTAATATGCTACCAAGGTGGAGAGTCATTACTAATTATGAAGAATTGGAATTGCTGATTTGAACAGTCTATACATTTTATTTTCTTTTTACATTATACATTTTGAATGCATTTTGTAAATGGTTAAATAATACACAATTACAAATGATGTAATATCATTGCTTCTGATCTAAGTAAAGTTCTCGAGAAATCTGAAAGTATAAAGTAAGTACCTTTCTTTATAGGGTCTCTTTCTAAGCTGAAATGGCAGCTCCTCTGAAATGTCTATATAAAGTGAGTATCCCCCCCTCACCTCATGTCATTACTTTCAGAGCACTGGGTTTATTTTCTTTGTATTATAGGGATAGCTCCGAGATGTTGCTGGTTTGGTTCCAGGCCATCCAAATAAAGGAAACATCACTACAAAGTGAGTCAAGTGAATTTTTTCTGTCTCCTCGTGCATATGAAAGTTATGTTTACACTATATGTTAACACTATACTACCAAGTTGCAATGGCCTAATGTCTAAAAAAAAAAATGTACATACCTGAATTGGAAAATACTTTATTGCTAAAAAACTGCTAATTATCATCTAAGCTTTCAGCAAGCTGTAATCACTGAACACAGATCACCCTAACAAATATAATAATAATGAAAATCTAAAAATATTGTGAGAATTATGAAAACATGACACAGAGACATGAAGTGAGTAAATGCTGTTGGAAAGAATGGCACCAGTAGACTTGCTCGACACAGGATTGCCATAAACCTTCAATTTGTGGGACGCCCGGGTGGCTCAGTCAGTTAGATGGCTGCCTTCGGCTCAGGTCATAATCCCAGAGTCCTGGGATCCAGTCTTGCATCGGGCTTCTTCCTCAGCGGGGAGCCTGCTTCTCCCTCTGCCTCTGCTGCTCCCCCTGCTCATGCATTTGCTCTCTCTCTCTGACAAATAAATAAAATCTTAAAAAAAAAAAAAACCTTCAATTTGTAAAACAAAACAAAACATACACACACAGTATCTGTGACATGCAATAAAGCAAAGCACAGTAAAATGAGTATGTCTGTCCTCATCACAATGTGCAATCATTTCATGTAGTTGATCTTTGTCTTCTATAGCGCCTGATCTCCAACAGAAGTCCAAGAAAACAGGAACCCAATCTGTCTTGTGCACCCAGTAATCCTAACGCCTATTGTAACAGGACCTAGAACACAACAGATGGTCAATATGTGGGGAATAAATCAGTCCCTGTGGTTGTCTAGTCAGTGACTAAGTGTGTTAGGCTGTGGAAAAGACCAGTAAAATGAAGGAGAAATACTGGTTGTTCTCATTCCCCAGACCTAGCATTTCCAAATAGAAAACAAGTATTTCTTTATTTATAATTTAATTTAATTTTAATTCCTGTACAGTTAACATAAAACAAGTATTCTACCTTAGCCAAAAGAACCTACAAACCCACACTATCATACAAGAAACAGATCAATGTGTAGCAAGGCTTGACCATGTGGTTAAAAAAAAAACACAAAGAAATTCGAAGGTAGACTATGATGAGCCACCTTTAGAAATAAATTTGTCCCTTCTCTGCCATCCCCCTGCTTTTTGGGAAACATCAAAAATGGTACAGCCCATGGTACGGTTAAGCGTGAGGAGCACTTGGAAGATCTGGGCATGGAGGGTATCGGCTGTCACTGAGAACATGATGCCTCAGCTGTTCCCTTCCTTCCCCTCAGAAGTAAGCCTTGTCACATAGTCCTATAAAAAGGAAGGGTCAGGACAGCAATTTCCTTTTAATTCTGATTATCATATTAAATTGCTCAGGATCATAGTTGCAGAAAGCCTCTAAATTCTTCTTTCTCCACCTATAATTTCTGTGTATAACAAATAACACCCCACCAAGCACCATATACGTTATGTTCAATAGGACTAACCACTTTTTAAAAGGGCTGTGAAAATGTTGAGACTTTCCTTCTATATTATACCTGACTAAAACAGAAGGAATATCAACTAAGTGGGAATGAGATCTTCCATCTCTTTTTTTTTTTTTTTTTTAAAGATTTTATTTATTTATTTCACAGAGGGAGAGAGATCACAAGTAGGCAGAGAGGCAGGCAGAGAGAGAGGGGGGGAAGCAGGCTCCCCGCTGAGCAGGGAGCCCGATGCGGGCCTCGATCCCAGGACCCTGAGATCATGACCTGAGCCGAAAGCAGAGGCTTTAACCCACTGAGCCACCCAGGCGCCCGAGATCTTCCATCTCTTATATTTGAAGTTTCAGGATGACTTGTTTTTACATTTTTAGACTTTTTTTCATTATTTTTTTTAATTTTAGGGTAGTTGTAGATTTATGGAAGAGTTGAGGGAAGTGCCCATGCACTCCACACCCAGTTTTTCCATTGTTAGCAAGTGTAGGGTACATTTGTCACCAGAAACCAATATTGATACACTATTAATAGCATAAAGAAAAGTCCATGCTTTATTCATATTTCTACCTAATGTTCCTTTTTGACTCCAGGCTTACATCTAGGACACTGCATTACATTTGCCCATTATGTCACTTTAGGTCCCCCTGGTCTGCCACAGTTTCTCAGTCGTTCCTTGTTTTTAATAATCTTGACAATTATTAGAAGTACTTGTCAGGAATTTTGTAGAATATTCCTCAATTTGAACTTTATTGATGTTCTTCTCATGTTTAGACTAGGTTATGGGTTTGGGGGAGGAACCTGTCAAACACTACCTTCACAACATGATCAAGGTTACTATCAATAGTAACATTATGTCGGTATCATGTACCCTTGATATGACATGAAAGGCACCTGTACCTTCATGAGCTCTACTCTTCAAGTAGAAAGTTCTATGCCAACAAATTTACTTCTGTGAATTCATAAATCCAAGGTATATAATGATAACACAAAGGGATTTAGATATGTAGTGAGATCAAGCCATTTCTCCTTAATATGAAATAAAGTATTTTTGTTTCAGTTTTTATTTTTCTTTTTCTTTTTCTTTGTTTTTGTTTTGTTTTGTTTTGCTTTGCTCAGAACACAAAAAGCCCTTTTATATGTAGGTCTGTCATAGATTTTAAGGGATTTCTGCACATGGAGCCAAGTATTATAATAGGCGTTGAATTAAAGTAAGAGCTTATCCATCACTCAGTAATTGCAGAAAAGCCCCATTTATTTTTTGATAGTCCAAAGGAAAATAAATTGGTGGATACATTTCTGCTATTTAAAAAAGAGTTTCTATTATAAAACATAGCATTCTTTTTAAAATTCTATTCTATTTATTTACATTTGAGACAAGCAATATACCTAGGTAAAATATGTTCAGACTCTTCCTGACTGTCTTATATGTGAGAAAAGAGTACCAGCAGCTAATGTAGGTAATGACGGAGTCCTTGGCGTGGGCAGCAAAGGAGAGAGCTAATAAAAATGCTTCTTCTGGGGTGCCAAGGTGGCTCAGTCAGTTAAGCCGCTGCTTTGGGCTCAGGTCATAATCCCAGGGTCCTGGAATGGAGCTCTGCATCAGGCTCCCTGCTTACTGGGGAGTCTGCTTCTCCCTCTCCTGATCCCCCTGCTTGTGCTTTCTCCCTCTCCCTCTCTCTCTCTCTCTCTCTCTCAAGTAAATAATTTTTTTTTTAAATCTTAAAAAAACAAAAAACAAAAAAACGCTTCTCTTGAACCTATGTGGATAATATAATTCAGTAGATCAGGCCACCCCAGGCGATAAGGACACTGATACTAGGGGTCAGATGTAACTTAAGTTAATTATTGCTAATATGAGAGTCTAAATGTTTCTTTGTTGTAATATATGAAGAGGAATAGCGACCTTCCCCAAACTGGGGAATGCTTTTATATCAGACCAAACCAAAATGGAAAATGTATAATGAATCTATATCTTTAAACACAATATTCAACAATAAAAGTATAAATGTATGTATTTACACATATATACTTGTATATATTTATGTATATATATGTATGTGTGTGTATGTGTGTATATATATATACACCATATGCCCTTATATATCTAATTATCTAATGTATAAATATACTCTTTTAAAGTCCCAAACTAGCTACTGAGTTTTTGGGGAGGTTTTGTTTTTTTTTTTTTTAAAGATTTTATTTATTCATTTGACACAGAGAGAGAGATTACAAGTAAGCAGAGAGGCAGGCAGAGAGAGAGGAGAGAGGAGGAAGCAGGCTCCCTGCTGAGCAGAGAGCCCGATGTGGGCCTCGATCCCAGGACCCTGGGATCATGACCTGAGCCGAAGGCAGCGGCTTTAACCCACTGAGCCACCCAAGCGCCCGAGGTTTTGTTTTGATTTATTTTGTATTTTTGTATTTTTTGTTTTTACTAATTAATAACTATTCATTAATTAAATACCCCACAAGTTAAAAGAACAGACTTGAAGATGGTACATGGGTTAATCTTATGCTTCTTAATATGAGAATCTAGATTTGCAAACTGAGAAACCTAAAGACAGAAAAGGAAAAATTTTCAAGTTACCCACCTAAACTCATACCATATTGATAATTAAAGTTCTTTTCTCTATATATTTCTCTGTCCACTTAGATAAAAAAATATATCTTACCTCCCTGGCATGGATTCAAAAAAAATTCAGAAGGTAAGTAATTAGGCTTTATGCCATTTAGGAAGTAAAATGACTAAGTATCTACTTTGATTGACAGTTATTTTACTATTAGAAAAGCTGTTTTGCAAGAAGATAAGTCTTGCTGTCGTTCCATTCCATTTAATCTTTTTCATTACAGAAAGAAAATTAAGTTATATGAAGTAGTTTTGAATTATTTTCCTTCAGCATACAGTTCATTACAACTAAAAAGAGAGAGAGAGAGGAAGGAAGAGAAAGAGAGAGAGAGGCAGAGTTTGTGCTCCCTAGAAGGGAAAGCACTTTAATATTTGATGGGCTTTCCTTATACGTCTGCTTTTTATTTTTAAACACCACCACCTCTTTGCTGACCAACAACTTCTTGCAAATTATGGCAAAGGGGGGAGGAGCATGAGCAAAGAAGCTGAGTGAAAGTTGGTGATACTCCCTGCCAAAATTCCAAGCTGAAATCAAATCCTTCGGTTAAATTTCTTAGGCATGAAAGAAAGAAAAAGATTTACAACTTCAGCAGTACTGTCATTCTGCCAAGAAAAAGTATCAGTCGATCTACCTTACTGTCACCAAAGGATCTGAAGCTGGCTTTGTCATACTTCTTTCTCCTTTACGTATGGAGGTGGGGGGGAGGAAAAGGCAAGAGGAGTCTTAAAAAAATTGATGAAGCCCTGACCCTTTGGATTCCATTTATAGCCTGAGCCTGAATGCCGTCCCCCTTGACTAGCTGACTGTCCAATCCAGCCGCATGGGTCAAGATTCTATTAGGCACTAAGTGAAATATATATGCATGCCCTTATACCATTTAACACTCTGGGTCCACCTTCAAAACACTGGGCTGTGGATCAACTGAAGCACCACTCCTCTTCCAAGAATCATTCTGACAGTTTCTTTTGGAGGTGCTCCTTTTCTTTTTTTTTTTTTTTAACCCATCGTTTTAAACAAAATGGCACCAAAGAAGGACGTGAAGAAACCTGCTGCTGCAGCCGCCCCAGCCCCTGCCCCGGCACCTGCACCTGCCCCCGCCAAACCCAAAGAAGAAAAAATTGACCTCTCTGCCATTAAGGTAACTAAAGGGGTGAACGGTTGGGTCACTGAAACATCTTTCAACAGTAGGAAAATCTAGGAACGTGCTGAGGGTACGTTTTTCACTGAGAGAGGTGGCGTTACTACATGGACTGGTAGATTGGAGGAGAAAAGAATCCTGATTAAAAAATAAATAAACTCCAGCATATAACTTCAGTTAAATTCCTATGAATATGATGTTATCTTGTGGAACCTGTATTTTGCTCGCATTTTTTTGTTTTCTGGTTTTCTTTTTTCCCTAAATGGTCAGAGTGCAATTTAGGGACAAAAGAGTGCAATTTAGGGACAAAGTAAGTGCAATTTATGGACAAAGCACCTCCAATACTTTCCAATACTTTCCAAACCGGTGCTTTGTTTTGCTTCGTTTTGTTTCATTTGGTTTTGTTTGAAATAAAATCTCTGTGGAAACTGGATCCCTTACCTCAATGCTGCATCAAAAGGAAACTTTTCTCCCTTACTTGTTTCCAGAAGTTTAAAAACAGCTGATGACCCAGTTGTCCTGGCTGCCTCTATTTGACAGCTGCTGTATTTCATCTGAAAAACACAAGATTTTTGCAATTCAAGTTAATTCCCCCTTCAGCTTTGCTTAATAAACTTTGATACAACACTAAATTAGATCTCAGTGCAGACAATTATGCACTCAAGTGTTTCAGTGACTATAACTGTCATCTTGTTTATTTATATACAGTATTTAATTCAGAATGTGTGAGCTGCTTCTAAATGAAACTAACCCACCCCCCAAATACTATAAAACTTGGTTATATGGCTTTTAGCTTATGTCTCTGAGCTCTTGTATACTGATCTTTAACTAAGGAGAATGTGATTGATTTTTGCATCCACACTTTGTTGTGATCAAAGTTCTCAAATGCCAAAAGATTATCTGCTAAATGACACAGTGGATGTGCCTATTACCCCTCAGTGATGTGATCCCTCAAATGTGCACCTTCTCCTCCTTCACTGGGGCTGGACTGCTCTGAATGACAGTTTGAAAATCTTTATCTAATGACCTCTGCCGTATATGGAAAACTAATGGGCGAAAGGACCTATGAGGTGATCTTCTCTCTTAAGCCAAACGTTCTGTACATAATAAATCTAAATTTTGCCAACTTAATACTGTTTAATTGTAAAAACAAAGCTGACCTATAAATAAATGTTTAATTGAATATTTTAGTATAATCACAGATTTTTAAAAATACTTCTGACATAAATATTGAATCGGATCACCCTTAGATGTATGTGGTGACATTAAATGAATACATTCATAATTTTTGTAGCATTCTGGTTAAACATGAAATTTTATGTTCCAAAGTGGGAGTGGATTATCAAATATTTTATTTTGAGTTTATAGGACCTAAAGTCACATTTGAAAAAAGTTGGTCAGAGAATCTAATATTGGTTAGGAACTATTCTTAATGAATATCCACTTAGGAGGAGAAATGCATGTCAGATCTTCTAATAAATGGTTTTCTACCTAAAAGACTGCATGTAATTCACTAAGAGGAAACCAAATTTTTCATCTCCAGCAATTCTAGTTAGTGTATCTTTATAGATGCACACTGACTACATTATGCAATGAACGTGATTATGGTCATGACAACAATTCCAATCATCTGTATTATTTGACTCTCCACTCTATCCTAAGATTAGAGATATGAATCAGTGTCAAAGCTGTTCCTCTGTATTTGCTATGATTTATAAGACAATATTACCTCTTTTCATCTAGGATTACAAACATCTTGGAAAATGTACCTTCTTAAGAAGAAAAAGAAATTTCCCACTAATGAATATAGGCATTAATTTTCTTCCCTGAAGAAATACTAAATAAATAAATAAATAAATATTTAGTTTAGCAGTAAGAAGTCTCCAAGAAAAGACAAAATATCACTTTTTTAAATCCAGAAATTAAATTGATTAGTTGTTCACAGTCAGCAGAGAAGTGATGCTCTTTTAAATCTTGAAAAATTGGTTTATCCTTTAATCTGTATGTTGAATTAATGCCAGCATGGCTAATGTAGCTAGTACAACTACGCAAAAGCAGAAATACTCTTAGAGTGTCTCTTTAGAGATGAGGTATGCTCCATCTTCACTAGTTCATTACAGAACAAGAGATGTGATGGATCCTGATAAGGATGCAAACTAAAAGGAGCAGTTAAATTAATATAGAAGAAACAGAAGGAATTTAACCTTTATGTTTCACTCACAGAGCCTACTCCTAATAGAGAGAAAATGAAAAGAACAAGATTGAAACTCATATATTTTTGTAAAGGAATTTAACTGCCCTCAATGATTTGCATTCATCAATATGAAATCAGTGCACATTTATAGGTATTATAACCAAAGAATGTGGTACAACTTGAGAACTATATAACATTTAATTTCATCCCAGTAGGTAACAAGGCTAATTAAAATGTACATTAAAACATTTCGTATTATGATGCTTTTAATCACTTAATGATGTTTCTAGATATATTACCTCATATAAGTTATAAACTTTTTTCAAGCAGAGAAAATGAATTCTAAAGAAATTAATAGAGCTGTGATATGTGTTCATTAACTTTCTGAAAACTCGATGAAGAACAAAACTTAATTGGATTTTAAACTTTCTTTTATAAATCATATAAGATTAGAAATTTGGCTGTCCTTTAGACTTTGAGTAATGCTAAAGTGTAAGGGTCTGTGTAGGACTACGGGCTTAGCAATAGTAATATTTAATTCCTCAATACTGTTCCTAGCTAATATCTATGCTCCACCGTATAATATACCATGTTTAAATAGCCATATATTTAACTCTCCATAAACTCTGAACAATCTTTAATATTGTTAATTAGTTTTATCAATTTCTTTAATATGCTTTCCTATCTGATTTCATAGTTTGTTGGTTACTTAGAATGTTTGTTCCATTGTTCTAACACAAAACCTTTGATACTCATGGAGGGAATGCTTACCTGACGTCCCACGCCCATGGGTGTTCTGTGGGTATCCTCTTCAAAAACACAAAGACTGCTGATATTTGAACATTAAAGTTGCTGTCCCGAGTGGTTCTAAGCACTCTTTGCTTTCAGAGAGATGACGCTTCCAACAGTGATGCCCAGGTTAAGGAACACTGCCTGACAAAAATCTCAAGTGTAGGAATTAAATCCACCATGAGTATAGTTGCAGGTGCAAACACAAGAATTAACACCTGTGGCCCAACACTTCAGCCAAGTGTTGAAATAATGAAAGAAAATGAGTAATGAGATGGCTGTGTGCCTAGATTTTAAAAGATCTTCAATGTGTAAGTAAACGTTTTGCATGATGCATGCCTTAGCTGATATGTCAGGATTGCTATGAAGTGATGAGATTTTGAATCGTGTCTTTCCTTGTGTTGCTTAAGTTTTAATTTTCGCAGTATTCACTGTAATTCAATCAGGTCATCTCTGACTAGATACTGCAGGCGATATTACAAAAAGTGGTAAAGATACAGAATGCATTGACAGAAACTCATCCAGTAACAAATCTCAACAATTTACCATACAGTTGGGGAGATTTGAACTTTCCATTTAATGGGTGGAAATAGAGCATTCCCAATAAATACATCTATTTACTGATGGGTATTTAGTGGAGGCAAATATTCTGTATACATTGCCATACCTGACTTGTTCTGGTCCAGGTATAGGATTGTCTGTGTTAATCTACAAATTCTTTTTTCTTGGCTCTCACAAGGCTAATACAAACCCAGTTCCACTTTGAAGAATGCTTGGGAAAATCAAATGAGGTCATGACCCATGAAAGGCTTTGAAAATTGTAAAGTTATTTATAATATAATAATAAATATTCATTAAGAATTAACTCTGTGCCTTATTATCTTATTTAATCCTTAAAACATTGAGGTTTGTTTTTAGCCTCATTTTGCAAGAAACTGAACCTAATGAAGTTCAGGGCTATGTCTTTGATCATTTATGTTTTATAAACATAACTAGTAGGTGATGGAGCTAGGATTTAACCTCTCAGGCCAAATCCAGAGTCAACTGCAGGAATTGTATCCTAAACCACCTCCTGTTTATAAAGAGTAAGTTGCTGTTAAGAATAAATGAAGAAAAGGGGCTTGGGTGGCTCAGTCGGCTGAGTGACTGACTCTTGATTTCAGGTCAGGTCATGATCTCTGGATCCTGGAATCGAGCCCCACAAAGGGCTCCGCACTCTGCAGGGAGTCTGCTTGAGGAATCGCTCCCTCTCCCTCTGCTCCTCCTCCCACTTGCATTCTTTCTTTCTTTCTCTCTCTCTAATAAATAAATCAATCAATCTTAAAAAAAAAAAGTGTGTGAAGAAGGGACATCTGGGTAACCCAGTTGGTTAAGTGTCCAACTCCTGACTCAGGTCATTATCTCAGGGTTTTGAGATCAAGCCCCATGTCAAGCTCCAGCCTGGGCATGAAGCCCGCTTGGGATTCTCTTTCTCTCCCTCAAAAAAAAAAAAAAGAACAACACCTAATGTGTAAAGGAGTCTTGTTTTGTTCTTAAGGGTGTGAGGTAGAGTCATCTCCTATCACCCTGCATAACCCTGTGTAGCCAGTGGAGGGAGTGACAGGCACATGTCAGAGCAAGTTCACCTAGACTTTGACCTTGGCAGTCCACTACTCTTCTGTCCTCCGCAGCTCTCTCCTATCTTTGCTCCTGTTGCTGACAGGTTGAGTGCTCTCTTTTACAGCTAGAAGGTGGGAAGATTAGGAACCCAGGAAGACTAGTCACTTTGCTCCAGCTTCCTATAAAAAGTTGTAAATGGAAAATGGATATTAAAAAAAAAAGAAAAGTAAAGTAAAGAAAAAGATTGTTATGAGAGTAGATTAGTAGTTGACAGGGATGGAGCTGGGGGTAGGGGAAATGAGGGAAGGTGGTCAGAGGGTACAAACTTCCAGTTATAAGATGAATAGATTCTGGAATCTAATATACAACATAGTGAGTATAGTTAATAATACCATATTGTAGACTTTAAAGTCTACTTTAAGAGAGTAGATCTTAAAAGTTCTCACCACATAACACACACACAAATTTTTTTAATTTAGAAAAACAATGTGACATGATGAATAATATCAACTATCCTTTCTGTGATCATTTCACAAAATCAAAATCATCATAAATCAAATCACGTTGTACACCTTAAATTTATACTTTTATGTTGATTATATCTCAATACAGCTGGAGAAAATAAACAATACCAAAGTATTTTTAAATGCTTGTAAATGTAATGAAACAGATTGAATTTTTAAAATAATTTTAGTTTTTTCAATTAAATATATACACATACAAAACTGGACTTCCAAATTTTGCCATCAGGCTGACATTCTAACAAAGGTATGGGATCTCTATTATTTTTTAAAGATAGATAGCATGATTGAAACTGAGAAGAAATATCAATCATCTATCCTTCAGAGTGACATGTAGAAATATAATACCACATGTATAATGATTAAATATTAACTAGCTTGAGGAAAAGAATTAGAAAAAGAACACATATCGTCAATTTCTGATTAGAAGGAATGGGCGAAAACATCTATAAGTTGTCTCTAAGTTTTCTTTATGTAATTTTAAGAGTTTTTCTTTTTTGAGGCACCTGGGTGGCTCAGTTAGTTAAGTGTCCAATTCTTGATTTCAGTTCAGGACTTGATATCAAGGTCTTGAGCACAAGCCCTACACTGAGCTCTAAGTTTGGCGAGTAGCCTACTTTATTTATTTATTTTTTAAGATTATTTATTTATTTATTTGACACAGAGAGACAGAGCGAGAGAGGAAACACAAGCAGGGAGAGTGGAGAGGGAGAAGCAGGCTTTCCGTGGAGCAGAGAGCCCAACGTGGGGCTCAGTCCCAGGACCCTGGGATCATGACCTGAGCTGAAGGCAGATGCTAAACGACTGAGCCACCCAGGCACCCCAGTGTGTAGCCTACTTTAAAAAAGAAAAAGAATTTGTCTTTTTTTTACCCTGGCCTTTAAATAATGTGAATTAATTTTTACTATAACTATAATGTAACAAATTGTAATACCAATCCATTTGCAGTGTGAGTACAAGCTCAAGAACAAATAGAGACTTATTTGAGACTACCACTAGGTATCAATATCAAGTTTCCACTCTCAAACATCTATGATGTTCAAGAAGAGAACAGGTGGAATGGAGTGGGAAAATACTAAAGGACATTCTGTAACTCTCTAAAATTATATTTTGAATTATATGTAACTGGATAATGTCTTTACAAAGTAAAATGCAGTTTGGAAAGGAATAGATATGTTCACCAATTAATAGTGAATAGCCCTTTTAATTTTAAAGATAATGAAATCTTTGCAAGACAAGGAGACCACAAAGTGACAGTGCCAAATTTAGACTCTTGACATTTTAATGTTGCAAATGAACCCCCTGGCAAGTTGTCTTTAGAAGTCGTTCCATAATTACCGAGCGTTAAGCACCATCTGACTCATGGAAATTATGGAAAGGATTATATTTAGTCTGCTGATCCTACACTTTCTTCTGCTTCTCCTCATACTGAAATACTTTTTGTATGAAAATAAGATCTGCTACAGTTTGTTTCTACATCAACTTCTACAGTTTCTTTCTTATTCCAACTCAGAATTTGGAGGACAAAAGTTGCAATATACAAGTAGTAGTGGCTTTAATTATACTAGTTAAAAATTTAAATTATATGGATGATAATTCCTTGCTCTTCTGGTCATAAATTAATAATAGTGAGTTGAAGCCAGAGGGAAAAAACATACACTAAAGATAAAACCACATCTTACTCAACTTTATATTCCTCCTTCCACTGGGGCAAGTGGTCTTTGTATCTAATAAGTGCCCAATGGTACACTGTCTCTTGTTTATAAAACATCTGACTCACTTGAATACAGTGTTACAAAATTATATTTTAACTCCTCTTTATCTAAATTATTTCAAAATAATGTTACTTCTTAAGTTTTTAAGCACCATGACCTTTTGCATTAAAAAAGTGAGTTGAGGTAGATTCTACCAACAAAAGCATGGAAGACTCACAACATTGCAGAAACATAGCAACCATAGAAATCAGAGTATAATATTCTATAGTTGAGGAAGCTTGACCTAGATAAGAGAAGTTATTTAATCAAAAGACACACGCTTTAATATAACAGAACAAAATTCTGCATCCTTCAGTCCCTGTCTAGCTCTCTTTCCACCATATGAGAAGACCTGAAATCTCTAACATGGTAATGCCAATATTCATATATCCATCCCTATGGTCACAAGAGGAGCTTTCATTCCAGATAAGGAGCAAAAGCAGATACTTTTAATTTCTTAAAACACATACACCAAGAATTTTTCTAATGCTCCTATCTTAAAAATAAAAAGAGGAAGGAAGGAACAAAACCACAACTTGGATTTTTAATAAATTACATAAAAACAAACATACAAAGTAGAGAAGGTATGACTCTTAAATCTTAAACCTATCAATTATTAACCACAGGAAAGCTAATGAAAAATCTGAAGACATATAGATTTAGGTCACATTTTAAAATTTTTATTAAAATTCACTTAGGCCTCTCATTAATTCTTGTAGGTGTGAATTGTGTTATTTTAATAATTCAGCCTTTGCTCCAATGTGACCAAATTCAGTTGACTAGTCTACACTTTCTGAGCACAGAATTACTTATTTTCCCCTTTCTGTTCAGATCAATGTATCCAATACATCCATCTATTCTCTCTTATGTTAGACAGGCTGGGCTGGTATTGTAGTCTTAATTTTTTGTTGTTCTTAATTTCTCCTTTTTTATAATATTATAGTCACGAGTCCAAGTATATCCTGTGTTGAGGTAAGAAAAAAATGCAATGAAAAATATGTATCTCCTTTAAATGAAGTGAGTTATTCTGAGGCACAGAACTCTTTATTTCCAAAACAGTATTTCTGCTGGCCTTTTATGGGGAGTCCTGGTAACTCTGAGATTAGAGTGAAAATTAGTCATCTAAATTTTCCTTAGGGTTTGCATACATCCTAGGTCTTTAGAGGCCTCTCTGCCTGGCATTAAATTAGAGAACATGCAGCAGTGTTTTCTTACTTGAATACTGGCCCTGGTGAGATTAACTTCTTTAACTTAGCCTTACCAGTCATTAGCTTCATTCTGTCTTGCAGGGAAGATGAAGTTATTTAAAGACTCTAGTCTGTGTCCCTTCCTAGGGCATTTTCACTCAGTATTCAACGTCACGGATCTCCTAGATCATCCTTAATTACAGCTCTTCTTGTTATGCTAAAGCTTAACATATAGCAATTTCAGAGCCTGTTTGATTAAATTCATTTTAATATTTTCTCTATAAATTAATTCCTTCTATATACCAGAAGCTTTATCTTGTTTTTAATCAGTTAACCAAACATCGTGGTTACTAATAGAAAAATGCTTCTCAAAGTGAGAAAAGATCTGTAAACATTGCAATAAAAAATCCTTTTCAGTACCAGTACCAGTAAGCTACTACTTCTCTGACTCCAATACCAAAGAGCACATGAGTCACAGACATGTGGAATGTAGTTATTATACTAACAGTCTAATACAGGTATCAGGCTAAATGGAAAAGTCCTGTGAGAAAGCAAATCAAGGGATGGCAAATTAGAATTCCTGATTGTAAACTTTATATAAAAAGTAAGGAAAGGGGCGCCTGGGTGGCTCAGTGGTTAAAGCCTCTGCTTTCGGCTCAGGTCATGATCTCAGGGTCCTGGGATCGAGGCCCGCATCGGGCTCTCTGCTCAGCAGGGAGCCTGCTTCCTCCTCTCCCTGTCTCTCTGCCTGCCTCACTGCCTACTTGTAATCTCTCTCTGTGTGTCAAATAAATAAATAAAATCTTTAAAAAAAAAAAAAGTAAGGAAAGGCTCTGGCAATATAAAGGCACATATACCAATAATTCAAAATGAGCAATGAGCATGCCCAGTATATGTTTGGCAGTTCCAGGGGCTGGACGTGAAGCACTGGGGGGAGATTACGCATACCTTCTGCAGAATGGAACCTCTTTGAAGGAGATGAAGAAGTCTCTTCCCTCAGGGAATGTATATAGTATTCTAGAGAGGAGTTCATATTTGAAGGAGGAAGTTACTATACACGCTTTCTAATGATTTTAATTTATTGTAAATCCATTGCACTAATATAGGCAAGGTATTTTTTAGAGCTATGGGGAATAAAATATAAGAATAAGGCAGGGACAGCACTCTAGATGGCAGGAAGAAATTGGGGTGGGCCCGTGTCCAGTTTGCAACACAGACAAAGGTATATGGCTTTCAGTAATGGCCTAGGCTTTCCAGAAGTTTACAACCAGGAAGGTTAAACATCCTTCAGTTGGAAAAAAAAGAGCTAAGTAAATAGGAAAAGTTCTTTCAAGAGGAGAAAATCTTTATCAGGACTTTGAAAAGTTAATTTCTGAGAAACAGAGATGAGAACATTCCAGATAGAAGAGCCTTAAGTCTAATTTTTAAAACAAACCAAATGATGACACAGCAAACTGAGTCCAAAATCAGCTGACATTTTGTATTTATATCACGCCTTGTTCAAAGAGCTGATGACTTCATCGCTACAACACCAAGAAAGAGATGCAAGAGAAACTTTTCATGATTTGTGAGTATACCAGAGATAAAGTAACATTTCCCATTTATTTTTTGAGCACAGCATTCATGTCTTTCATTAAAACTATAGTTTGTTCTCTAGGATGTACTACACTGTACCCTTTTGTACTGTTGTCAATAACTTGCTTACAGGTTTACTTTGATTTTCAATAGGTACAAAAAAATCTAAACTCTGATCTTCTTTGTGGTAAAGATAAACAGAGAAGGTAGAATGCAATAGTTTGACAACTGCCTGCCACTTCTATTTTAATAATAGCAAAGCTTTACATCATATCCAAGTGGTTAGGAATAGCTTATTTATAGCATAAATACAATTTTTAAAATGACTTTCCAGCTTACTCCACAGATTTTATACAAATTGACCATATTTTATATGAATTCAAGGACACACTTTACTACTTGAAAAAAAGAAACGAAGGGAAGAAAATGAGCATTACGTAGGGCAAATGATAGGCATTCTGTAGGGCAACTTTATTTGTATTACCTGTAGTTATTAATTCTACTAAAGATCTAGTTCTCAATATTAATCATAGGGTGATTCAAATTTAATGACACAATACATGAATATAATTACAAGACTAAAAAGAACACAAAGAAACATGATCTGCTCCCATGGCTTTAATTTGGGCCTCAAAAATCATAAGACTCCAGGATTGATGGAGGGAGGTAGGCAGGGGATGGGCTAAATAGGTGATGAGCATTAAAGAGGGTATGAGCACAGGGAATTACATGTAAGTGATGAATCATTAAATTCTACAAGTGAAACCAATTTTAGCATATATGCTAACTTAAATTTAAACAAAAACTTGAAAGGGGGCGCCTGGGTGGCTCAGTGGGTTAAGCCTCTGCCTTCGGCTCAGGTCATGATCTCAGGGTCCTGGGATCAAGCCCCTCATCAGGCTCTCTGCTCAGCGGGGAGCCTGCTTCCTCCTCTCTCTCTGCCTGCCTCTCTGCCTCCTTGTGATCTCTCTCTCTGTGTCAAATAAATAAATAAAATCTTTAAAAAAAAACTTGAAGGAAAAAAATCACGAGACTCCAAGTTACAGTTATCAAAGGTGACGAATTTCTACCTTTGTTCCTCCCTTCCATTCCCCCTAATAACTTAAAGCACTTAAATTTTTCAATTAACTTCCATTTCTCATAAACTCTCAAAATGTCTTTTTATAAAAATACATTTTCCTGGGTAGTTATATTTTTTAAATTATGTTTTTAATTCTCATTTTGACCCTTTGAGTTTTTTTCACTGCTTGTAAACTTTGGACAAAAAGTAATATGAAAAAAAGAAAGTGATATGCATTTAAATATTGATTTTTTCCTAAATGGCTTGAGGGAAACCTGCAAAGCATTCATCTGTCTAGTAGGGGGAGACTTCATGCTTGTCGTGACCATTCCTTTAAAAACAATTGCTGAGACAGCACTTACATCAAAATTTATCTCCAACATTCATTACACCTATAACCTGCTTTAGGTGTGTAGAACACTGATAAACATGTTGTCTGAACATTAGTGGACATGGTAGGACTGATCTTTCCTAGAACCACTTTTCACAGTACCATTCTAGGAAGAGAGTTGCCTCCTATTTTCAGGTAAGCTGCCACGAAAACCCATTACCAGCCAATCCCTTAGATATCTTCAAAATCTTGAAGTATAAATGACATTTGACAGCCCCTGCTTTGGGTCTTTCTGGAGACTGAGAATGGAGCAAAATACCCACCCCTGACATAAAGAAAGCTAGAGGAGAATGGTGAAAATGGAGCTCTAAGCCACCCCTGGCTTAGATACACTCTCTATGCCTCAGAACACAACTTGCAAAAGAGTGGTCTTTAATGAGAAGTTTCAAGAACAGACCGCATGTTCACTCAGGTGAACTAAGAAACAGGAAGAATACACATGGCCTTTTCAAGTCCTCTGCACTTTACCACAAGGGACAGAGCTCTGGAGGATGTTCCTTCTATAGTCATTGCCATTTGAAACCCCAAGCCACTCCCATCCAAAAAATTCCATTAAATACCAAAACTTGCTGACTTGAGGTTTGCAAAATCCGTAATTCACCAAGAGAAGGGGTCAGACTGAGTGTGAGGGAAATTCTAAGCTCCTCTGCCACTGAAGAAGGAAGAAGCTTCTTAAAAGAAGAGGCTCCAAGAGACCATGTCAGGGATAAAGACCATAAAAGTACTGACAGGCTTCGGTCTCATTATGGCTGTCCACTCCTAGGTTCTGGTTGCCTAAAAATAGTCCTCAGGGTACTGAGCCCTCCTTCCCTTTGCCCTAAGAAAGCTAAAGAACTCACCGAGAGGAGTGACCACTTGTCTCTGAAACCTGACGCTAGCTGTGAGGTCACAGCCTCCCCAGCAATAAAAGGCAGCCTCAGCAAAGGAGTCCCCACTCAGGGACTGGAGCGGCCCTCAACTCACTCTTCAGCTTTGCCGCTGTTCCGCAGCCCAGAGCCTCTGCCATGGTGGGTCCTAGGAGCAAACGGTTTGTCCTTTAGAGGAGGATATAATCGTGCATATGACCTTATTGAGCAGAAAGGCAGACAAGGAACAGAATTGAGGAGAGAACATATTCGGTATAAGTCTATAGAATCTGCTTCTGTTTTTTGTTAAGGTGGGGTGGGGATAGAAGAGATTAATTTGAGCTGTTATGCTAATTGAAAAAAGACACCTTACTCTCCAAAGCAGTACTTTGTGCTTCACTAACTTTTGCTATATCACATAAGGTTTATTATAGCTAACCGGGGGCGGGGGGAGGGGCGGGAAGTAGAAACTGCTAGTATAGCAAAATAGTATACCTTTAAAAACAGCTGATGAAGAGAGCTAAAATTAAGCAACCTGATTCCGACACAGCGAGCAGAAACCTACTAGTTAAATAGAAGAAAGACTTAGGGAAATCTTTTTAATACAGTATACCTGTATTTCTGAATGCAAGGTATCTGTATTAAACATATCTTAAATACATCACTGGCTACTCTATTATTCCAGGAAGTTATTTGACTTGGCATTTGTTAAATCATTGATTCATTGATTAACTTACAGAGAGATGTTCCCTAACTATCTTTTGCAATAGCTTATTTTTCCTAGATTTGAAAGTATCCTAAGGCAACGTTCTTATTCTATGACACCTACATGTCTTCCTAAAAATCTCAGAACAGAGAGCACTCATCCGCTCATCCTTCTGTCAATGCATTTGAAAGAGTACTAGTTGTTTCTTTCTTTCTCCCTCCCTCTCGCCACTGCAGTCCTTCAGTGCTGACCAGATTGCTGGTAAGTGAATTGAGATTCTCTACTCCACATGTAGGCAGACCACTGCCTAGTTTCTGAAATATCGCTTATCTTGAAGGCATGTTACTGCGTGGCTCAACCTGTTAGTGTCCAAGCTATGCCTGAACTCTGAAAAGTCGGCTTACTTTTGGAGCTTACTTTGAAGATTACTCAGGGAATGAGCCTGGATACGCTTAAAAACCAGGGCATTTTTGTTTGGTTAAAATATTCTTTGTGGTTAATTTCTTTCTAACAGATCGAGTTCTCTAAGCAACAGCAGGATGGTAAGTTTAAAAGATACAGTTGTTAATAAGTGCACACTCATAAAGATGGCATGTGGGATGAGATTAGCTCTTCCTAATTATCCCCACTGGTGTTGCCACTCTAAATATAAATGCTCTCAATCACTCTAAGTTTTCTCAACATGAACCCCTTGCTTATAATCAGTAATCAAAGGTTTAAGTCAACAAAAGACAAATACCATAACATAGGTCCTTCTGTTCACTGATTTCTAAATAAAACCATTTTAAGACAGTAGCCAATACCATATATATTACCCCCCAAAAGGTTGTAGATTTTGAATGGCTAACCTGTTCATCAGATCCCTAACAAAAGATTGGGCAGTTCTGAATTGTTCAATTTAGAATGTAATATTGATTGTGAAACTGCCCAGTGACCAAACCTATAAAATTTCAGTGGGCATCATAGTGAGTTGAGAGAAGCAGGTGAAGTGGATATACAATTAAGGTGAATTCAGAGAGAAAGAAAGAGGAGTAGTTTATCCTAAAACTGCAAGGAACATTAGACATCTCCTGGTCCATCTTTAAAGACACAAGACAGGCTCTCAAAGAGCTGATGGGGCTTGCTGAAGGACCCAAAGTATTAGTAACAGATCAGCATCTGGTATCAGTTTAAACTAATTAGAAATTCCATAAAAACAGTTACTAGCTAGAAGACTTCAAACTCTTAAGATTCAAGCAAATTTGAGTAGTTTCCCTAACACTTTCACTTCTTCTCCTTCAGGCCTTTGGATCCAAGAGGTCCCATGCCCCACAAGATGTGTTTGTTCTCTAGAAGTGTAGGGGAGAATGCTTTATGGAGCCAAAGTGGCCCAAGTTCGAAGAAATGGAGACAGAAATACATCTATAGAAGGGAGGAGGAGAAAAAATTTAGTTAAATGATAGCATCTAAATTAGGATATTAGTCATAAAAATTATATGTATATATATGTTATGATATGTAATATATAAATAATTATAAATATAGGCGTTTGATAAGTACCTATGCGAATACTCAGTTTTCTACCTAAAGAATTCCACATTTTCAGTCTGTTTCAATGTCTAGAATATTCATGTTTGGAAATCAATTAAGGAAAAAAAGGATATTTCCTATAGTAGAGACTCACATATATCTACATCATGGCTGATGGTCTCATGTCAAGAGATTAGGTGATCTGATGGCTCAGAACTCAAGAGCATTTGAAATTATACTACAAAGGACTTTTTTTTAATTGAAAACAGTAGTAATTTTACTATAATTTGTTTGACTGTTAATGCATTTTTAACTAGTGATGCTGCTACATTATCAGCTACTGCAAACCAGTCCTCTTAAATATATCATTTACAGTGCCATTTTGACTGCCGAACTATGGTGGGACAAAGCAACAGAAGACTTAAAAACCCTTGCGGGGACAGAAGAACTTACTGTTGACCATTAAACCTGTAACTACATACATGAACTCGGTTTTAGGTATAGAGGTTCAGGAAATGTTGGTGTGGTGGACTGGTTTTCTCTTGTGCCAGGAAAACAAATGAAAGCATTTAAAATTTATATGGAAACACAATGCTTTCAGAAATGAATGGAAACTTCCTTCATTTCCTTCCTTCTTCAGTCCTTAAAGAGTTTCGGCCATGTCTGCTCTATTTGAAAGTATCACAGGTTGCAAGGAAAGAAAAAAAGAGAAAATTATCACATTCTAAAGGTTTATGTCCTGTGCTGTCCAGTAGAGTTGCCGCGTGGCCACATGGGTTACTTAAACTTAAATTTTAGTTAACTAAAAATAAATACATTTAAAATCTATTTTCTCAGTTGCACTAGTCATATTTTAGTGCTCAGAAGCCACAGGTGGTATTTTACAGAACATTTTGATTGTCATAAAAAGATCTAGAACAGTGTTGGTCTAGCCAGGGGCCGTCAATTTTTTTCGTAAAGGGCCAAATTGTCAATACGTTAGGCTTTACTGGTAGTATAGTCTCTTTGAAAACAACTCAACTCCATCACTGAGATATAAAAACAGCCATAAACAATACATAAGTGAGTGGGCTGTATTCCAATCAAACTTTGTTTTACAAAAACAGGTGGCCAGCCTCCAGGTAGTAGTTTGCTAATCCATTATTCTAGACTCTTCAAGAGAAAAAATCTTAAAAATCTGAGGTAGGAAGAGCAATAACTTTCTGTCCTAGGCATTTGAATCAATGAAGGGTTAATGTCAGAGAGATTCTGTTACAGCCCATAAAATCCTATTTCTATATCAGCATCTGACCAGGGTAATAGTGAGCCCTCTGAGCAATCTGCAGGGAAGCCTGGAGCCAGAAACAAGAATAGTTCAGCTTCACATGTCCCTTAGAAAGACGAAGAATAATATTTGAGTAATGACCCTACTGTGCCTACAGCATGCTTTTCAGTTTAGGGGAATGATCTGTTATAGTCAAATTGCATAGAATCTGAAGGGGAAATTTTAGCAAACAATGGCGACATGATCCATAGCTGATTGTGACTATAATGCCTGGTGCAACCTTAGGTCAGAGGATGGAAAGATGCTAAAATAGGGTACTTTGCTGAGTAATCTATATAGATGGCATCTTTTGATCTGAGGCCACTAATGGCCTAAATACACTGCTTTCAGCTCTACCAGTTCCTTCACAAAAAGTTTTGAGTGTTGCTGGGATTAACTCCAACAAGTTGCCATCAGTACTTTTGGGTTCCCCAGAAAATTGAATTATATTAAGTTTAAAAGTTTCCATTGAAATGTCATTTCTGGACCCTTAATCCATAGTAGTATCCTTCACTCTTTGGTATACACTTCTTAATTCTTTGTTAACATAATTATGAAAAGCCAAAATAGTTCTATCAACAGAGAAGGACAAAATTTAGGGAAAGTTAGCATTAGAGTAATTGTGATAAAAATAAACAACACTAAAAATATGTACTTACATGTACACACATGTAAGTACAAATAGACCTAGAAAAATCTGAATAAAATTGGTGGAGTCCATCAATGTAAACATTCTGGTTGTGATAGAATACTATAACCTTGCAAAATGTTACTACTGGGGGAAACTAGACAGTATTTAAGAGCTCTCTGCATTTTTTCATAAAATTGCATGTGAATTTATAATTATCTGTACAAAACTTTAATTAAAAATGTATACTTAAATTCTAAAGCTAATATAGCAACATGTCATCATATGTATTATCTGAAAAAGAGTAAAGTTTAAAGAGATTATCATAGTGATAAATCCAAACAAATATTTCCCCTTCTGAACTGATTATATCAGGAACCTATTAAAGTCGTACACTGGTTAAATGACACTCTAGAACTTAGAGGTTTTTATCACCTTTCTAATTTTTTTTTCCTGAAAAATGAAATTGCTCCTGAAGATAACTAGTCAAGGGGAGAGTCTAGGAAATTTGTATTTTATTAGAGGTTTTCCTAAATAATTTGAGAAATCTGTGTTAACCTCATATAACACGACTCTGATTGAAAATTTGTTTTCTTTAAATTTTATTAACTTCCCAAAAAATAAAAATAAAAAAATAAAATAAATTTTATTAACTTCCCTAATTATGAAGAGTTCTTAAGATCTCTCAAGACCTCAGGATTTCTTAACCCAGTCCTGCTTCCCAGGCAGATGAAGGGAATATGAATAAATATGACAAGGAGCTTCATTTTCCACATCTGATTAATACTAATATATGATTTGAAGTTGGAAATGCTGTTTTAAAGCAGTCCCAAAAAGAAATGTCAAAAAGGATTGTCAATGGCAGTTTGAGCTAGGAAAAGGGAGTCCAAAGATAACTTGAATGGTCACGAAAGTTTTAAAACAGAGGAGAATGTGAACCGGATCCTTGATGAAGTTAGGGGTAATTTATAGTTCTGAAGGAGAATAAAAAGCACCGTAATGCTTCTTGCTTCTTGCAGAATTCAAGGAGGCATTCCTCCTGTTTGACAGAACAGGTGAATGTAAGATCACCTTAAGCCAGGTCGGCGATGTCCTTCGAGCTCTGGGCACAAATCCCACCAATGCGGAGGTCAAGAAGGTGCTGGGAAACCCCAGCAATGAAGGTAAGCGCATTTTCCAAGCAGCTGGGAAGCAAGCTCATGCACACGAGAGAGAGAGAGAGAGAGAGAGAGAGAGAGAGAGAGAGAGTCGTGTGTGTGTGTGTGTGTGTGTGTGTACGTGCGCGCCCATGCACATGTATGAAGAGAAAGAGAAATTTATTGAGAAATAAGGTCCACAGAAAAGACTTTAATTTGCTCTTGATGGTAAATGTTCCTCTTGGCTGTCTAGAGTCTCCGTTTTTTCCTCATAAAATAAGTTAACCCTCCTTTGAGAATTTGTAAGCATGATAAAACTTCGTGCTGATGAAATACTATCTAAAGCTAACATTGTCATCATCATCATCCTACCTAATGTTCATAATTTAAAGATTAATGAGTGAAACAATATCCAAATCTGCACATTTTTTTCAAGCCTTCAAAGGCAAACACACACTTCGACAAAGATGTTAAATATGGCTAAAACACAATACACTTTGTAAGCAACTCAGTAAATTACAAAGGCACACTGACAAAAGCCATGGAAAAAAATAAAATCTCAGTGCTCTCAGGAGGTTGAAAATACCTGCTGACTTTGCCCCACGCTCTCTCTGTGACCATCTTAAAAGTTAACTCAGCTCTCTTAATTAAGAATCGACCGAATGTCATGGTAATAAGAGTACTTTGTATTTCCAAAGAATTACAAGACTTAAAAATCTAAGTCCAAACCTACATTCAGTACCCCCAGGTAAATCCTGGGACAAAAGACAGTGCGATATGTAAGTGGCAACATCGTAGAAATCATTTACTCCATACACTAATCCAGTTATTAGTCTTCAACAAGAAAAAATTTTCCTGATTCCAATGGTTCGTGGCAAAGTAGAATAGTTTATTGGAGAATACCACCCTGAAAAAAACAGATGAGATAACACTGAAATTTTTTCAAATAGATATTTGGGCTGTTTATCTTTGCCATGAGGGAAAAAAGAGGGGAAAGCAAAAAGCAAATGATCTCATTCCTCCCTTGACAACTGAAAACATTATTCTCCTTTGTTACCAAAGCGGGGGGAGGGGAATTTGACTTCAAACAAACCTACCTCTAAATCAGTCTGCTGGAATTTTTCTCAAACTTCATTTTCTTTAGAGGAAAATGTCCAGGTAAATCATGCAAAAGTTAGCTGAGAGCAGGAGATAAAGTGAGAGAACCACAGCCAAACCTTATTCTGTAGATGCCACTTTCCAACTTACCAAACATCTATCTTTTTTAGAATTACTAAGTAAATATTCACTTACTCAATGTTCAAATTTGATCTTTTTAATATTATTCCATTTTTATTCCACGTGAAAAGACTAGTAAAAGGGAATTTTGATTTTAGGCTTACTTAACTTTATCCATTCACATCCATCTGGATAGTCTGTTTGATATTTTTGTTGTGAACACAATTTACCTTACCAGACTGAAGAAAATCTTACCTATCCCAGACCTCTAAACTGCAAAGAAGTCAGGAGATCACAAGGAATTTGACATACACACTCTCCTCATAGGCTTCTTTTTAAAGTTACTTAAAATTTAAAGAAAATGAAGGCTCTACAAAAGCTCAGGACAAAGGAGGCATATATTTTAAAGTTAAGATTTCTTGCATTTATATGCTAATGGGTTTGTTGTATCAGTATGTTTTCTACATTGCTACTCTAGTATTTATAGAAATTATTAAATTGACAATACTAATAAAAAGTAGCAAATACCCATTCAGCACTCAGTTTGTCCCAGGTATTATAATAAATTTTGCAGGTATTATCTAATTTAGTGCTCACACTAACACTATGAGGAATCTCTATTTTACAGATGAAAAAGTTGAGGTACAAAAGGATGAAGAAAGTTGCCCATGATTACATAGTTGTAAATGGTGGATTGGGGATCAAAGCTTAAGCATGAGGACTCCAGAGCTCATGTATTATCTATTACCAATTTTTTGTCATCAGCAATTTACCAACTGAAATTTAAGCTATATGAAGATATTTTAGATCCTCTGGAATGAACTTTCAAGTTTAATTTGTGATTCAGAAATGACATTTTATGGTAGCTAATAACTCTCCAAATTGCAATTTCTTCCAGAGATGAATGCCAAGAAAATTGAGTTTGAACAATTTCTGCCCATGATGCAAGCTATTTCCAACAACAAGGACCAGGGCACTTATGAAGACTTTGTTGAGGGTCTGCGTGTCTTTGACAAAGAAGGCAACGGCACAGTCATGGGTGCTGAACTCCGCCATGTTTTAGCCACACTGGGTAAGGAAAATTTATTTCAGTGAACTTAATAGGACAGAATATATAGGAAAGAGCATGACATAGGGGGATCAAGTTCTAACCAAACAGGTAGGGTGGAAAACTACAAGATGAAAAAGAACAGTAAAAAATTAATGACCATTTCCATTGGCCTCAGTGTCAATGAGATTGTTTTGGGGAAATGGTAACTAACTTAAGTTACTAGTAATGAATAAGTAAAGTAAAGCATCATAGTTCTTATAGGACAGAGTTTGGATGATCAGGGATAATATGTATTTAATTTATTCACTTATAAACTAATCCATTGACAATGTACTAAGTACCAGAGGAACAGAATGGGCTTGATCTCTATCCTCCAAGAGCTTAATCATAGTCTCCAGAAACCCAAAATTCATCACTTATGATGGAATTTAGAAAATATCCTCTGGCCTTCCTTCTGAAAAAAGAGTTTTGTTTCCTCAGGTGAAAAAATGAAAGAGGAGGAAGTGGAAGCTCTGATGGCAGGTCAGGAAGACTCCAATGGCTGCATCAACTATGAAGGTATGATCTCACATGCTCCATGCTTATAGCAACTCTTAACTGATTATGTTGTTCATGGACTCCTGAGCTTGAAATAACTTCTTTGTCTCTGCCTCTTTTATTGAACATACTCATGTTCTTTTTTTTATCATAATCAATTATACAATAACTCTAAGAAGATATCCTCTAAGAATCTGACTGTACACCTAAGATTTTTATTCCAGTGGGCTTTGACACTCCCATGCATTGTGATACAGCTTAAAATGTGTTTTCACATGCATTTTTTCTTGCTAGATCTTTATAAAATCTCTATAAAATTGACAGGGTTTGTGTCGGAACAAAGTGTAATAGAATATTAAAGTTGGAGAGATCTCAAAATCCTTTACAGGAAGCAATTTTGAAAATGAGGAAGCTGAGGCCCAAAGAGGTCTACTTACTAAGTGAAGGTCACATCATTAATGGAAGAGCTGGTGCTAAAATTTCATTCATCTTGTCTGGTTTTGCTTAAATCAAAGTCGTCTCACGGCCGATTATCTACGTCCTGCTACCAATTTATAACAGGTTCACCTAGAGTGTCTGAAAAACAACACACCCCACAAAATGAAGTTGCAAAACAAAATTACATGATATAATTTGTAAATTTTAAAATTTCCAGTAAACTGAGAAACATCTATCCCCCCAAAAAGACTAACCTGGCCACTTTTCAATGAAGATATGCTGATTGCTTTGATGTAAATGTAGATTTATGAAGTCTAATGACTTGGGAAAATGTAAGAGAAAAGCAGAGAGAAGAAGAGGGAACGAAAGGAGGGAGGGGGGAGAGAAGAGAAGAGAAGAGCAGAAGAAAAGGAAAGCAGTCAGCCAAGCACATCTTCACTGACAATCTGGATTAAACTTTACCTTTTTTCCCATAAACAACAATTTACCTTTGGTTATTGCCATAAATACATTACATAAAAGAAGAATCATTCAAAAATATTGTTTGGACAAGTGAAGAGTTATCTAGAAAATAAAGTCAGATCTGGATCTCATACCAGAATAAATTTCAAATGGTTCAAAAATTTAAATGTATGAGCTAAAAGCATAAAAGCCATGGACAAATTATTTTATAAGTTTTGGAGTGGGAAGGTGTTTCTAACACTGATAAAAACCCAGAAGGCATTACGAGTTTTGATAAATGCAACCACATAATTTTTTTAACTCCATATGGCAAAAACCACCAGAAGCAAAGTCAAAAGACAAATAGCAAATCATAAAAAAAAAATAATCGGTATCAGTAAAAGCTCATTTTCCTAATTAAAAAAAAGAACTATTGCAAATAATAAAAAGACTACAACCCAATAGAAAAATCAACAAGTACATAAACAATTTGCAGAAAAAGAAATAAAAATATCTATAAATGTAATATATTAAGCTTCACTACTATAAAAGAAATGCAGATTTCTACATGGAGATATCATTTTTCAATAAGATGATTGCCAAAGATTAAAAGTTCGACAACACTTTGGATTGAGAAGAGGGTGTGAAAACAGGTAATTTCATGCATTCCTGTTGGGAATGTCAATCATTAAAATCCCAATACAGTGGTATAGTATTAATAATTCTAGTAAATCTACATCATGCGATGTGGTTTTTAGATCTACTTGCACTCAAGTGAAATGAGTGATACATTGTTATTCATTACTGTGTTGTTGGTAAATATTCGAACAACTTAATGTCTGCCAATGTAGAATGTATCAAAGAGATTCTGGTATACCTACAAAATGAAATTCCCTACAGTGCCCCCCCCCCAAAACTTATACTTTTGTTTACAGTCATTCGGTGAGAAAAGCAAATGCAAAAGAGTTTGTAGAGTATGCCACCATTAGGGTGAAAAAGAGTTTTAGAAACAGATATTTGTATTTTCTTATACATGCATAATAGCTCCACCAACTTTGCTGTAAAGAGAAACTAGGTAGATGGGAGACAGTGGTGAGGAACATTTCGTTTTTGTTATAAACTCCTCCATACTCTAAAGAAAACTTTAGCCATATGAATGTACTACTTCTTCCAAAAATGAAATTTACAAAGGCCATGAATCCAGGTTGAAGAATAGTGGACTGTACTGAGCTAAAACAGTAAATGCTCCTGTTATATAAGAAAAATTAAGGTTGACCTTACTTGCTAAACCTCTCTTTCATTAAACTTGACAGTCTTCTAACTTACACTGTCTGTATTATGCCCACAGCTTTTGTCAAGCATATCATGTCCAACTAAATGGAGCTTTCAAGGTAAATACTCATTTGCTTTTTATTATATAAGACTTTCTCTATACTATGTTTTTAAAAAATTCAACAGCTTCACTGTATGTGCTATAAACATAATTAGTATTAGTTCTTAGTTAAAATTTATTTACATTAACCAAACAATATCAATTCCTTTCAACCCATTTCAACTCCTGAAATGGGTTACTTGGAAATAGAGTATTTTTGGGGCGCCTGGGTGGCCCAGTTGATTAAGTGTCTCCTTCAGCTCAGGTCATGATCCTGGGGTCCTGAGATCGAGCCCCACATTGGGCTCCTTGCTCAGCAAGGAGCCTGCTGGTCCCCCTGCTTGTGCTCTCCAACTCGCTCTCTCTCTCAAATAAATAAATAAAATCTTCAAAAAATAAAAAGGAAATAGAGCATTTTTGTGTAAGTATAGAAGCAAAAATTACTGAGATCTTTGCTTACATTTATAAACCTTAGTTTTGATTGTACTGTAATTTTGCAGTGGAGATTCAATAAGCCAGAGACTAGTTAATGAACTTAGCTTTATCACACTGATAAAAGTATGAGTCTACATTCTTTGAATAATTGATATAGTTTTAAACAATTACTGCTCTAGAAAACAAGGTTACCACAGTTCAAAGTTAAGCACTTGCATCTAGGTTATTAAAAGTAGGAAATGGCTCACCATCAAAGTGCTGGTTTGTTCCCTGCTTTTTCTTCTTTTGCACTTCACATTATTTCCTCCCCAGCTTTCTCTCTGAAAAGATGCAATCAACATTTAACTCAATTTCCTTTTTCCTTTCCAGATCAAGCATTGTTTACGAAGACTGGCTGGAAACTTCTTGCAATAACACCCATGACTTACTGTCTAGACCTGCTTACCATCATTCAGAAAACAAAACAACGTGGACCGTTCTAGACTGAAGGACTCCCTGAACTTTTATACACTTCAAGTTCCTCTCTGAATTGTATTCATACCACACAAATCAAGTCTCTCCTGCTCTAGACGAGAAAGACAAAATACTGACAACCTCAAATTCAAGCATCACTCTTCATTCTCCACTAGGAGTCAAGGAACATCCTTAAAATACTAAATCAATAAATAATTTTGGTCAGTCTGGAATGTTCAAGTTGCACTGTGTTTTTTATCTTCTTGCTTAAAGAAAGTAATTTTTAAATTTTCAATTATTTTGTTACTGTACAGAACTTTCTAAACTTTTAAAGAATAAATCACTGCAGTCTACATAGCAATAACAAACCGAATACTTATCATCATCATCACTGAAAAAGTGAGATAGAGAACTGAGGAAATTCAGATAGGATCAGAGACATCTTAATATAAACTATCCAGGTAATTTAAGATTAAAGCAGATTTTCTCAGTTTTGTGTAAATCATCGTATACATGGGTTGACCTATCACTTCTAAGTGACAATCTGGCCTATTCATAAGAAAAAGTCCTAATAAGCTATTGTTCCTTCTCACTGAATGTCCTCAAGGTTAAAATTTAAAGTGACCTTTCAGCAGTTATTAAAAAAAAAAAAAAAAGAAAGAAATCTCTGCAGAGGGCGCCTGGGTGGCTCAGTGGGTTGATGCCTCTGCTTTCGGCTCAGGTCATGATCTCAGGGTCCTGGGATCGGGGCCCGCATCGGGCTCCCTGCTCAGCGGGGAGCCTGCTTCCCCCTCTCTCTCTCTGCTTGCCTCTCTGCCTCCTTGTGATCTCTCTCCCTCTGAAATAAATAAATAAAATCTTTAAAAAAAAAAGAAATCTCTGCAGATAAAATTATTACTTAGGAACTCAAGATCCTATCTATTAATATTTTCTTTGCCGCTATTATCCCTGCTACTTTTCATGTCCATATCCCTGAATTTTGGTTCACTCTCTTAATGGTAAGACCAATGGACAGAAAAGTTCAGAGGGTAAACTTACTTTGCCATCTCATAATGCTATCATGTATCACTTTTTCTTTAGAACAGAGGCAGAATTTGCAATAATCAACTATGCAGAAGAGAGAAAGTGATAAATAGTTCTTCCACTCTCCGAAAAGACATCTGTAATATATAGGATTATAAAATCTCTGAAAAACACCTGCCTGCCTATCCATTTTTGGAAGCTGAAACTTTCCTGATGTTGGGCACTCTAAGTCAATATGTTCCTTCCATCTTTGGGGAAGGTCCCTCGGATTCCAGTAGCCAACAGCTCCAAATCGACCTATGATTTTGTAGCCAAGATGATGTTGAGACATCACAATCCCGCTTTTAAGGAAAATTCACCATGGCTTTAAGAATCTCAAGGCCATGTTTGCGTAAGAATAGGATTTGATAATTTTGCATGGCACTGTCCAATACAACTTGCAGTAAAAACAGAAATGTATATATATGTACATTGTCCTATTTGGTAACCACTAGCCACACGTAGCTACTGAGTACTTGAAATGTGGCCAGTGTGACTGTGAAATTAAATTTTTAATTGATTTCAGTAGCTAAATGTGGCTCATGATGTCATATTGAAAAGCAAGGTTTCAATATATATATTTGGTTGTCACATCAGGCAATAAAAAATGTTTTTTAAAAATGATGAATGTCACCATGTAGAGTAGTTGACTGGTATAAATAGGCCAATCATAAAAGGTTCATTTTTGTTTTGGAATATGTAGCTAAATTTCACATCATCCACACTTCTTTAACATTTTTCAATTAGAAAAATGTGATGTCTACAGGTACTAACTTTTTAGTCTCAAGCTTCAGCTTTAATGCTTTTCCCTCAAGACCTTATAAAACTGCTTTAAGTCCTAGTGGAAAAATATCTTGTACACTATCATGGGACTTAACCTTATTAAATTACCATGTGTGAAATGCCCATAACTCAAGTAGTAGCAGGTGCAAAATAGAGTAGCGGGCGGAAGAGTGACAGTAATTTTTAACATCTACACCAGCTGGCAAAAACGACAGGTGCTTAATTCCTCAGTCTTTAAAAATAACTTTCGAAAGCCCACGCTGCGTAAGCAAATATTTTCAAGTTTGTTTTTTTAACTATCTTCAAGTTACCTTCCCGAAAAAGTGTAATATATATTTTGGGCTTCAAAGTATATTTGAAATGTAACACACAGGAACTCAATATATTCTCCTTATGAATAAAATAAACAATGATCATTAAACGGGGGAATAAAAATTGATTTTTTAGATTTCATAGTAATATTTCTCAAGAAACATATCAAAAAGAACTCGTCATATATCTTTTTCTAACTATATTTATGTGTCTCTTTCTATACTGGCAAATATAACTTGGAACTTAATAGAACAGAGAAAGAATATCATCCTTAAAATTCTAAATCCAGGGCACCTGGGTGGCTCGGTGGGTTAAAGCCTCTGCCTTCGACTCAGGTCATGGTCTCAGGGTCCTGGGATCGAGCCCCACATCGGGCTCTCTGCTCAGCAGGCAGCCTGCTTCCTCCTCTCTCTCTGCCTGCCTCTCAGCCTGCTTGCGACCTCTCTCTCTGTCAAATAAATAAATAAAATCTTTAAAAAAAATTCTAAATCCAGTGAAAACCACTGATCTATAGATTTATTTGGCAAACCATGCTACACCCTAAAAGAAAAGAGATTAAACAGCAAGCATCTGGAGTCCAGACTAAAAGGCCTTGTGTGTCTTGATAATCTTGGAATTTTATCCTCTAGGCAACAGGAAGTTAAATTAAATGCTCCTTTAAATTACCAAGATAACTGAAACTAAGGAAGAACAAAATGATGGAGTAATTCAGGAAATGATCTTAATTTTACAGTGTGATGAGTAAGCCCCAGGCACACAGAGATGGACATCCTGAGAAGGCACAAAGCTCAGACTTTTCAGGGACGGATCTTAAGGTTGCCCTTAAGAACTACTCAAAAAAAAAAAAAAAAAAAGTAGATATACTCCTCATCTTCTTGAACCTTTAAAAAACAATAGCAGTAAATTCCTTTGTCAGTAATCACATAGGTGGCAAAGAGAAATTCCGGTAGCAAATAAGTTGGGCTTTCCTTTCTATCCTCAAAAAGGCAAAGATGATCCTCTCCTATTGTCTTCCTCCAACCTGTGAAGGAGAAAATCAACTCTTCTCATGATATTCATTGTGTAGGGTGACAATAAGTATAATGGTATTAGAAGAGTAGTAGTCAGTAATCAATAGTGCCTGGTGGTACAATTAAAAAAAAGTGAATTTAAAAGTGAAAAGCAAAAATATATTTGAAGAAAATATTTTTAGACTTAAAAAATATATATTAAAGACAACGCATAACTTGTATAAAAATGTACTTAATGGTAAACATTTGATGACAATCGGTGAGGTTCATTTGAAGTATACCTCAGCAGAAATGTCCAAAGAGCAAACACGGGCTTATTCTTGCTTACTTTTCCACCCTCATCCATTAGATGTTCTTAGGAAGAATTCAAGCATGCCATAAAGGACAGGTACTTAGATTGAACCCTACCATGCCTACTTCTATAGCAGCAACAGCTGAGTGACCATGGGGCAATTACTTACCCTTTGCAAGGCTCAAGCTTGTCTTCAACAAAATGTCTTTTTTTTCATTTATTTTTTATTGAAATATAATTGGCATATAACATTGTATTAGTTTCAAGTATTCAACATGATTTGGTATTTCCATATATTGCTAAATAAATAGCAAGTGTTCTATACTATAATGTGTGTTATATAATAATAATATACATATTATATTTATATATAAATATTAATATAATACCCTTTACCTCACATAGTTACAAACTGTTTTTCTTATGATGAGAACTTTTTTTTCAAGATTTTACTTATTTATGAAAGAGTGTTCAAGAGAACAGGAGCAGATGTAGAGGGAGGGAGAGAAGCAGACTCTAACCCCAGAACCCTGGGATCATGACCTGAGCCAAAGGTCATGGGCCACCCAGGCACCCCAACATGTCTTTTTTTTTTAAATGCCTATTAGTAATTACTTTATTTATTTATTTTTTACCTATTAATGTATGTCCAAAATGTCTTTTAAAAGGATTATTTTGTGAATTAAAATAAATTTAGAATGTGACTTATTTGGTACATGGCAAGCACTTGAATATTTTTCTTCTCAGTTTCTTTAGTACTATCCCCTGGGTTTATATGAAGTATTGTGTTAAATCTTTAATAATTTCCTGTTGCCTAGAGGATAAAATTCCAAGATTATTAAGGCACACAAGACCTTTTAAGAACTTTTTCAGTTTTGTGTGCTGGTATTTCTTCATGATTACTTTTCCTCACCATCATGCTGAACAGTACAGTGCATAAGAGCTCAGACTTAGGTTTCAATCCTTTCTGTCATATCCTAGATGGGTAACTTTGATTATATGGTACATAAAATAGAATACTCAGGAAGCCCTGCTGTGAGAATTAAATGAAGCAACACTGAGTGACCATGTAAGAGCTATTTATTGTAAAATCTATATAAATCAAGTGGTGGTTATTATTATAATGATCACCTCTTGAAACTGTCATGGAAGTTCCTATTTAGAAAAATTATTTTACATCATCTAAGACTTTGCTCACTTATCACCTCTTTCATTGACCTTTCCTCACTTCATCCACCTGCAAATACCCACCAATGTACACAGCCTGCGGCACCCTCTATCTATTACGGTATGTGTAATACAGCAAAATTATTTGTCTGCCTCACAACATGCCCCATATCGCCAGACTGTAAAACGGAGCCTGACACACGGTTGACACTACTTAGTGTTTTTTTTTTTTAAGACTTATTTATTTGAGAGAGAGAGAGTGAGAGAGAGCAAGAGAAAAGAGAAGGTCAGAGGGAGAAGCAGACTCCCCGTGGAGCTGGGAGGCCGATGCGGGACTCGATCCCGGGACTCCGGGATCATGACCTGAGCCGAAAACAGTCGCTCAACCAACTGAGCCACCCAGGTGCCCCCCACTACTTAGTGTTTTTAAAAGCATGAATAAATAGTTAAATGAAACTATATCTAATGTCTTCCATTCCCTTAATCTTGAAGGTAAAGAACATGACCTATTGGCATCTGTATCCTGAATGTTTAGGTGAGTAATAAAACTCAATAGGTACTCAATTCACTAAAAGTTTAGTGAATGTATTCATGAATTAATGAACATAAGTATGTATTAATAAATGAAAAATCCTACAATTATAGATAAGATAACCCTGAAGTATATAACCACTTTCTAGAGCCAGATAGCAAATGGGCGCAAACTCTTTTCAATTGGCAGTGTTTGTCTGAAACACTTTTTTTAACCAAGATTATGTAGCTGTGCCCAGGTTCAATAGTAAAGAATGCTGTGATTGATTAGCATTATAAGAATTGTTGTGGGCACGGAGGTGGCTCAGTAGGTTGCCTTCGACTCAGGTCAGGATCCCAAGCTCCTGGGACTGAGTCCCGCAACCAGCTTCCTGCTCAGCAGAGACTCTTCTTCTCCCTCTGCCTCTCCTCTCCCTGCTCCTGCTCTCTCTCTCTCAAAAATAAATAAAATCTTTAGGAAAAAAAAAAACTTATTACAAAAAAAAAAGAATCGTTGTGAGGTCTGCCATGACAGGATGCGACATGCATGCCATGAATTCGCTGCTCCTGAGAGTCTAGGGAGTTTTCTTCATCAAATCAGTCCATTTCAATGTCAAATATTATCAGGCCAATACTGAACTGATCACATTTTTAAATTGTTCATGTGGGCCCTGTTCTATCTAGACACATCAGTGAACAGAACATAAAAATACAGCAGTCCTCATAGATTTACATTCTGTTGGTGGGAAAATCGATAATTAACCAAATATATAAATAAATAATATAGGAAGTTAAAAGGCTATAATGCTGCAGAAAAAAAAGTAGGGAAAGTAGGGAAGAGGGAAATGGGGAGCACAAAGGGAGGGGAGGGCTGGGGACACAAAGGCCAGGGAAGAGCAAAGAAAGCTGAGAAAAATCTCAGAATAGGTTAACCCAATGACTTCATGTTTTTAATTCCAAAAAGGGTTTCTTCGCCATTGACAAGTAATCCAAATTACTGTTGCATTTTCCCTTGCCAATGCATGAGTTCAGAATTTATCTGTCAAATTCCTTAAGTTGTAAACCCTGAACATCACATGGCAAATAAAACCTACCAGTATTTAATCCAGTAAAATAAGTGCATCTCTGCAGCTGATTTTGGTCTCAGTATTCCAATTCAAGTTCTATAAATTTTAGGAAATAAAACACAATAAAACTTTATGCTACAAAATACACAACACACAAAGGTTAAGAAAGAGGTGTTATTGATGGTTTTGTAGACAAGTATAATAATGAGATTTTTGTTTGTTTGCGTGTTATCTTTTTTTTTTTTATTTCATTTAAAGAGGTCAGTGTAGGGGCACCTGGGTGGCTCCATTGGTTAAATGTCTGACTCTTTTTTTTTTAATTCTTTGCCCCAGGGGTACAGGTCTGTGAATCATCAGGCTTACATCTTTCACAGCATTCACTAAAGCACAAACCCTCCCCAATGTCCATAATCCATCCATCCTATCCCTACCCTCCCACCCCCCAGTAACCCTCAGTTTGTTTTGTGAGATTAAGAGTCTCTTATGGTTTGTCTCCTTCCCCATCCCATCTTGTTTCATTATTTTTCCCTCCCTACCCCCCACAATCCCCCACCTTGCCCCTCAAGTTCCTCATATCAGAGAGATCATATGATAATTGTCTTTCTCTGATTGACTTATTTCGCTCAGCATAATACCCTCTAGTTCCATCCACGTCGTTACAAACAGCACATGTTATCTTTACGTAGGCATTCTTGACTTCTCAAGGCAGGGATATATTGCTTTTGTGATTAGTAATTAAAAACAAAATAAATGCCTCTTTTAATTTTGAAATCATACAATGGTAGTAGAACGAAGGTCAAAAGGAAGACAGAGTAACAAAAACTTTTTTTTAAAAAAGATTTTACTTATTTGTCAGAGAGAGAGAGATGGAGCGCACAAGCAGGGGGAGTGGCAGGCAGAGGGAGAAGCAGGCTCCCTGCTCAGGATGTGGGACTTGATCCCAGGACCCCGGGATCATGACCTGAGCTGATGGCAGCCACTTAACCAACTGAGCCACCAAGTGTCCCAACAAAAACATCTTTAAAAGACAGTTTACTTGCAAAAAAAGTTTACAAGGAAGTTTAGGGTTCGTTGTCGTTGTCGTTGTTGTTGTTGTTGTTGTTTTGGAAGTTTAGGTTTTAAAAGGAAGAGGTATCCATATAAAAATTCAATATTTAATGAAAATTTCCACATAACTACCAAATTACTCAGTTTTCATTTTTTGTTGTTTACAGTAAACACACACACACACACACACACACACACACACACACACGCACACATACACACACACACAGCAATTTTCTCCCATGATTTCAAAAAGACAGAGAGGTAGCTATTTCTGTTAGGAAGTACTTTGCAAGAAGGTTCAAGTTTTCATTTCTTTTGAGAACTATTGCTAAATAAGGGGTTCCAGGTTTGCTGATTTCTTTGCTTAGCTTTTGCTCTCATAATGTGATGTGTGCACTACTCGAGATGAAAGGGAAGTGTCAGACTGCTTTCACGTAAAACCATTCGATTTGCCTTTTGCCTTGGCGGTCAGGAAGCTCAGAACAAACTTAATGTATTTTACAATTCTCCCCATAAAATGATTTTTTTCTCTTCTTTACACCTTTTTTACCTTTATTTTTAACTGCCCTATCAAAAGTGCTTTTATTTTAAGCCATATCAATCTGTTTGGAAAGATTAGTGGCATAAACTATAATAACCATATTGATAGACTTCATGGTTTCATCTTTCCAGATATAAACTTTATTTACTATCCATGAAAATCAACTTCCTGGATCAAATAAAAAGATAATAAAATGGCTCATAAGGTTTCTGGACATCAAGCATTTTCTACCAAATAATATTTCAATGAGTAATGTATAACTAAATCAGAAACAGACTTAATTTCCCTTGAAATTCACATGGCTTTAGGCTTAGAGTTTAACACATACTATTTGCTGAGTTTGCTAAACCCAGATAAAAAGAGAATTACCTAAAGTTTTCTAAGCAACCAAAATTCTCATTTTTTCCTGTTCCAACTGAAAAAAAAATCAAAATTGGCAAGGTTCATAATAATACAATAGAATTATGAAGACCCCCCTCCCAGGAGAGTAATAATGACAATAGAATGAACTCTCTTACTGTGGGGTCCTTACTTCAGAGACCAAACTGGCACTTGAAAGTCCCTTCATAATAACTTATATGGAATCAGGATTGAAATTAAAATCCCAAGCCATCTGTCCTTGACTGTGGCATCATCATCTCCTCATGTATGTTATTTCTCTTTTGAATTACGCTAAGCTTGAATACAAATTTAAAAAATCTGTACCTAATACAAACTTGTTTTCAGACTCTTAGGTAGGCTTAGAAGCCAATCTTGTCTTTGTGTCAAATTTCTTTATTTTAGTAGAGAGGTTGTAGAAAGCAAGAAACAATTACTCCCATTGACGATATCTTTCTAAAATGGCATCCTCTTGACTCTTAAAGGGGGAGAGATTAAGGATCATATACATAGGTTTTCTCTTTGAAAACTTGTCTTGAACAGTGGATTTTTTTCTAATTTCATGACAGTGTAAAACCTGTAACTGGTTTTTTTTCTCTTTTCCACGATCTATGGGACACATTTGCAACCCACTTCCAGCAACTGTGCCAGAAAGACAGTGACAAGAGTTTCTGTGTATGAGTCTTTGAGGTTCAACTTTTGTACAACTTATTGTTCCAAACACTATTCAGTGACATTCTTTAATCACTTCTTATATGCTGAATTAATATGCTGGGTGTTTGGGGGGAGGTGTTTGTTTTGTTTTGGGTTGGTTTGGTTTTGGGTTTTGGCCACTAGTTAAGTGACTACTTCCTTCTGTCTCTCTGTGTCATTTCCTACCAACTAACAGTTTACCCTTGGCCAGCAACATTATCTGAATTTGTGCAGTGGACAGCCTGCACCTCTGTCCTTCTGGAACTATTTGAATACTTACTGCAGTTTGTACATATTCTATAAAAGAGAGTTCAGAACTGAAACACTGGAAGTGTTTATGATATTAATAAAAAGCACAGATTCCAAAAACAAATCAACAAAGATGGAAATTAGCAAGTATACCAAAGCAGCAAATCAGCCTCAATTCCATACTCATATGTTGATTGACTAGATATTTGATTATAAAGTAAAAGAACATGTCAAAATACTGGAAACTGATATAATGCAAATACTGTGACTAAAAAGCAAGGAACATTCCTTTTATTATGTAATTCTTTGGGTCCACACTTGCAATACAGTATTTGTACACACTTTATAGTAACTTCAGCTCTTCCACTTCACTTATTTTGCTTTTATTTTCCCTGTACCTACCTTTCCTTGTTTTTGTTTTTGTTTTTGTTTTCCTTTGATAGCCTATTCGGTTTACTACACTTGCTTTGATAAGCTTCCTCATCCTTTCTGGAGTGAGGTAGAATATACAATTATAAATTAAATATATATTGAATAAGTGATGGCTTGCTTATTGGTTTATAAAGCACTAAGAAAAGTTATTTGGATTTGTTTTATTCTTTGGGCAGGCTGTTGCATTAAAAGGTTATGGGCTAAAAAGCCAGTAAGATTTAGATATGAAATTACCAGCAAGCAACTTAATCTTGCTGAATTTCTGTTTCCTTTTCTATAAAAACAGGGGAAAAACTACCTTCCGAGGAATGATGAGGATTCCATGACCTTGCCTGCATGTGGCATATACGGTAATTACTCTGTAAGTGTAAGCTACTATTCTGATGACTATGTGCAGTTTATGGCTCTATATTGTAGGTTTTGCTTCAGGTAATACATATATATTTTATAGGTAATATAATATACTGTATCATATAAATATGACTAAAAGGCAACATATATCACAGCAACCATCTCTAATTTCTCTGGTTAAATTTCTTTAAATATTTGTGATGAATTCTCTCCAAAAACTCTCTTTGGAATTGAATATAAAACATTTTAGGGCATGGGGATGCCTGGATGGCTCAGTCGGCTAAGCACCTGCCTTGGACTCAGGTATGATCCCAAGGTCCTGGGATTGAGTCCCACATGGGGCTCCTTTCTCAGTGGGGAGCCTGCTTCTCTCTTTGCCTGCCATTCCCCCTGCTTATGCTTTCTCTCTCTCTGACAAATAAATAAAATCTTTAAAAACGAAACATTTTAGGGCATGAACTATTGTGGCTTTTACCGTAGTTACTCACCCACATTTAGGGAGTCACCTGGTTGTCTGTCGTCTTGAAGATACATGTTACTATACTGAAAAGGATAAAATAACTTTGGAAAGGAAAATATAAGGATCGGCCTCTTAACAAATACTTATAAAGGCATTACAATGGCCCATCTGAATATAGGAAGAATTGAAGTTGGTACCTAGAGACTCCGCATGATAGACAGCAACAGGGCCGAGCTGAGCTTGCAGAAAGAGCGGCAGGCAGCTCTCTGACAATGTCATTGCAATGACCCAAGCCTTTGAAGTGGAGGAGAATGGAAGTGGGATTAGCATGTTTCAAAAAAGTAGGATAAAAGCTCTCCTCCTCTAAGGAAAAAGTCCCAATTTTCTTAATTACTGACACTGATTATCTCACCTTGCTAGCTCTAATTATGTAAAGCAAATGCATTGGTGGTTCTCTTTTAATAGTGCTATTTTGGAACAGGACGACCATTAAATAATTTATAACTGGAGATGGTTTCTGTTAGGAAGACTCTGATCCAATTCACATTGCCTCAGACAGGGGACAAAGTCAACAAATGAAGGGATCGTTTTTTCACAACTTCCAGTTTCCTTGTTCATTTAACTAGACCACTCACGGGCGCCTGGGTGGCTCAGTGGGTTAAAGCCGCTGCCTTCGGCTCAGGTCATGATCCCAGGGTCCTGGGATCGAGGCCCACATCCGGCTCTCTGCTCAGCAGGGAGCCTGCTTCCTCCTCTCTCCTCTCTCTCTGCCTGCCTCTCTGCCTACTTGTAATCTCTCCTCTCTCTGTGTCAAATGAATAAATAAAAATAAAAATCTTTAAAAAAAAAAAAAAAACTAGACCACTCACGTTT
Organism: Ailurus styani; assembly: GCA_002007465.1. Taxonomy (NCBI): domain Eukaryota; kingdom Metazoa; phylum Chordata; class Mammalia; order Carnivora; family Ailuridae; genus Ailurus; species Ailurus styani. Next base: position 2,394,429 of record LNAC01000199.1, on the reverse strand, counting down.
TATGTAATGAGATGGAGAAAACTATATTTAGTAGGATTTTTCTTGGGAAGAGTGCCGTATATGCTTTTAAGAAGTGCTTTAATATACTGACTGAAAGTAACAGGAATGTTCTCATTGCCTAAGAGTGACTGAAAAATCTACCACAAGTGGAGGATTTGATGCAGGAGGGAAGACCTTCGACAGACTCTAGAACAGTGAGACTGAATGAAGCTGTCTCCCGCTTGCATCGAGGCCAGCCCGCGGAAAAGCATGGTTATTTTTGGACTATAATTTCTTGTTATCCCACCTCCCTCCCAGAAGAAGACGATGATGGCTGTGTGGTTATGCCGGTGACTTTCTACTATGGCACACCATCTCTCTGCAAAATTAATTAAACCAAATACCAAAAGAACTTTTCTAAGTGATTTTCTCACCTCTCAAAAAGTCATTTTCCTCTTCATTGAATTTGACCAGTCAGTTAAATTCTAAAGCCTATTATTTGTGCATCACTTATGCAATGAGCCCCCCCCATCACCTCCTTGTCAATTTGCACCTGTTCAGCGAGCTTGCTTTTATTAAAGTTATTTATGGGGTGTGGAGGATCATTCCTTCTTATATTAAGAATTAATTATAGGATCGGTTGGATGTGGCTTGTACAAAATTACCAAGCCTATCAAATTTTCTTTCCCAGAAAAGAAAAATATTATATTCCTGTAGGAATGAAACTGGGCCAGATATTCTTTTCTAAAATTCTTTTAGTGTTTGACCTCAAACAAAATATTAAGGATGAGCTGCATGAAGGAATGTATCTCTAATGTTTTATTTGTGTAACCTGAGTTACTCCAGGCTTCTCACCAGATTGTGGGAACAGATGGGCAAGCAGTAATAGCAAAAACCCAGATATCATTAATGTTTCCTCCCCCTCAACTTCCCACCTTGTTAAGGCAATACCTTTAAGTTTCTGCACAAGGTACTGCCTCACTCTGCCCCCAGCAAGTGTTTCTGGAAGTCTCCAGGTCTTTTTCATAGACGTGCATGCAAGTTCTTCCTGCTGAGCTTCACCACTGCCTTTCTGAGCACCTAGTGCAAAGCACCATGAACCTTAGCTTGGCGGCACCTGCTAAATACTACCAAATCTGTTGTGTGCTTGCCATTTTCCACAGGTGCCTATTGGGCACCTGTCTGTCTTTTGGACACCTACAATTTGCCACTGTGTATCTGCTGCATTTGGCCATGTCTGCTGGGCACCACTATCCCTTGCCCTCATTGAGTCACTGAAGTTTCCTAATTGTCAATGCAACACAGTTTTCTATTTAAAAGTAGTAGACAATGCCACTCTCCCCTTATATTAAGTTCTATTTAAAGGTCCCTGCACACTGCTGCTGATATGGTCAATACCCTATAGTCTAAAGGAAATTAGTTCTTATTAAGGCATGATTTTATAACCTCCCCAAATAGGGCCTGTATGGGGGACTGTATAAGAGAATACGATTTGTGCCAAATGAAGAGTCAAGTAGGGGCTGTTAGTGCAGACATTTCCGACCAAGCTATGGTTGAGGGACTATATCTCCTTGGAGGAGTCCCATAAAGGCTGTATTATCTTGCTGAGCCACTGAGCCTTATACTCCCGGGGCTACATCTGACCAGACAAGGTGCCTTTTCCTAGTTTATAAAACAACGCTACAAGGGCTGGCAGCAGCCTAGGGCACATGCATTTATTCATAGTGGGGGGTGGGGCAAGGAACCAAACCAAGTGACAGACACCACACAGTTTCAGAATCACCCCTCTTGCCACCTTCTCAGAACCAAGAATCATGGCTTTCCTACTTAATCAAATGCATTGTGCACAACTCCATTTTTCTTTGACGACTGATCCTGGAAGGCCCCTGGGTCCTTGTGCAAAGGAGCTTCTGGAAAGGCTTCTCACCTAATTTACCAGATATGATCAGGCATAGATTAGTAACCCTTAGACAGAAGCCACAATCCTACCATCATTAAATAGTCCTGTACGGTGTCTTAAAGCTTGATGTAATTTTTCATGAAATCATTTATGAAATAATATTTGATAGGTTGAATAATACCTTGATCCATAAATTGAGGTAACAATAAATAATCAATATTGCCAGATATTAGACATTGTCGGGGTCCACATTCGCCTTGGGTTTGCATTGTTCTGGCCTTAAGATGTGCCAGCCCTGGACACAGGGGTGGCAGCGAGTATAGAGATACAGCCTGTTCCTCCGTAAGTCTTTAAGCAACATTTGCTGATTTGAGAAATACTTTGATTTCATGAGAATAGAACAAAATTCATCATCAAAAGGCTTGGGTTCTAATTCTAGTATTGTTACAGGTTCTGGCCATGGCCAGTTTTCCAAGTCACAAAACGCTGGCAAAATCAATTCTGCTTATTATATGTGGTTGTTATGAATACCAAATGAAAATATTTGAGAAACTATAAAAACACTAGGTAAATCATTGTTGTTATCTGCTATCCACAAGGACCTAGAAAACATTTTGTAATGATGGGCTCTTCATGTAATGATGCTTACTAAAATGAGATATTGTTTAAATATACATATAGAGAAAAAAGATATATACATATATCTGCTCATTACTGCATCACATTTTCAAGGAGTACTTTTACTACAATTACATTTCAAAGGATAATTATTCCTTTTATTTAAAAATTATTATAAAACTTGCTAATGTCAGCAATGTGCATGTGTATAAACAATTCATCTCCCAACTTCATGATACATATGAAAGAACACCAAAGGGGCAGTGCCAAGCCCTGGGTCCATGTCAACTAGCTTTATGAATTTGAGCAGGGTGCCACGAGTGTGACAATTTAAGGAAACAAAATCAATCAAATACCTGAACATAGTCTTGCCAACAGATAAAGTAATAGATTGCCTTAAGAAAATCTGGGTTCGGGCGCCTGGGTGGCTCAGTGGGTTAAAGCCTCTGCTTTCGGCCCAGGTCATGATCTCAGGGTCCTGGGATCGAGGCCCGCATCGGGCTCTCTGCTCAGCGGGGAGCCTGCTTCCCCCTCTCTCTCTGCCTGCCTCTCTGCCTCCTTGTGATCTCTCTCCCTCTGTGAAATAAATAAATAAAATCTTTAAAAAAAAAAAATCTGGGTTCTTTCCTAAGACTTGCTGTAGATAATCTTTCTCATTTCTCCTCTAGGTGATTAGAGAAACAAAAGAGACAGAAATTATTCTAAAAAGAGGTACTCTGGTAGTTGAAAGAGGGTTGAGCAGAGAGGTAGGCTGCTTAAGCATGAGAGGTGGTAACAAAGTACAATTAATTACTGAAAAACTAAAACAGAGAGGGTCACAGAAGAACCAAAGTCAGAGTAAGTGAAAGAGCACTCCTCGTCTACTTCTAGTGACATTTTAAAAATATTTATCTTAATGGGGTGCCTGGGTGGATCAGTCAGTTGAGTTTTGGTTTGGGCTTAGGTCACGACCTCAGGGTCATGATCTCAGGGTTGTGCGGTAGAGCCCCAAGTCCAGCCCCATGTCAGGCTCCATGCTCAGTGCCGATTCAGCTCAGGGGATTCTCTCCCTGTCCATCTCCCTCCACTTCTGCTCCTCCCCCTGCTCGCTCTCTCTCTCTCAATTAAATAAATAAAATCTTAAAAGAATATATTTATCTTATTTATTTACTCATGTATGAAAATAATTCCTTTTGCTCTTGTACGTAGATCTTTTTGTATTGCTTACATAGGAGCTCTGAACGTCCGTAGAGTCAAGGCAAAAGGAAAACAATGCACTACATCTCTATCCTCGCCTACTGAAAAGAAACATTAACAATTCTTCGGATAAACACAATAGAGTTGATGGAACCCATTCCCAAGGAAAACCATGTCAAGGATGTAGGGGGGAGAAAAGCTAGATAATGATGAGCTAATAAGACAAATATGTAAGAATTAAAAGTAATTTTCTAGTCTGTTAAATGTTAGAACGTCAATTGGAATATCAGTCAATTGTTGGTGTTAAACGAGGCATGAAAATAGAAAGGGGTTCTTTGTGTTACTTTTCAACTGGATACTGTTCTTCTCCCACAACTCACTATTCATTTCTAAGTTGTTTTTTTTTTTATTTTGTTTGTTTATTTTTGTTTTGTTTTGTGTTTTTCTTTGGAGATCTAGCAGGACTTTTGTAAATTTTTTATTTTTGTAGATTCACCTGAAGTTGCAAGTAAATATACAGGGAAGTGTCATGAATCTTTCATTCTTTCTCCCCCAATATTGACATCTGGCCTCCCTACTGTACAATAGCAAAACTGGGAAACTGACATTAGTACATTCCACAGAGCGTATTCAGATGTTACCGCTACACCTGCACACCTTTGTGTGTATGTGCCTGTGGCTTTATGCGATTTTACCACGTGCGTCACTTTATGTAACTACCACCATAATCAAAATAGAAAACTATTTCATAACCACAAAACTTCCTCTTGCAACTCCTTTATAACGACTCACTTGTCTCCCCCTATCTCCAATTCTCAATCTCTATAATTGTGTTATTTCAAGAATGTCATAAAAATGGAATCATACAAGATTGGTTCTTTTCACTCAGAATAATTTCCTTGAGGTCCATCTTGTTATGTGTATCAAATTGAGTTTAAAATCCAAATGAAGTCATCATTTTTCAGATGTCTCCTTTGAAAGTCGGTCCATGTAATTATAAGTGTTTATCCTCATTTGGTAGAAAAAAAATTTCCTTTTAGATGAGGCAACTATTTTTCAGACGTGATCTTATTATTTCTGTCTTATTTTAAGTAATACTGTTCTTTATCTATTCAGATAATTATGCTCAGAACATCTGACTAGCTACAAAAAAAACCCGTATTCTTGCATAAGCTTTCTAGATCAATTGGTTCAATGTCTTACATTACAGTTTATTAGAGTATTCAACTAACCTTTCTATTGTCAAAAATCTGTGCTTCATAAGGAAAATATAGGTTACTTCCTAAGCATTTCATCTGAAGTTGATGTAGCAATGATGGACAGCAACATTCTTAAAATAGTTTGTGGTAGAATGAACAACTGTTAATCTCTTAAAAAAAATGCATTGAACAGTTTGCCAGGGCGGCGGGGGGGGAGGGGTAAGGGTTGAGAAAGTATATCCTCAATCTCTTTAAACTCCCGTCACCCTCTTGCTGTAACCAAAATTTGACCTATTTCCCTACAGAACTCTATTTCCCTGCAAGTAGTACCTATTTTCTTTCCACACTGATCACCTATACAAGGTCTAGACTTGAGATGAGCCCCTTCCAGAACTTTCTCTCTCTACCCTAGAACACTCCAGCTTTTAAGTTCTTGCATCAAGCTATGTCAGCTGCTGTCCCTCCTTGCTGTGGCCATCTACAGATCCCCAGGTCACTCCCTCTCACAAGTACTGAGGATTCATATATCCATTCAAATGATCCTTCTAACATTTTGACCTCACAATATCATGGTCCTTTCCATGCCAAAAATCTTGTCCTCTAACCCTGTCTCAGCCACCTATTCACATGGTCATGCCCTCAGACATTGCTATTACCAATCACTTATACACCCTCCAAAACCTCAAATTCCAACTTTCTAGCACTCCTTAACTTTCTACCCTCCTTGGTAGCTTGACCCCAACAACTCTGCAATCCACAGATCATGTTTCCATTTGATTTTCCATTGTCTCTCACCCCTTCATTTCCTCACTTCACACTTTATCTGGTTCATCCTCCATGATCCATAATTTTTTTAAAGATTTATTTATTTTAAAGAGAACACACATGAGCAAGGGCAGAGGGAGGGGCAGAGGAAGAGGGGTAGAGAGAATCTTGAAACAAACTCCCCACTGAGTGTAGAGCCCAATGTAGGGCTCAATCCCAGGACCCTGAGATCATGACAGTCAACTGACTGAGCCACCCAGGTGCCCCTCCATGATTTATAATCATAATTATACCCCTGCAGACCTCTGCTTTTTTCTTTCCACACTCTTTGTGTTGTCCATAGTACTCACACGGCCAAACCTCAACCTTGGTCAAATACATCACTCAGCCTACTTTGTAACACCTTGCACAGTTGAGAGTGGCTGGAAAAACAGTGTGATGTCTGGGTTCAATTTAAATTCATACCTTAGGGGCGCCTGGGTGGCTCAGTGGGTTAGGGCCTCTGCCTTCGGCTCAGGTCATGGTCTCAGGGTCCTGGGATCGAGCCCCACATCTGGCTCTCTGCTTGGCAGGGAGCCTGCTTCCTCCTTTCTCTCTGCCTGCCTCTCTGCCTACTTGTGGTCTCTCTCTCTGTGTGTCAAATAAATAAATAAAATCTTTAAGAAAAAGAAAAAAATAAAAATAAATTCATACCTTACATGACCTTGATTTAGCAAAACTGTTTCCCTCAGACATTTACTTTCTCACTCTTCTAAGTGATGATTTCATACTTTTTCCTCTCCTCTCAAATCTGGAACACTTCCTATCTCATCTCATTCTCAGAGGATACCCTTGTTTCCTATTTCACTGACAGTAGAATAAACCAGAAGAGAGCTTCCATAAGCTCTCCCCACCTTTCTACCAGCCTACATGCATCCGTGCCTACACATTGTGCTTTCTCTCCAATTACTATGGAAAAGCTGGCTGTGGCCACCTTATTCACTTGTACATGGATTCCATCCCCTCTTGCCTCCTCAAGGACATAGCTTCTACAATCCCTCCACAACAGGCATTATTAATATTCACTCTCTACTTGATCATTTCCATCAATATATACACCTATCATATCTCCCATGTTTTAAAAAAACTTTCTTGATCCCACTCTCCTCTCCAGCTCTTCCCACATTCTTGGCTGCCCTTTACAGAGAAACTTATAAAGCATTGCTTCCACTCATTTTCTTTAACTTCTCACATTTAATTCTCCCATCTGAACCCCCTATGCTTTTATTCCTACCACCCCACCAAAACTGCTCTGATCAAAGAAACAGTTTATCCTCACTTCATAATTGAATTCTCAGTCCTCAATTTAATTGATGGATCAGTTGCATTTGACAAAACTGATCACCCCTCCTCCTTGAAACACTTACTCAGGACTCTGCACACACATGGTTTTCCTTCTATCTCCTGAAAGTTCGCATGTCCTCATAACCTTAGTCATTGGTTTTTCTTCACTCACTTTCTAGGGGATCCCATCCAGTCTCATAACTTTAAATTCCATCTATATGCTAATGCTAATAATTCCAAAATTGATTCTCCAGGCCAGTTCTTTCTCCCGAACTCCAGGCTCATATATCTAAGTTCTGGCTCACCTCTTCATGTGGTATTTCACAGTTACCTCAAAAATGTCCAAAAATAAAATCCTGATTTCCCCCTCCAAAGCCTCTTCCTCACACAATATTCCCCATCTCAGTGAAAAACCCTGGAATTACCCTTGATTGGTCTCATCCAATCTGTTAACAAATCTTGTCAACTCTATCTTCAGAATAGACTCAAATTCTGACCTCTTTTTCACACCGCCTTTAATGCTAGCACCCTGGTTTTCAAGTTACCATAACTCAACTGGATTATAGCAATAGCCTCTGAATTCCTCTACCAACTTCCATTCTTACCCATCTTATAATCCGTTCTCCACAACACAGCCACAATTATCTTTTTTTTTCTTTTAATATAAATGAAATTATTTCACCCCCTGCTTAAAGCTCTCCAACCTATTTCCAGCTAACTTGGAGTAAAAGACAATGACCTTACAATATCTTATAAGGTCTTACATTGTCTGTATCCCACTTCATCCCTTAATCATTTTCCTTTTTCACATTCTCTTCTTGCTATTCCAGTCCCCATGCTGTTTCCTGAACATGATAAGCACATAGGGTCTTTACATTTGTTATTCCTTTACCTGGGCAGCTCTTCACTGGTTACATTCTTGGCTCACTACCTTATTTCCCCTGAATCTCTGTCCAGATAAACCCTATCCCTGAACTTGACCACCTATCCTTTTTGTTTTGCTTCATTTCTCCCTTTACATTTTACCATCTTCAGATATACCATCATTTGTTTATTAATTCTTCCAGCACCTCCCTCCTCCAGTAGAATTTAAGCTTCCTAAGAGCAGGGACTGTTTTGCACTTTGAACAGTGCCTAGTACAAAGTAGGTGGTCACTATTTACTGAAAAATATTCATTATCTACGTATGATACATAAAATACAATAGCCATCCAAGTTATCTTTAAATGTAAAAGAAATGTGTCTTACTGCTCTTTTGAGTTAGAATTTGTTTGAGTTTTAAGGAACCCTAAAATAAATTTTAAGAGTCAAAAGCTGTAAGATTTTTCAGGTGCCTGGTTGGCTCAGTCATTAAGCATATGCCTTCAGCTCAGGTCATGATCCCAGGGTCCTGGAATCAAGCCTCACATTGGGCTCCCTGCTCAGTGGGGAGTCTGCTTCTCCCTCTCCCTTTTCTTCTCCCCCTTCTTGTGTGTGCACACGCACTCTCTCTTGCTCTCTCTTGAATAAATAAATAAATAAAATTTTTTCTAAAAAAGTAAGATTTTTAAATTGTATTCATTGACATTCAAGGGAATTTATTTGAACATTATCCTCAACACAAAGAACTAGAGGAAAGATACTTATATCCCAGATTTAATTTATTATGAAATAATTTCAAGCCTACAGGAAAGTTGTAAGAATTGCACAAAGAACTCCCATGTATACTTCTCTATATTTGTACTCATTAACATTTTTCTACATTTACTTTATCATTCTCTCCCATGAACACACACAAGGGACTAAGTTGCAGATATACTTCTTTATTCCTGAACACTTCAATGTACATGCTGGCTTCTTAACATCTACTAATTTAAAATGGAAGTAATAAGTAAACTAAAAATACCACTGATTGAATACATGGACCATTACAAGCCCACAATGCAATTCTTTCTAACTTTATGAATTCAGATTATTAAAATAACACATATACTGCTTTATTGTGACTCAGTTTCTTCATAAGCAATATACATTCTTTTTTTTTTTTAAAGATTTTATTTATTTATTTGACACAGAGAGAGAGAGATTACAAGTAGGCAGAGAGGCAGGCAGAGAGACAGGGAGAGGAGGAAGCAGGCTCCCCGCTGAGCAGAGAGCCCGATGCGGGCCTCGATCCCAGGACCCTGAGATCATGACCTGAGCCGAAAGCAGAGGCTTTAACCCACTGAGCCACCCAGGCGCCCAGCAATATACGTTCTTTACTTCGTTCTTCTTATTAACAAGTATAGAAATACCTAATAATATGAACTAACTTAATGAGCTTGAGCAATAAAAGGACATGTCCTGTAGAAAATACTTGAAATGAAGTTGTTGGTGTTATATATTCATATTTCTACCAGAAAAATAAGTACAGATAATATATTTTGGATGCAGTAGGGGGTGATCACAAAGTTTTAGGGGGGAAAAAAACAATAACAGCAAGCCTTATAGCAATTTCCAAATAGAGGAGATATGCTGTGCAGAGGCAAAGGGGATCAGAAGGAAAGAAGCATTTGAGCTGAACTGAGTGGTTTGTGTTCCAATAAATCAGAAAAGGAGAGGAGGCCACATCTCACAGAACGCACAACAAGAACAAGGGCCCAGACACCTGCACCACCAGGTTTATAGCAGCAATGTCCACAATAGCCAAACTATGGAAAGAGCCCAGGTGTCCATTGCCAGATGAATGGATAAAGAAGATGTGGTATATATCTATACAGTGGAATATTACTTAGCCATCAAAAAATGAAATCTTGCCATTTGCAAAAATGTGGACAGAAGTAGAGGGTATTCTGTTAAGTGAAATAAGTCAATCTGAGAAAGATAATTATCATATAATCTCACTCATATGTGGAATTTAGGAAACAAAACAGAGGATCATAGGGAAGAGAGGAAAAAATAAAACAAGATGAAGTCAGAGAGGGAGAAAAACCATAAGAGGCTCATAATCATCAGGAAACAAATCAATCAGAAAACAAACTGAGGGCTGCTGGAGGGGATGAGGGTGGGGGGATGGGGTAACTGGGTGATAGACATTGAGGAGGGCACGTGAAATAATGAGCACTGGGTGTAATATGCACCTGATGAGTCATTGACTTCCCCCTCTGAAACTAATACATTATAAGTTAATTAATTGAATCTAAATTAAAAAATCGAATCAAATCAAAAGAATAAAAAGCATAAACTGCCCAAGAGAAAAGAAGAAGAAGAAAAAAAAAAGGCCCAGGGTTAAAAAAAAAAAGGGGGAGGGGGTGAAACATGTACCCAGGGAGCTTCAAAGAGACCAGTCTGATTGGAACAGGTGTGTACTGAAAGAGAGCAGCATAAGAAAATGCAGGCAAGGGAGGCAGGGCCTTACTGAAGAAGACCCTGCATATTGGTCTATTGGTTCTGAACCCACTGAAACTATTTGAGCAGAGAAGTAAAAGGAGAACCATTGAAGGTATTCAAACAGAGACATAAAATACTCAGAATGGGGATCTAGGAATATTTTTAGAACAAGAACACATTGAGAAGCAATTCGGAGAGTACTGCAATGATGCAGCTATACTAGAACCATTGGGAAGGCAAAAGTATTAAAGACTTGATCAAATGAATGAGAATAAACCAGTTATTATATTAACCTCTTGGACCTAGATATCTAAAAAATGGTTTACAGCATTGTAATAAATCAGGAACCCCCTTAGAGGGTAATCTTTATGAGAAAGGAGAGCACATCACCTTGTTCAAAAATGTATGTGTCCCTTGTGGCTAGTGTACTTGGTCCCTGGTGATCATTCAGTCCATATGTGTTTGAAAGGTGAATAGATTAATTTAGGAGAATAAATTAAAAGATTTGTTTAAGACAAAACAAATTTTTGAGAGCACATAGAAATAACCACTAGACAATTAGAAATAAAGAACTGAATCTTGGGCGCCTGGGTGGCTCAGTGGGTTAAAGCCTCTGCCTTCGGCTCAGGTCATGATCTCAGGGTCCTGGGATCGAGGCCCGCATCGGGCTCTCTGCTCAGCAGGGAGCCTGCCTCCTCCTCTCTCTCTGCCTGCCTCTCTGCCTACTTGTGATCTCTCTCTCTGTCAAATAAATAAATAAAATCTTTAAAAAAAAAAAAAAGAACTGAATCTTGGGAGTTTGTCAAACTGAATTATTTAAAACTTATTGGATGTTTTTAAATATACTTAGCTCTAGGAATTAAAAAATAATAAGATACTGTTTCCCATCTTCAACATGCTAATGGTTTAATAGACTAGAAATCCAAATTTTAGATTGTCTTCCTAGATAGGAGTAATCATTTGATCAGACGTTCAAGGAAAAGAATGCACAGAAAAGAGATAGAAGTTTTTGTTTGTTTGTTTGTTTTAAGATTTTCTTTTTTAAGCTCTATCCTCAACAGGGGGCTCAAACTCACAGCTCCAAGATCAAGAGTCACATGCTTTACCGACTGAGCTATCCAGACACACAAGATAGAAGTTTTAGACCAGAAGATTTAAGAGCACCTATTTAATGGGTGAAAGGAAAAAGAAGAACCTAAATAAGAAACAAAGACTTTTCAGAGAGGTCAGGAGGAGAATGAAGGGAATGAAATGTCATAGAAGTCAGCAAAAGTGAAAGTTTCAATGTGTGTGATACTGTTGGAGAAGGCAGCTTATTGAAAAGAAGGTTACTGGTGAGCCAGAAAATGTTAGCAGTAAAAATGAGTGCTAGAAGAAGAAGGTTAAGAAATTAAGACATAAAATGTAAATTACCCTTTTAAGAAACTTGGCAATGAAAGAAAAGACATGGAAGAAAAAGGACAATTACTTTAAAAATCAAGGGAAAATGACTGCCATTTAAAACATGCAAAACTAACTTTTTTCCAGCATAGAAGGGATTAGATACAGAAAAATTGGCAATCACCTTCCTTTTTGCTATTGTGCTCTTTGCCTATTTCCCTCATTGTCCAAATCACACCACAGTATGATTAGGTCTATATTTTTGTCTCCCCTTCTTGACTGCACTCCTTCACTATCTTGTTCTCCTTTGTAGCCCTAGCTCCTGGCACATAGGGGACACTCAAAAGTTGTAGATTTTGAACTGAAAACATTTTTTTAAAGATTTTATTTATTTGTCAGAGAGAGAACACACAAGCAGGCAGAGTGGCAGGCAGAGGCGGAGGGACAAGCAGCTCCCTGCTGAGCAAGGAGCCTGATACAGGACTCCATCCCAGGACCCTGAGATCATGATCATGACCCAAGATCATGACTGAAGGCAGCTGCTTAACCAACTGAGCCACCCAGGTGACCCTTGAACTGAAAACTTAAGACTCAAGAGGATCATTGAAGGGGCATGGTCCTAAAGGAAGTAGGAGAGTTTGAAGTGGAGGAGAGAGCATTGGGAGAGGAAAAAAGGACATGTCTGCCTTTGAGACAAGGAGAGAGAACTGAATCTGTGAAGTAGAGGTACAGTGGAGAATAGAGAGGAGGGAAACTGAGGAAATCCCATCAGATGAACAAGATCTGGTTAAGTAGGATAGGTCTGCCAAAAGGTACAGGAGGGAGAGCTGAGGAGAATGGAGCCCATTTGCACAAAGGCTAGAGAAAATGGGATGAAGATTAATAAAAGTTCCAAGCTAGAAATGCTAGTTTTGAGGCGGAAACGCCCCAAAATGGCCACCTCACTGAGATGAGGAGCTCCCAAGGACAATTTGGCCCTCCCCTGCCAAGTCACTCCCGCATAGATAAAGACCTGCGGCAGGGCCCTGGAGCTAATCAGTAGTGAAACCCCACCAAAGACCTAAACAAAGACCTGTTGCATGGCCCCGAGCCAATCAGCGGTGTGACCTTGTGAAAAATTCCTACTTTGCCTATAAATGCCCTCCCTAATCACAACTAGCTGCTCAGCCTTCGTGAAACTATTCTGCTGGGCCGGCCGGAGTAATAAACTGTTCTCCCAGCTCTCCGGGGCGCCACTTGAGTTTCTCGGTCGCCTCTGAACTTCCGCAGCAGTTTCACGAATACAAACTCACTAATAATACTTAGTTCAGTCGTTCTCAATCCTAAATGCATATTGGAATCACCTAGAAACACTTTTTAAAAAATAATTTATATTCCTGCCTGCAGAAATTCTAATTTAAGAAATCTGGATAAGACTGGCATTTTATCTCAAAAAAAAAAAAAAAAGACTCGGGCATTTTGAAAACTCTCAGGTATCACTAATGTGCAGCCAAAGATGAAATCCTCTGGCTTGGTAGAACTTTGGTATTTAAACAGAAAGCACTTAGCATCAATTACTGGTACTGTCTGGATTTCAAAGAGAGGAAAAAACAACAGGATACAGGTAACATCACGTCTATAAAGACAGTGATTGGATAATTCTACATACTAAAGTTCACTGTCTCTGTTATAAAAGAAATTATCAGTAACGGTGCTGATTTCTCTCTACAGACTCACAGACTTCCATGAAGGCAAGTCATCATTAACGGTATTTCTCTCTCTGTGTCTCTGTCTCTGTCTCTGCTTTCTGTCTCTCTCTCTCTCTCTCTCTCTCTCTTTCAAATTATAGGTTGGAGCCCCTCTGCTGATCTGAATGTGGTTTGTTATTTTATGCAAATTAAAATGCAAGACTTAACCTCTTCCTATAGAGTACCAGACAGCTCAGGTCCAGCAATAGAAAGATCTGGGTTTATTGATATTTTTACTATCATCACTGACACAAATAAGATCACTTCACACAGTCCTGCTCTATAAAGCTATAATCACATCATCAATGAGTGGAAATGAGCCTGCATTTACTTGACAAACGGATTAGAGGAGATTGAATGCACCATGTTAAGGATAATATATCTGGCAAAGAAACGTAAACACTCTAAATAAAACACTGGACTCTACCTAGTTCTGACATAATGGGAATAGTTAATGTCCACCATAAATAGAAACATGCAACCTGTTCCTGGAAATTTTTATTTCTTTAATTTTGTTTCAACTACATCCTTAATAAACAACAAAGAAAATGTCTGACACAATCTAATGTTTAGTATTTTTTTTTAAACTGCAGTCGACCCTTGAATAATGTGGAAGTTAGGGGCACTGATCCGCCCCCCATGCAGTCAAAAATCTTCGTATAACTTTTGACTCCCCCAAAACTAAATTAATAGCTTCCTATTGACTGGAATCTTACCATTAACATAAACAGTTATTTTAAATATTTTAAATATTTTAAATGTTATATGTATTACCTACTGTATTTTTATAATAAAGAAAGCTAGAGAAAAGGACAATGTTAAGAAAATCATAAGGAGGGCGCCTGGGTGGCTCAGTTGGTTAAGTAACTGGCTTCGGCTCAGGTCATGATCCCGGAGACCCGGGATGGAGTCCCACATTGGGCTCCCAGCTCCATGGGGAGTCTGCTTCTCCCTCTGACCTTCTCCCCTCTCATGCTCTTGCTTAGTCTCTCGCTCGAAAATAAATAAATAAATAAAAACTTTATAAAAAAAAGGAAAGAAAATCATAAGGAACATACACTTACAGTACTGCACTGTATTTATTGGGAAAAATCCACATGTAAGTGGAGCCGTGTAGTCCAAACCTGTGTTGTTCAAGGGTCAACTGTACAAAGCAAATTTCTTCCATCCAAATACAGCGGGGAGAGTAATAGCTAGTATTTTTTAGCTTCCTATCACATGCCAGACACTGAGCTAAACGTTATTTCCTCTAATCCTTCCAATATCACCACAAGATAACAGGTCTTATTACTCCTGCTTTACAGAAGAGAAAATTAAGTTTCAGAAATAAAAACTTGCCCATAATCACAGAGCCCGTAGATGGTAAAACCAGGATGGAACCCAAATCTTTCGGCAAGTGCAAGTACATAACGATTGTTATTTACACCTCAGAAATTAAAGTGAAAGCAAGTACATGCAAGTCTCTTGATTGCTCTCCAGTGCACTATCTTCAGAGAGTCTTCCCTCTTGTGCTCTTACAAACTTTTTGAAATGAAAACTTGCCTGGCTAAGAAAGGGCCCTGGGTATTTTGCACAGAACAAGAGAATGCTGAGACTATGTAAGGTTTTGTTGTCACTGACTTTCTTTTCTCTTTCTTTTTTTTTTTTTTTAAAGAATGCATTTCAGTCCACTTCCATAACAAACTATTTGCATGAATTTTGAGACAAAATTTGGAGCAGTAGTCAATATAAGCTTATTGAAGGACAAAGACTACAGGAAACTACAGAAAAAAAAAAGTGGCTCTTAATGTTTAGATTTATGTTACTCTATTGCCATCTTCTGGTTGTATTCTAAATTGCATTTTATAAATGTTGATCTGATTGTGCCGCAAGGCGAGAATCACTGTCATACATAGTATTAAATATTACAGGATGGGAATTCTGGAGGTTGCAACACCGCATGGCTTTAAACTAAGCTCTTCACTTTATCTATGAGTTTACTTATTTGTTAACATATTATTAATTAAACAAATTTTAATGAATCTGGAACTGAGCTGACTGCCTGTGATAAAACAGCCGTGGTCATTCCATCAGGAAAAACCAGAGTCTTAAGAAAAATAAAAGGCTTGGGGCACCTGGGTGGCTCAGTGGGTTAAAGCCCCTGCCTTCGGCTCAGATCATGATCTCCGGATCCTGGGATCGAGCCCCCCATCGGGCTCTCTGCTCAGCAGGGAGCCTGCTTCCTCCTCTCTCTCTGCCTGCCTCTCTTGTGAGCTCTCTCTCTGTCAAATAAATAAAATAAAATAAAATAAAATAAAATCTTTAAAAAAAAAAAAAGAAAAAAGAAAAAGAAAAGGCTTAGTTGAAGTCACCCAGGTGTTCCCTAGACATATGGCAGCCAGAATTTATCAGCACCCAGGTACATGTATTCTTCAGTGTTATGTGAAGCACTTAATTAGCACTATTGGAAGAGACATATAAAGCAATACAAGAAAATAGTATGCAGCCCTTGTCTACGCCTTTCTACTCCTACACCCTACCATTCTGCCCTTTGAACTTCATGCCCAGAATTATTGACACATTTCAGTCGGCTGCACACAAGCTGGAGAACATTACCCATTACCATACTTAAAACACTACAGCTATAATAGGATACAATAAACTCAAATGTATCTATCTATAGGGCTCATTCCTTCATGAAAAAATTTAAAAATTCAAGTTGTACAGTCATGCTAGGTGAAACAAACCAGTGAGAGAAAGCCTGCTCTGACCAGACTGGAGCAGACACCAGCCCACCCCACAACCCACAGGAAGGTGTTTTTATTCAATACAAACAAACAGCAACAATGGTAACAGGATGGGCCCACAAATGCACTGAAACTTTCTGGGAGTCCCGACTAGGCTCTGACCAACCTATCATTCTTTTCTTATCAGCCAAGGAAACAACAGAACTTATCTGCTAATGCCACAAGTTGTAAAGCTCTTAATCCAGTTAGAGATGACTACATCCTACAGAGGACCTTTTCTCTAGCTAGCTGCTTCCCCAATTCAGAGTTGTCTAGCAGGTTAATTTCAACATAACAGAAAGTCTCATCTGGCTGGCTGCACCATGTACTGGTGACAAGGACAGCTTGAATGTGTTCTGTGCTCAGGCTGCTGGGCCTCTTGACTGCTTGTGTCCTTCTGTACCTTGGTCCTGAGCACTCTGAGACTTGGTCAGCTGAGGATAAAAGGGACCTACCAGCCAGTTGAGAGGCATGTTTTTAACAACATAATCCATCACATTTTCCAAAGACTCCCTCATTTTCTGCAGCTGCCTCTTGCTGGAAGTGAGAAGGCCTCAGACACTTCCTTAAAGGAGGCTGCATTGAGAACCATGAGTAGATGTCACCAGCCATTACCTGCAAGTGACTGGCCTGATCTTGGATGTTCTGTGGTAACCTTGGATATCGGACAGCAGGGTGGGGCACGTGGTCTGGAGCTGCTGAGTCAGGTTGTGGGCCAGAGCAAGAGGACGTGACTCAATGTGCTCAGCACAGTGGGATTCAGCTCCATCAATCATGGTCAACACTTCTCTTCCACTCGACCCAGGAGAGAGAGAATTTATTCTGAGCACCTTGAATTTTCCAGTTGGCACTATGTGCATTCTTCCTTGCAAATTCAATCAGATTAACAGTGGAATGGAGCTGAGAAATGGTCTCTTTGCTTTTTTGCTTGGCTTCCTTAATCCTGCTGAGAGCCTGCTGGTGGGCACGTGACTAGAGTTTGGTAGACAGGGATCCTAGTCTAATTTAACAAGTTGGCTTCTGAACTGTCTCAAACCCTTCAACTTTTTTTGCTTCTTTTTCTAGTTGTTTCTCAGTGAGAGGGAGGTAACTCTGATTTGGTGAGTGCTTTTTCTACTCCAGGGCTCGCCAGCTGCATCATTCCACTTCCCAAGACTGAGTTAATGCTGCCATTGACCATAGACTTGGTCTTCTCCACACTGCAGTCACCGATCCTTTGGGCTTGTCCATCACCCCAGTGATGGTGCTGGCCATGGAATCCTTGGCCTTGGTCACAGTAGTTGTCACAGCATCTTTTGCCTTAGTCATAGCACCTCTGGCATTGGCAACAACCTAGTTTGTTGGCTGATTCAGAATAGGCATTTTCTCCTCAGTCCTGTCTAGCCCCTTACAAGCATAGGTACTGGCAATGGCAATTTGTGGCTCTAGCTTCTGGATGAAGGGCAGAGCACTCGTCCCAGCCGCGCCCTTCTCTGCCATCTCACACAGACTTCAAGCATGGATACTGATCCTTGGTACTGATATAAGTCGAGGAGATGAGGTCGTGTGTGGAGCTCACCAACGGTACATGGGCTACCCGAGTCACCGCTCTCAGTTGTGGATCAACTGCAAGAGTTGCCATTTTTTTTTTCCTGGAGAAAGAAATCGACCAACAACAGCCCAGAAGCCAAGGTCCAGAGAGTCTCATGTGCCATTCCAAGTTTTTTTTTTTAAATTAATTGATTTATTTGAGAGAGAGTGAGTGCAAGGGGGAGGTGCAAAGGGAGCAGGAGAGATAAAATCTCTAGCCGACTCCACACTGAGCGCAGAGCTCACCACTGGGCTTGATTTCAAGACCCTGAGATCATGACCTGAGCTGAAATCAAGAGTTAGACATTAAGTGACCAAGCCCTCCAGGTGCTCAAAAGAAACTGAGTTTTTAATACCTATCTCATTTACAGTAAAATTTATGAGATCTTATTTCTAATAAGAACATATTATAATAAGAAGATAATATCCCAGTATTCCTGTGGATTTTTCCACACAGGTAATCTTTATATGCTAATAATTACAACTATTGTACCTCTTATTCAAGCTTTATAACTTTCATTTCTTTTTCCAATTTTACCATTCTTTTTTATTTTTAAGATTTTATTATTTTTAAGTAATCTCTACACTCAATGTGGAGCTTAAACTCAGAACCCCGAGATCAAGAGTCCCACACTTTACTGACTGAGCCATTCAGGCAGACCCAAATTTTACTATTCTAATAACTGGAATTTAATTTTGGATAGAAGTGATATTAGAAAGGAAATTAAAGGCAATACTTCTGAGGCTTCAACATGTATTGTAATATTTACTGCAGATTTTATTGTACACACCCTTTAATGGGCTTATGATGTTCCCTTCTGGTTACTAAAAGTTTTTATCATGATTGAACTTATATTTTATCAAATGGGCTTTTTATTCTTAATAAATTTTCCCTTACTTTGTTTCATATGGATATAGTGACATTAGCTTTCTACTGGTTCACTCTTAGCTAACATACTTTACATGTGTTTACTTCTAAACTTCCTAGGTGCTTAAGTTTAAAGCATGTCTCTCATAAACAGCTTATAGTCAGTTTTTTTTTTAATTTAAGGAGTTTATTTTTGTTTTAATGGTTTTAATCCAAACAGATAACCTGTCTTTCAACTCGCAAGCTTAACTCATTTACATTCACTAGGATGTTGTTCATTTATTTGTGTCTTCTTTCCATCTTCTCAAAATATTTTTTCTTTTTTTTTTTTTTTTTTTTTTTTTTTTTTTTTTT
>LNAC01000199.1:2340820-2375401 GCA_002007465.1 Ailurus styani | reverse complement strand
AAAAATAAAAATTTTTTTTTAAAGATTTTATTTATTCATTTGACACAGAGAGAGAGATTACAAGTAGGCAGAGAGGCAGGCAGAGAGAGAGGAGGAGGCAGGCTCCCTGCGGAGCAGAGAGCCCGATGCGGGCCTCGATCCCAGGACCCTGGGATCATGACCTGAGCCGAAGGCAGCGGCTTTAACCCACTGAGCCACCCAGGCGCCCTCAAAATATTTTTTCTATTGTTTCTTCAAACTACTTACACACATATTTGCATAGAAAAAATTACTTGTTCATATATAGGAAAATTGTGCATTTCTTTTCACAATTTTTTACCTGCTACCTTACCAAATTGTTGTACAAAATAGCTTCTTTAGTTGATTTCTTAGGTTTCTAGATATACAATATCTGCAATTAGTCTTCCTTTCCTTTTCAATGTTTATGTTTATTAATATATTCTTCTCTTGACTCCAGTAAAATGTTAAATAATAATGGCAATAACGGACCACTTTGTCTTATTCTTTTACATTTTAGTCATTCTTTTGGGGGTAAATATATGGAACCCCACCCAAGTGAAGTCCGGTCAATAGTTTTAAATCCTTAGGAAAGTATTTTTCACAAACCCAAAGCCAGGTTGAGATACAAAATCTTCCTTATCACCTACCTGTTTACACTTGTGGGTAAATTTTTTTCTTTTTCTTTATTTTCCTTTTTGTCTGCTTCTCCTCCTTCTCCTTCTTCTTCTTTTGAGATATAATTGCCATAGGACATTATATTAGTTCCAGGTGTCCAGCATAATGATATCCTATATGTACATGTTACAAAATGATTACTACATTAAGTCTAGTTAACATCCATCACCACATAGCTACGATTTTTTTTCTTTCTTGTGATGAGAACTTCTAAGATCTACTCTTTTAGCAACTATAGGCATTTTCTTTGCCTTTTCACTTAGCATGTAGTCTTTTGAGGGTTTCAATTTAATGCAGGATCTTGGTTTCTACTTCCTACCTTTTAGATAAACACTTAAATTCAAGCCCTTAATTACCAAGATTAGGGAAGCTCCTTTCCTGCCTCCAAAGGCAACCACATTTCCAACTCCCATTTACTGTGCTATTTGTTTTCCTCTTCATTTTTGATGGCTGGGCTTTCCTCAATTTTCATGTAATTCAACTATGAATTTTAATTTAAATTTTTAAAATATTGATATAGCATAACAAATTTTAAATAAGCCATGAAAATTCTCTTATCCCAGTCCATCCATCATGTACCCAACTCCCACAATTACCCCTTCCCACAAATAACCCCACAAGTAACCACAACTGCTTTTTGTATCTTTCCGGACTTTCTTTACACTTGTACAATCAAATAAATGTACTGTACTATACACATTGTCCTGTACCTTGCTTTTTTTCTCACTTAACAATATATCTTGGGAGATCTTTCCATATTTATGCATATAGTGCTTGCTCATTGTTCACATTATATTGCATGACAGAACATAATTTAGCTGATCAATTCCCTACATTTGTAATATTTACATTTTCCCCTATTACAAACTATGATGCAAAGAATAATTTTCCTATAGATCATTTACTGGGTATACAAGTATAGCTATAGGATAAATTTTCCAAAATTGTATTACAGGTTCAAACAGTATGGGCATTTGTGGTTTCGACAATTATTACTTAATTGTCTTCCTTACAGGTTGTAACAATTTGTACTTTCCACCAACAATGCATAATCCTCTTAGTGGTACAGCTGCTTACTTAACAAAAGTCCATGGTGGCAACCTGGACAGGAATGATTAACTCTGAGTTTGGACTCCTACAGATTCCAGGGCTCTATACCAGCTTGTGTATAGCCACTAAAATTCACTTGGTTTCACTTTGACCTAGTACACTTCTCCACTCAGCCATCTTCCAAGGCAACTGCCCCTGGGGCTGGAAATGGCTGCAGGTCTCTCTGATGTGCTACCCATGTTCTCTGTGGCTCACCTCTTTGTCAAGTTCAGTTTACTTAGACTTCTTTATGTCCAAAGTTCTTCGAAAGCTCTAAACACAAATATGATTGCTTTTTGGCCTGTTTATCCAGGTTTCCTCATTAGAGATAAAACAAGGGCTCTGGCCTCACATATCCTATTTGAAAGCTTTCTGGTCTTTTCTTTTTTTTTTTCCCCCTAAGATTTTATTTATTTATTTGAGAGAAAAAGAAAGAGAGAGGGAGAGAGAGCACGTGTGTGTGCACATGAGCAGGGCAGGCGGCGGCGGGGGAGGGGGCGGGGAAGAGGGAGAAATTTCAAGCAGATTCAGCAATGACTGTGGAGCCCAGGGCTCAAAAAAACAAGGCTCCATTCCATGACCCTGAGATCATGACCTGAGCAGAAATCAAGAGTCTAGCACCTAATCAACTATGCCACCCAGGCACCATTTCTTATCTTCTTTTTGAAATGAAATGAAATGAAATGAAATACCTCTAGTGCTTCCTAGTAATCAAGATACTGGTTTGGGGGCTGAGATAGAATACTTTATAATTTGAGGGAATAGCCATCAATCCTTACTTTATAGAAATTTTTTTATTCATCAATGTTTGCTGATTTTGTGAAAGACCTTTTAGTATACACAGAGAAAATAAGAAGAACAGTTTTGGAATATAGGAAGCATTCTTAGACCAAATGGAGTCAAGATTGAGGATGAGACCCAGGACTGACTTACAAGGGTGTCAGAGGTAAAGAGGAGATTGTATCCTCAATCCTAGTAAATCTAACTATTCCCTGATTAGAAAAGACTGAGATCCTGAAGCATGAGATAAGAACTTTGGTTTGATGCACTCAAAAATACTGCATCCAGGGGAGCCTGGGTGGCTCAGTTGGTTCAGCATTGGGGTCCTGGGTTTCACCTCAGGTTATGGTCTCACCGGTCCTGGGAAGGAGCCCTGCACTGGGCTCTGTGCTCAGTGGAGATTCTGAAAGATTCTCTCCCACTGTCCTTCCCCCTGCTCTCTACCTCTCTCAAATAAATGGGTAAATCTTAAAAACAACACCAACAACCACAAAAACACTGAGTCCAAAATCCTCCCAAGTCCTCTTGGCCCACAAAAGTGGCCCGCTCCTCAATTAAAGACTCTAATACTTAATGAAAAAGAGGCACTCCTGTAGGCCTGACTCACAGCCTCCAGCTCATCTATTCTCTCTCCACCCTTGTTCCATCCTTACTTAAACTTTTATAGCTTCCAGTCCTGAATTAAATCAGTGGGGAGTTTACAACCCAAGAGAATGAATTTTTTCCTGTGTGAAGAGAACACTAATTCCAGTAACTATTATTTAAATAATGTCACATGTTATTTAAGAGTTGAATGACTCATTGAACCAGTCTTACAGACCTAGAATACGCACCAGAGAAAATCATAACAGTTCAAGGTAGAAGTGACAAGAAATGACAGATTTTTCCATCAACTATTTCATGGCTACTTCATGACTGTAAAGTGACCATATTTCCAACCACTTAATGAGCCATATCTTCTATCAATATTCAAGTGAGATGTTACTTCCACATCTAATCTGCTGATGCTATGGTCTGAATAGCTTGTGGCCTCCTCCCTCCACAAAATTCATATATTGAAATCTCAGCCCAAAGTGATGGTATTAGGAGATGGGGGCTTTGGGAAGTGCTTTGGTCATAACGGTCAGGTCAAAGGAGGGTCCAGAAGGATCTCTCGTCCCTTCCACCGTGTGAGGATACAATGAGAAGTCTGAAACCAGGAAGAGACCTCACCTGACTGTCCTGTCCCCTCTTGGACTTCCAACTTCCAGAACTGCGAGAAATAAATTTCTGTTATTTATAAGCTACCCAGTCCATGGTATTCTGTTATGGCGGACTGAAAGGACTAAGATGGTGGGCAAACCCTGTCAATTCTATCCCTAAAAATATATATATTGAGAATCCATTCGTTTCCTTCCATCTCCACTGCATCTGTTTCTGGGCAGCCACCATCTCTCACTGACAAGAGCACAGTAAGCTCATAACTGGGATCCACAGAACCACTCACCAATCCCTTCGCCACAAATGTAAACAATCATTCCACTCCCCTGCTTAAAACCCCTCCCTGGCCTCTCTTTGTTGCTAAAATAAAATCTCAAATCCTTATCCACATTCCAACGCCCTGCCTGACTTGGCCACAGATTGCTGCCGCCTCCCCACATCTCCCACAACCGTCCCACACACTCATTACCTTGAATTCCAAACGTGCCAAATACTCAAGCTGTTCTCCCTGCAGGCATTCCCTTCGGGTTTTGTTCCAGCTCTTCTCTCTACCTGGAAGGTAGAGATGATCCACAAAATGAAAAAGCATCTGCTGCTCTATTTTGGGATCTCATATATCTTTTTGCTTTAACCAAGAAATAGTGTATCCTTTGAGAATCCACTCCTCAGAACTAATGGGATAGATGAGAAGGAAAAACGGGAGGTGGGGGAGGAGTGATGGAAACAGTGCTGTAGCACAGCATGCTAATGAACATGTATTTAGATTGGATGGGCAAGGTAAGGAACAGAAAATAAGCCCCTACCCTTCCAGCCTCCTCTTTTCCCACTTGAGAGAGACTTAAGAGGCATGAGAAACACGGAACTTCTGTTCAGGCTAACGTGCTAGCCAATACATGACTGTGCTCTCTCATTTATAAATTTACACATTTTAGAGCTGTCATATTTAATGTCCTTTTCCTGCTAAAATCAAGAATTAGGCCACTGGAATATTTGTAATGATTCTAGATGCAGCAGGAAACTGAATTAGGCATGAATGGGTTTATTCACAGGCATCCACCCTCCTAGAACTATGTTTCAGGATATGCACTATTTAGCTCTAATTTGGGGGTCTTTATTCTGACCCTAAAATATTCTGATCCCATAGGAGCTTTATTCTGACAGCTTTCAAAACAAGAATTCTCTAGCTTCATATTCAGGAACAGAATCTGCATTATTTACTTTTTACAGCTGTAATTGTTGTTTTACTCTTGATTCAAGTCAAAAGAAAGGTCATACAAGTGAGGGCACATTTCTAGCCCGGCCATTTCACTGAGTTCCCACTGAAAATGAATGAGGCAAGTACCATCCGGATTTATCAGAATTCTAAATTTTCAGCATATAGTAAGCAGGTTCTCCAGAGAAAAAGAAACAGTAGTTTATATAAACATACCTATATCAATGAGGAATAGGCTCATGTGATTATGGAATAGAAGGAAACAATGGAACATAAGGAAAAGTTGGTATGTACCCACTGTAGACATTCAGCATTTATTCACTCCTGTTGTAAGTATTCATTGAACACTTACCATGTACAAGACAAATGTGGCAGTGAATAAGACAAGACAATGCTGTGCTCATCAGAATTCTATTATAAAAGACACTTTAAAAGTATAATGGCTAAGATTTCTTTGCTACTGATTATGCATCAGATCCTATGATAAATGTTTTATTCACATGCATTTCTCATTTACTCTTCACAAATGTAAATTAACCCTCATATTTGAAAAATTACATAGGAAGGAAATGCAGTAGGCTGAATGATGGCTTGCCAAAGATGTCCCTGTCCTCACCCTCAGAATGTGTGCATATGTTAATATATATGGTAAAATGGGACCTTGCAGAAATGACTAAATTAAGAACAGTGGATTCTGGATTCCAGGTGAGCCTAGTGTAATCACAAAGGTTCTTTCTTATAAGAAGGAAGGAGGAGGATCAGTCATCAGTAGATGTGAAGACAGAACCAGAGTAGAGTGGTTGAAGAGGCCTCGAACCAAGAAATGAAGGTAATCTTTAGGGGATGAAACAGGCGAGGAAAGATATTCCTCCCTAGAGGCTCCAGGGGAAACCCATGCCTGCCAACACCCTTGAAGCTAGCCCAATGAAACTTACTTATCTTTGGACCTTTGGAAGGTTAAGGTAATAAATAGGTGCCGTGTTAAGCCACTAAATTTGTGGTAATTTGTTATGCTAGCAAAAGGAGAGTAATACAGGAAGACAGAACTTGTAGGAGGGGGGTGCAGTGAGCCACTGGTTCTCGATTTGGGTTCTGCCTTCCAGCGACTGGTTCATGAAATCTTCTATGGGAGCAGGTTATTTGGAAAATGTTCCTCAAGTGCCTCCAATATTCACTCACACTAGAGTAAACACTTTCAGTAGGTAAATGAGAGCTCACCACTCTCAAAATTTCATGCAGGACACAGAATTTTCAGGAAAAAAATGACATTCTATTGCATCCTGGTGACTTTTTTTTTTCTTAAGATTTTATTTATTTATCAGAGAGAAAGCCACAAGCAGCGGGAGCAGCAGACAGAGGCAGAAGCAGGCTCCCAACTGAGCAAGGAGCTCAATGCAGGACTCCATCCCAGGACCCTGGGATCATTACCTGAGCTGAAGGCAGACACTTAACCAACTGAGCCACCCAGGTGTCCCTGCATCCTGGTGATTATTTATAACTTCCTAAGTCGTTATACCTACTACCAACTGCAATTAAACATTGTAACTAAGTATACTGAAGATAAGGTCAAAATCATAAAAAGTACAATTTTATGAAGAAGTTTTTACCTCTATGTAGATTTACCTCTTCACAGTTCATAGATGGAGGCACTTTGCCAATACAGGTTTCCCCCTCTTTTTGTGTTTGTATCAGGCCACTTGGCTTTTATAAAAGATCTAACACCAGTACTTGTTTTCACTAACTGGAAGAAATTGGAAAAGGGTTTTCATTTTTACGATGAAAGGGGAAAAGCGAAAACAGCATTGTTTGTTTTGCAGCAAGCTGTGATTGAGCAGGTACACTCCCTGTGAAGCTAGAGAGCCCCCCAAGCTCCTTCCCCAGGGACTACACAGCTCACCATCAAGCCGCTATAGATATGAACTGTGTCTGTAAGCATTTGTACTTTATCATAATTTATTTTGTGCATCCTTCAGCAAGACGTGTCCTAAGGTATCAGAAAAGCTAATATACCCAAAGAGGTTATTTTGGGGGTTGGGGAATGCTCAAAATTTTTTGCATATAAATTAATAATTATTGCTTCTATGTCGCTCATAGGAATATACTATATTTGAATAGTGGGGGGAAACTGTGTTCTTTAAGACTTTTTGAATTTTCTGCATTTTATCTTTGTACATATCTAAAACTCTCACTTAGTCTTTTTGTATATATTTTTGTATATATCTTTTGATATTTAATTACAAAAAATCCTCCCCCCACCTGTATAGGTCCCTCTATACTCCACCTATGTATACCTCAAAGTCCTTATGAATCCATTCATTTTTCCTTTATTAGCTTACTTATTCACTTGGACTCAATGAAATCACTGAATGCTCAGCACGTGCAAGACTCCCCTCTACACATTCTTTGTACTTGTGGAGACAAACAGACAAATAAGACCTATTCCTTACCATCAAGAAACTTATTTCCTGTATGATTTATCAGGAATCTGTAAATACCTTTATAGCTGCACCTTTTTACATAAGATTACAATTGTTTATGTCTGTGTTTCTCCTAGAACAGCTCTTGTGGGCAGGGGGCAGGTCATATTCATCTTTATATCTGTGGAATTCAAAAAAATGTGTTCTTTCATATGTTCCTGATTGGCTGAATGAACCTAAAGGAGACTAAGGTAAACACACAAAAAATCCACTCTACAAATCAATGAGAATATGGAAAAATCATACTTAAGTGGGAGGCTTTTACCAGATGGAGATGGTGAATATGGCAACCTCAGGGCTCTAAGGTCACTAACCTTCTTCCTTTTTTGACCTGAACACAAAGGAAGACAGTATTTTCTAACCTTCTCAATCTTGATGGGGTCACGTGAGGCCATGTGGAGTCATGTAATTAGTTATGGCCCATGAGACAGAGTCAAAGGAATGTAGGCTACTCCTAGGCTCGGCCCCTAAAGTCAGTCTCCACTTAGATTTTCTGCTCCCCACTGTTTTTTGTTTTTTGTTTTTTTTTTTTTGTTTTTCTCAACAACCCTAGAGGTCACAATTCAAAGCCACTGGTGCTATAAAAAGAAAAGATCTGGGTACCTACCAGCATGTAGTCAACTGCCTACTTCCCTACCACTTTCATTAAGAATTGTGATATAAGCAAACATTAAACTTTGATTGTATTGAGCTCTTGAAATGTTGGGATTGTTTATTACAGTGATTAGGCTCTGGCTCATACAGAAGAGGATGGCTTTCCAGGTAAAGGGAGCCATGGAAACAAAAGCAGAAAGGCAGGAAAAGATACCAAATGGTTGCAAAGTATAAGAAAGAAAAAAATCGGGCACCTGGGTGGCTCAGTGGGTTAAAGCCTCTGCTTTCGGCTCAGGTCATGATCTCAGCATCCTAGGATCGAGGCCCACATCGGGCTCTCTGCTCAGCAGGGAGCCTGCTTCCTCCTCTCCCTGTCTCTCTGCCTGCCTCTCTGCCTACTTGTAATCTCTCTCTCTGTGTCAAATAAATAAATAAAATCTTAAAAAAAAAAAAAGAAAGAAAGAAAAAAAATCTCTCTAAAATAAATTTTAAAAAATCTTAAAAAAAGAGAGAGAGAGAGGAGAGAGAGAGAGAGAGAGAGAGAGAGAGAGAGAGAGAGAGAAGGGCACCTGAGTGGCTCAGTTGGTTAAGTGTCTGGCTTCAGTTCAGGTCATGATCCCAGGGTCCCGGGATTGAGTCCATCGGGCTCCCTGCTCAGGGGGAGTCTGCTTCTCCCTCTGCCCCTCCCCCCACTTGTGGTCTCTCTCTCTCAAAAAAAAAAAAAATCTTGGTTCCCTGGGTGGCTCAGTCAGTTGAGTGTCCGCCTGCAGCTCAGGTCATGATCTCACAGTCGTGGGATCGAGTCCCGCATCAGGCTCCTGCTCCACGGGAGCCTGCTTCTCCCTTTCCCTCTGCTTATCTCTCTCTCTCTGTCTCTCATGAATAAATAACTAAAATCTTTAAAATATATATATAAAAAATCTTTAAAAAAAAAAGAGCTCAGTGCTCTTGAAGAGTCAGAAGAAATCAACTCTAATGAAACACAGAGTCAGATGCCAGGAGGGCTTGGATCAATGCACTAATCTGAAAGAAAATGAAGCACAATAATTTTCTAAAAGTGACACAATCAAAATAATATTTTAGGAAGTATAATTTAGCAGCAGCGAAATCTGGATAAAACTTTAAGTTCTTTCAATGGCATGAAGTTATGACTCAAGTTAGATTTTTGGAAAAGAGAATTTACTGACTCCCCTAGCTTAAAAGTCAGGCATAGCTGGATTGAGGAGTTCAACAGGACTCTGGATTCTCTCTCCCTACATTACCCAACTTGCCCCTGTAATGGTTTTATTTGTAAGACGTGATGTTCCTCAGCAACTCCAATCTTACTTTCTATTGGCATCAAGTCCAGCAGAATGAGATTCTCTTTTCCAACTCAGAAGTGAGTTTATTTTTAGAGAGCATGATTAACATGTGCAGCTGAAAATAAACCCTGTGCTCTGCTCCAGAGCACATACCCTGGCCTGCAGAAGAATAGAAACTGTTGGGGAGGAAAATTTTCCCTTTTTTCCCTTCTATGTTCTTTGGCTGATCTAATAATTAAAATGGCGTAAGACAGACCAACAGGAGAAAAATTTAATTTCATACATATGGGAGCTCATAAAAATGAGACTCAAGGGCGCCTGGGTGGCTCAGTGGGTTAAAGCCGCTGCCTTCGGCTCAGGTCATGATCCCAGGGTCCTGGGATCGAGGCCCACATCGGGCTCTCTGCTCGGCAGGGAGCCTGCTTCCTCCTCTCTCTCTGCCTGTCTCTCTGCCTAGCTGTGATCTGATCTCTCTCTCTCTGTGTCAAATAAATAAATAAAATCTTTAAAAAAAAAAAAATGAGACTCAAAGAAGTAACCAAAGCAGGCAGCTTTTATACCTTTTAGACCAACAATAAACTTGTGAAGAATTGACAGGATAAAGAAGTTGACATTGGGGGTAACACATTAATGAAGCAGTAACACAACCCTATTATAACCATTACTCAATGCAGCAGTAGTGCTGTGTAACAAAGAACTGCAGAGCTTCAGAAGCCTACAGTGATTAGCATTATTGCTCACATGCTTGCGGTCTGCTGGGAGTTGGCTATAGGAGGGCTCTGGTCCTTCTCAAGGGCTTCCATGGCACAGCAGGAGACCAAAAGAGGAATCAGAAACATTGAAAGCTTCTTGAAGCTTTGATTCACTTTCTCGTAATTCTATTGGACAAAGAAAATCACATAGGTTGGGGACATAAATTTCAACTTTATAGGAGAAACCCCAAAATTACATACTAAAGAGTGTAATACAAAGAAGGATGAAGGACTGACAGCACTGATGCAAACAATCTGTGGGCAAAGTGGGAGAGAGATGGTATTCCTTTTTGTTTTTTTTTTAGGGAATTTGCATACATTATTTATTTATTTATTTATTTATTTATTTATTTATTTATTTACTTGACACAGAGAGAGAGAGAGAGACAGTGAGAGAGGGAACACAAACAGGGGGAGTGGGAGACAGAGAAGCAGCCCTCCCTCAGAGTAGGGAGCCCGATGCGGGCTCGATCCCAGGATCCTGGGGCCACCACCCAAGCCAAAGGCAGATGCTTAATGACTGAGCCATCCAGGCACCCTGAGAGATGGTATTCCAAGGAAAACATGAATGCTATCCATGGAAAAAGTGGTGGATAGATTCTGGTTAGCAAAGTCAACAGATGACCACTTCTGTCATGATAAAATACAAACTCATACAGAGTTTTTGATAGTGGGAATGTAAAGAAAGCAATGTCCAAAAAATGTTAGAAGTAGAATCATTAGGATTTGATGACTATATTTAGAAGTAAGAGAAATTGGCCCACAGATTCACACCGAAGTGGGCTAGAGAACATGGCACATCAGGCTTGGGAAAGCTGCAGGGGAAGGGGAGTGAAGGAAATGGTAAGTTTGGTTTTAAGCACAGTGTATTGATTGGTGAAGAAAAAGAAAAGGAAATTGAAGTGGAAAGGGGATAAATGGAAAATGTTCATCTAGCTGAGTCTGAAGTATAAAAACTTCCCTTTGAGTCCAGAATTTTCAGAAGTTGTACTTTGAATTTCATCTCAGGTTTATATGGACAACTCTTCATCATGCTCATCATTTTTATTCCAAAGATACCTTCTGGTATCTGAGAGGATGAGTTTCTAGAAAAATCATTAGTATTTTGTTTCTATTAACAAGAACAATTATGCTTTACCAGTAGCATAATATCTTGAAGAGCCCAAAATCATGTGATGTTTTCAGGACAGCAATAAGAAAATATTTAATTCGATTCCATTCAGCATTCACGTCATGTTTATTTTGTTAGCGTCTGATTCCCTTTAAATGAGAAATCAGGGTAGAGATTTTAATCAGGATTTTTTTTAACCAGAACATCTCTAACCTATGACCATCAAGATAAGTGGCAATCTGATATTACCTTTTTAAAAGTAGATGACTTTATTATCATATGGTTTCACTTACTTGTAGAACATAAGGAATAAAATGGAGGACTCTAGGGGAAGGGAAAGAAAAGTGAATTGGGGTAAATCGGAAGGGGAGATGAACCATGAGAGACTGTGGACTCTGAGAAACAAAGTGAGGATTATGGAGGGGAACGGGAGAGGGAAGGGGTGAGCCTGGTGGTGGGTATTAAGGAGGGTACGTACTGCATGGAGCACTAGGTGTGGTGCATAAACAATGAATCTTGGATCACTGAAAAATTTTTTTAAGAATAGTAAAAAAAAGAAATAAATAAAAGTAGATGACTTTAAGTTAGGATAGCTTTCTGCATTCTACAGTTAATACCCTAAGCAGTATCTTGTATCAGATTTTCTTTTCTCTCTTCTGCAGGTGCGATTACAGCCTCTTCTTTTTAGTTCTACCCTCAAAGCAGTATATTAACTGTTTCTAGAGAATTTATCGTTACAGGTAGTTCAGAGAGATTAAAAGGAAGAACACAGGATGGAGAATCAGACAAGCTGGGCCACTTGCTAGTTATGTGACTTTAGGGGAATCACTTAATCTTTCTGTGGCCCAGTTGCATCAAAGTACTTCCGCTTTTCATGTCTCACCAAAGAGATATCAAACCCAGATGACTCCCTAATCAGCAAAGTATCAGAAAAATATTTTCATTGGTAAAATTAATGACTTGCTCATCATCATAATCATTAATCAAATATCACTGGGAAAAATACTGGTGTTCAAGATACTTATTGGCTGAAATACATCAGAAATAGTTCCCACACTTAACAAAAAGCTAGTTTTTTTATTTTGTAGGATGCACTGTCTTGTCCTTGCTTACAAATACATATCTAATAAATGTCTGTATAAGTGGTAAAATTTTGTCTGAGACTTGCTTTTATTATACTTTGTCATCAAATTGTGGAGAAGTGGGCAAACTTCACCCACCTCAAACTTTTCCATGTTTACTGTTATCTGACAAAAAGAATCTTAAGGGGCGCCTGTGTGGCTCAGTGGGTTAAGCCTCTGCCTTTGACTCAGGTCATGATCCCAGGGTTCTGGGATCGAGCTCTGCATCGAGCTCTGCATCGGGCTCTCTGCTCGGCAGGGAGTCTGCTTCCTCCTCTCTTTCTGCCTGCCTCTCTGCCTACTTGTGATCTCTCTCTATCAAGTAAATAAATAAAATCTTAAAAAAAAAAGAATCTTAAGGGTTGTATGTGGCCACATAGATTAAATTCTATTTGCTACAGTAGTTACACTGAGTAAATATTTTTAAAATAAAGTATAAGTAATTAGTTTCTAGTTTCAAAAGTCATAAAATAAAGAGACCGTGTTTAGTATCTCCCAATAATACTAATTTTAGTTGATGATCCAATATTTGTTGCTATTGTAATTTTAAGGGACTTTACTTGCCAGCAATTTAAATATATTATTTGTGATCAAAGTTCAGTACAACAGGTAGTGTAAGTTATTTTAGCTTCTAAGAACCAAGCAAAAAATACATATGCCTAAATTCATCCCTTGACTGTATTCTTGTTTAAATTCTATAATCTGGGGGCACCTGGATGGCTCAAACAGTTACGTGTCTGCCTTTGTTTGGCTCAGGTCATGAACCCTGGATCCTGGGATCAAGCCCCACATCGGGCTCCCTACTCAGTGGGGAGTCTGCTTCTCCTCTGCCTCTCTCCCTGTTTGTGCTCTCTCTCTCTCTCTCTCTCTCTCTCTCTCTCTCTCTCTCAAATGAACAAATAAAATATTTTTTAAAAATAAATTCTAAAATCTGGGATCATAAGAATAGGTTATGAGCTTAATGGAATGAGTTCTTGTGCAACTTCTAGGGACCAGGAAAATTGCCCTCCATAATAGGAAAAAAGTTCAGAGGTATGAAAAAAGAAAGAACTCTTATTTTTCTCCACTCGAGTTCAATTATTAAACTCTGGGAATGTTTAATTTTGCAATAGTACACTAGGGGAAAGCTGACCTCTAAAGCAGTTTTATACAGCTTTGGATCAAGGTATGTATGTCTTATGTACCTCAGATAGACACTGAGATACATAGATAGACCCTATTTAATTGAGTGAACCTTCAAATCTAGTTACCTTCATATTTATGGCTTGCTTTATATATCATGAAGATACTTTGCTAAATATCCCCAAAGGTAAATACTTTAAATTGAGAAACTGGGACAACATTTATCAATTCTTTGACTGTCAGTCTCAGCAGGTAAGGTGCTAGAATTTTCATTAGCTGCAAACACCACATATTGTAGCATAGATAACCTGTATTTCACCCAGAAGTAGCTAGGTGAAAATTTCACAATGCAAATGTAATTTAGTGTGTGTGTGTGTGTGTGTGTGTGTGTGTGTGTGTGTGTGTGTGTCTTTCTCTCTCTCTCTCTTTCCCTGTATAAAAAAGCAAATCAATATTACCCTCTAGATAATCAAAGAAAATCCCTAGGATTTCTCCCTGCTGTTTTCTCCCTTTCAGCTAGGCCTAGAAACCACCATCAATCTGTAGATCCTACCCAGTTTGTGACTGGGACAACAGCAAACTACAGACCTTAAGCAACCAGCCAGAGTTCAGGAGGCTGGCAAAACCTTGCATCATCTGGTTAATATGGAGCTCCTGCGGCTTATGCAAGCCTTGACAAATGAAATTTGGCATGGGATGCCAGGATTTACCACCTGAATCACAGCAGGCAGCTCCTAGGAAAGTTTCCTTATCCATCCTTCTGTCTCTGCTCCACTGGCTGGTATCAAAGTCCTTCACATTTTCTTTCCTTCTTTCTTCAGTGAAAAGAACCCTCATGTCCCTGGAACAAGGAAGGCCTGGGCTTGGATTTTCAGGCAGGAGTGAGCTGTGTTTTCACCACTTTTCCCCACAGCAATGAAGTCTTCTTCATCCACTCAACATTTCCAAGCCCTATCCCCAATCCAGGCCATAGGTTTTAAAAATTCCATTTTGAAAGACAGACAGTTGAATGTTAGGAGGCTTTGGCTACCCCCAAAATGAGAAGGTTAAGAAGAAAATGTTTTAAGGATCATAGTTTTTACTATGAGCCAGGTGATTTACAAACATTTCATTTAGCTTCACCAACAGTTGTCTGCAGCATCCCCACTTCACAGTTGAGAAAACTGAGATCTGAGGTAAGCAACCTGCCCAGGGTTCTACAGATAGTATTTTTTAGACCAGATAGACCCCACTCACTCTTCTACAGTTTCTCTTTACTTAACATACTCTCTCCATCTCTCTTTCCTCTGTTTTCCCCTCAAAGTCCCCTACCCCCACTCTCCTTTTCAAAATCAAAGTTCAAGATAGTTAAAACAGTAGATAATTACTCCATGAACAGACACAGGACTTAATCTCCATTGCACAATCAGCACCTGATTCACATTTTCTGGTTTACTGTTTACCTTCACAGGATTAAGAAACACGTTTGGTTGACTTTTGTCAATGAATAACTGAATGGACAAGCAGACGAATGGAATAGAGTCTAGAAATATATATAAGGGAATGCAAATGATACAGGTGACATCAGTAGAAAAGATGATTATTCAATAAGTGGTCCTGTGAAAAGTGTTTAGTCGTCTGAGGGAAAAAAAAGTATCATTATGCCAAAATATGTTTTTAAGAGAGCTCAAAGATTTATATATGAAGAAAATGAACCTATAAAAATTCTAATAAAAGCCGAGGAAGAAATTTTCTGTGGCTACAGATTGAGGAACTCTTATCTATTCCTTTAAGACACAGCAGTTCTTTGCCAGTTAATAAAATGGCATTACACTCTTGTTGGGAATGTGTATGTGTTTACGGATATATGTGTACCTAGAGTAAAGGGAGTGGAGATGAGCAGATAAATAAAAATGTGAGAAAGGGTGATAATTTCCTATTTTTTTCTTTAAAGATTTTTTTTTATTTATTTGACAAGAGAGAGATTACAAGTAGGCAGAGAGGCAGGCAGAGAGAGAGGAGGAAGCAGGCTCCCTGCTGAGCAGAGAGCCCGATGCGGGCCTTGATCCTAGGACCCTGAGATCATGACCTGAGCTGACGGCAGAGGCTTTAACCCACCAAGCCACCCAGGTGCCCCAAGGGGTGATAATTTCTTGAACAGGAGACAGATGCCCCTCTTAGACTGAAGAGAACAATGAAGGGGCATGACATTAAGTTTGAGAAGGGACATGGAAAGTTAAAGGAGTTCCCAGAAGATGAAGGTTAAGTGCAGGACTGCCAATTTTATAAAAATAAATAACGTTCTTAAGGGGTGCCTGAGTGGCGCAGTCAGTTAAGCATCCACCTTTGGCTCAGGTCATGGGATGGAGCCCCGTGTCGGGCTCAGCAGGGAGTCGGCTTGTCCCTCTCCCTCTGCCCCACCCCTGCTTATGCTCTCTCTCTCAAATAAATAAATAAAATCTTTAAATAAGTAAATAAAAAAAATCTCTTGATTTAAATGCATAATTCATGGTCCACATGGTTTCAGTCCATAAGCTGATACTCATCATTATTAGTTTGTAATTATAGATTAATTTGACTAAATATTTTCAGTTAAGGTTTCTGTCCTCTAAGAAGTGTATGCCAGAGAAGCAATCTTCCCAGTTTAAGATGAGACTTTAACAGAGATATTCTCAGTCATGATATTCAGGGTTCTATAGGAATTATGCTAGATTTATCTACTCAAATAAAGCTTTAAAAAATTGTCAAATTGAGACTAGGTCCAGTTACTATGGCAAAGGATATGAATCACATATTAGTGATTCATCACTTACATATAATACTCAGTGCTGGGCGCCTGGGTGGCTCAGTGGGTTGAAGCCGCTGCCTTCGGCTCAGGTCATGATCTCAGGGTCCCGGGATCGAGGCCCGCATCGGGCTCTCTGCTCAGCAGGGAGCCTGCTTCCTCCTCTCTCCTGCCTCTCTGCCTGCCTCTCTGCCTGCTTGTAATCTCTCTCTGTGTGTGTCAAATAAATAAATAAAATCTTTAAAAAAAAATACTCAGTGCTCAGCCCAACAAGGGCCCTCCTTGATGCCCATCCTCCATTTAGTCCATCCCTTCACCCACTTCCCTTCCCTCAACTCTCTGTTCTCTCTATGTAAGGGTCTGTATGGTTTGCCTCCCTCTCTGTTTTTATCTCACTTTATTTTTCCTTCTCTTCCCCTAACTTCAGCTGTTTTGTTTTTTAAATTCCACATGAGTGAAACCATATATGTCTTTCTCTAACTTATTTATTTCACTTAGCATAAAACACTAGTTCCATCCACATTGTTGCAAAGAGCAAGATTTCATTCTTTTTGATCGCTGAGCGATATTCCATTGTGTGTGTGTTTGTGTGTGCATCTTTTTTTTTTAAGATTTTATTTATTTATTTGACACAGAGAGAGAGAGAGAGAGAGATCACAAGTAGGCTGAGAGACAGGCAGAGAGATAGGAGGAAGCAGGCTCCCTGCCGAGCAGAGAGCCCGATGCAGGGCTCAATCCCAGGACCCTGAGATCATGACCTGAGCCAAAGGCAGAGGCTTTAACCCACTGAGCCACCCAGGCACCCTGTGTGTACATCTTCTTTATCCACTCATCTGTTGATGGACATCTAGGCTCTTTCCATAATTTGGCTAATGTTGATAGTGCTGCTATAAACACTGGGGTGCATGTACTCCTTTGAATCAGCACTTTAAAAAAAATTATTTGAGAGAGAGAGAAAGCATGAGCAGGAAGAGGAGCAGAGGGAGAAGCAAGCTCCCAGCCAAGTAGGGAGCCTGATGGGCGGCTCAATCTCAAGATCCCAGGATCATGACCTGAGCCAAAGGCAGTCGCCAACCGACTGACCCACCCAGGCGCCCCTGAATCAGCATTTTTGTATCCTTTGGATAAATACCTAGTAGTGGAATTGCTGGATTGTAGGGAAGCTCTATTTTTAACTTTTTGAGGAACCTCCATACTGTTTTCTAGATTGGCTGCACCAGGTTGCATTCCCACGAACAGTCAAAAGGGTTCTCCTTTCTCTTTGTCCTTGCCAACATCTAATTCCTGAGTTGTCAGTTTTAGTCATTCTGACAAGTGTAACTTGGTATCTCATTGTGGGTTTTTTTTTTTAGATTTATTTATTTATTTGAGAGAAAGAGAGAGGAGGGAGAAGGGCAGAAGGAGAGGGAGAGAAGAGAATCTTCAAAGCAGACTCCCTGCTGAGCACAAAGCCCAATGCAGGGCTCAATCCCAGGACCCTGAGATCATGACCCGAGCCAAAATCAGGAGTCAGACGCTCAACCAACTGAGCCACTCAGGTGCCCCTCTCACTGTGGTTTTGATTTGTATTTCCCTTATGATGAGTGATGTTTGGCATCTTTTCATGTGTCTCTTAGCCATCTGAATGTGTTCTTTGGAAAAGTGTCTATTCCTGTCTTCTGCCCATTCCTTAACTGGATTATTTGTTTTTTTGGGTATTGAGTTTGATAAGTTCTTTAAAGTTTCATTTATTTATTTTAAAGAGAGAGACAGAGAAAGCTCAAGCAGGGAGAGGGGCAGAGAGAGAGAATCTTCAAGCAGACTTCCTGCTGAGACTGAGGCAGGGCTCAATCCCAGGATCCTGAGAACATGACCTGAGGTGAAATCAAAAGCAGGACACTAACTAGGACTGAGCCACCCAGGTGCTCCAAGTTTGATAAATTCTTTATAGATTTTTGATACTAGCCCTTAATCAGATATGTCATTTGCAATTACCTTCTTCTGTTCTATTGGTTGTCTTTAGTTTTGTTGATTGTTACCTTTGCAGTGCAGAGGCTTTTCATCTTGATGAAGGCCCAATAGTTCATCTTTGCTTTTGTTTCCCTTGCCTCTAGAGACCTGTCTAGTAAGAAGTTCCTGCAACCATGTTCAAATAGGTTGCTGCCTGATTTCTCCTCTAGGATTTTGATGGTTTCCTGTCTTACATTTAGGTCTTTCATCTATTTTGACTTTGTTTTTGTGTATGCTGTAAGAAAGTCGTCCAGTTTCTTGTTTCTGCACATCACTGTCCAGTTTTCCCAATACCATTTGTTAAAGAAACAGTCTTTTTTCCATTGGATATTCTCTCCTGCTTTGTCAAAGATTAGTTGGCCATACAGTTGTGTGTCCATTTTCTGTGTTCTCCATTCTGTTCCGTTGGTCTATGTGTCTGTTTTTTTTTTTTTTTTTTTTTTTTTTTTTTTTANCAGAGAGAGAGATTACAAGTAGGCGGAGAGGCAGGCAGAGAGAGAGGAGGAAGCAGGCTCCCTGCGGAGCAGAGAGCCCGATGCGGGCCTCGATCCCAGGACCCTGGGATCATGACCTGAGCCGAAGGCAGCGGCTTTAACCCACTGAGCCACCCAGGCGCCCTATGTGTCTGTTTTTGTGCCAGTACCATACTGTCTTGATGACTACAGCTTTGTAATATAGCTTGAAGTCCGGAATTGTGATCCTTCCAGCTTTGCTTTTCTTTTTCAACATTACTTTGGCTATTTTGATTCCATACAAATTTTAGAGTTGTTTATCCCAGCTCTGTGAAAAATGCTGGTGTTATTTTGATAGGGATTGCACTGAATGTGTAAATTGCTTTGGGTAATACAGACATTTTAACAATATTTGTTCTTCCAATCCATGAGCATGGAACATTTTTCCATTTCTTTGTTTCTTTTTCAATTTCTTTCATAAGCGTTCTATAGTGTTTGGCATACAGATCTTTTACCTCTTTATTTACCTCTTTATTCCTAGGTATCTTATGGTTCTTGGTGCAGTTGTAAATGGGATCAATTCCTTGATTTCTCTTTCTGCTGCTTCATTACCGATGTATATAAATGCAACAGATTTCTGTACATTGATTTTATATCCTGTGACTGCTGAATTCATGTGTCAGTTCTAGCAATTTTTTTAGTGGAGTCTTTCAAGTTTCTATATAGAGTATCAAATCATCTGCAAATAGTGAAAGTTTGGCTTCTTCCTTGCCAATTTGGATGTCTTTTATTTCTTCTTGTCTGATTAATGAAACTAGATTTATAATACTATGTTGAACAGCAGTGGTGAAAGTGGACATCCCTGTCATGTTCCTGATCTTAAAGGAAAATCTCTCAGTTTTTCCATTGAGGATGATATTTGATGTTGGTCTTTTGTATATGGCCTTTATGATGTTGAGGTATGTTCCTTCTATCCCAACTTTCTTCAGAGATTTTATCAAGAAAGGATGCTGTTTTGTTTTTTTTTTCAAATGCTTTTTTTGCATCTGTTGAGAGGGTCATATGGTTCTTATCCATTCTTTTATTAATGTTGTATCACATTGATCAATTTGAGGGTATTGAACCACCCCTGCAGCCCAAGAATAAATCCCCCTTGATCATGGCGAATAATCCTTTTAATGTACGGTTGGATTTGATTAGCTACCATCTTGTTGAGAACTTTTGCATCTAAGTTCATTGAGGATGTTGGTCTGTAATTCTTTTTAGTGGGGTCTTTGTCTGACTTTGGGATCAAGGCAATACTGGCCTCAAAGAATGAGCCTGGGAGTTTTCTTTCCATTTCTATTTTTTGGAACAGCTTCAGAAGAATAGGTATTAATTCTTCTTTAAGTGTTTGGTAGAATTCTCCTGGGAAGCCATCCAGTCTTGGAGTCTTATTTGTTAGGAGATTTTTGATTACTGATTCAATTTCTTTGCTGGTTATGGGTCTTTTAAAATTTTCTATTTCTTCTTGTTTCAGTTTTGATAGTTTATATGTTTCTAGGATTTTATCCATTTCTTCCAGATTGCCCAATTTGTTGGCATACAATTGTTCATAATATTCTCTTATAATTGTTTGTATTTCTGTAATGTTGGCTGTGATCTCTCCTCTTTCATTCATGATTTTATTTTTTGGGGTTCCTTCTTTTTTCTTTTTGATAGGTCTAAGAGTCTATCAATTTTGTTAATTCTTTCAAAGAACGAGCTCCTAGTTTTGTTAATCTCTTCTATTTTTTTATTTCTATATCACTTATTTCTGCTCTAATCTTTATTATTTCTCTTCTTCTTCTGGCTTTAGGCTTTATTTGCTGCTGTTTTTCCAACTCCTTTAGTTGTAAAGTTAGGTTGTGCTGTTGAGACTTTTCTTGATTCTTGAGGAAAGCCTATATTGCTCTATACTTCCCTCATATGACCTTCTTTGCTGCATCCCACAGGTTTTGGACTGTTGTGTTTTCATTTTCATTTGCTTCCATGTATCTTTTATTTCTTAATCCTGGTTGACCCCTTCATTCTTTAGTAGGATGTTCTTTAACCTCCATATAGTTGTAGTCTTCCCAAATTTTTTCTTGTGGTTGACTTCAAGTTTCATAACTTTGCAGTCTAAAAATATGCATGGTATGATCTTTTTGTACTTGTTGAGGCCTGATTTGTGACCCAG
The DNA here is from genome assembly GCA_002007465.1 of Ailurus styani. NCBI lineage: Eukaryota > Metazoa > Chordata > Mammalia > Carnivora > Ailuridae > Ailurus > Ailurus styani. The sequence goes on along the minus strand of LNAC01000199.1, from coordinate 2,354,564 downwards.
TATGTGATCTATTCTGGAGACTGTTCCATGTGCATTCAAAAAGAATGTGTATTCTGTTGCTTTTGGATGGAATGCTCTGTCTGTTAAGTCCATCTGGTCCAATAGGCCATTCAAAGCCCTGTTTATCTTCTGCTTAGATGATCTGTCCATTGCTGTGAGTGGGGTGTTAAAGTCCCTGCTATTATTGTATTATCATCAATAAACTTCTTTAAGTTTGTTAATTGATTTATATATTTGGCTGCTCCCAAGTTGGGGGCATAAATATTTAAAATTGTTAAATCTTCTTGTTGGGTAGACCCCTTTATTATAATATAGAGCCCTTCTTCATCAATTATTAGTCCTTGGTTTAAAATCTAGTTTGTCCAATATAAGTATGGCTGTTCCAGCTTTCTTTTGATGTCCATTAACATGATAGATGGTTCTCCACTCCTTCACTTTTTTTTTTTTGAGGAAGTGAGAGAGCAAGAGAGAGAGTGCAGAGGGTGGGAGAGACAGAGGGAGAGAGAATCTTAAGCAAGCTCCACACTCAGTATGGAGCCTGACACAGGGCTCGATCTCCCGACCTGGGCCGAAATCAAGAGTTGGACACTTAAGGGACTGAGACACTCAGGTGCCTCTCACCCCCTCACTTTCTTTCTTTCTTTCTTTTTTTCATATAGATTAACTTTTTTTTTTAAAGATTTTTTTTATTATTTATTTATTTGACACAGAGAGAGAGAGATCAGATCACAAGTAGGCAGAGAGACAGGCAGAGAGAGAGGAGGAAGCAGGCTCCCTGCCGAGCAAGGAGCCCGATGCGGGCCTCGATCCCAGGACCCTGAGATCATGACCTGAGCCGAAGGCAGAGGCTTTAACCCACTGAGCCACCCAGGCGCCCTAGATTAACTTTTTTTTTTAATAGATTAACTTTTGGGTATATTCACAAAATAGAACATTATACAGTAGAGAAAGGAATGGATTACACCTGCATTCAACATTGTGACTCTTAGAAACACAATAATGATTATAAAAAGAACTGATAATAAAAATACTAATTAAATATATAAACATATGTTCATATATTCATGCATAATAATTTCATTTTTAAAAATTTTTATTAACATATTATATATTATTTGTTTCAGGGGTAGGTACAGGTCTGTGATTCATCAGCCTTACACAATACCATAACGTATATCCTCCCCAATGTCCATCACCCACCCACTCCATTCCTCCCACCCCCCTCCACTCCAGCAACTCTCAGTTTGTTTCCTGAGATTAAGAGTCTCTTATGGTTTGTCTCCCTCTCTGGTTTCTTCTTGTTTCATCTTTTCCTCTCTTCCCCTATAATCCTATGTCTTGTTTCTCAAATTCCTCATATTAGTGCAATCATATAATTTTCTTTCTCTGATTGACTTATTTCACTTAGCACAATACCCTCTAGTTCCATTCACATCATTGCAAATAGTAGGATTTCATTTTTTTGACTGTATAATATTCCACTGTATATATATACCACATCTTCTTTATCCATTCATCTGTCTATGGACATCTGGCCTCTTTCCATAATTTGGCTATTGTGGATATTGCTGTTAAAACATTGGGGTGCAGGTGCCCCATCCCCTCACTTTCAATCTGGAGATGTCTTTGGGTCTAAAATGAGTCTCTTATAAGCAGCATATTGATGGATCTTATTTTTTTTTTTTAAGATTTTATTTATTTTTTTCACAGAGGGAGAGAGATCACAAGGAGGCAGAGAGGCAGGCAGAGAGAGAGAGGGGGAAGCAGGCTCCCCGCTGAGCAGGGAGCCCGATGCGGGCCTCGATCCCAGGACCCTGAGATCATGACCTGAGCCGAAAGCAGAGGCATTAACCCACTGAGCCACCCAGGCGCCCGGATCTTATTTTTTTTTTAACCATTCTGATATCCTAGGTCCTTTGATTGGAGCATTTAGTCCATTTACATTCAGAGTAATGAACTTAATGCCATTGTATTACCTGTAAAGTCGCTGTTCCTAGAGATTATCTCTGTTCCTTTCTAGTCTTTTTTGCTTTTGGTCTCTCTTTCCTGCTGAAAAGGTCCCCTTTAGTATTTCTCATAAATTTGTTTTAGTGTACACAAACTCCTTTAATTTTTGCTTGTCTTGGAAATGCTTTATTTCTCCTTCTATTCTGAATGACAGCTTTGCTGGATAAAGTATTCTTGGCTGCATATTTTCCCATTTAGCATGTTGAATATATCCTGCCACTGATTTCTGGCCTGCTAAGTTTCTGTGGACAGATCTGCTGCTAACCTTATGTCTCTACCCTTGTAGGTTAAGGACTTCTTGTCCCGAGCTGCTTTCAGAATTCTCTATCTTTGTATTTTTTAAGTTTTATTCTCACATGTCTTGGTGTTTACCTGTTTTTGCTGATTTTGAGGGGAGTTCTCTGTGCCTCTTGGACCTGAATGCCTATTTCGTCCCCTAGATTAGGGAAGTTCTCAGTTATAATTTATTCCAATAAACCTTCTGCCCCTTTTTTCCTGCTCTTCTTTTTCTGGGACTTCTATGATATGGATATTTTGGGGCATTCTGGAATTGCTAAGTTTCCTAATTCTCTTCTTTTCAGCTTCATTCTTTTCCATAATTTTATCTTCTATATTACCTATTTGATCCTCTGTTTCCTCCATCCTCATTCTGATTGCATCCAGTTCATTTTGCTTTTCAGTTATAGCATTTTTTACTTCGGCCTAACTAGTTTTTAGGTCGTTTATCTCTGCAACCAGGGCTTCTCTGGTGTCCTCTATGCCTCTCTCAAGCCCAGCCACTATTCTTATGACTGTTGTTCTCAATTCTTGTTCAGATATATTGCTTGTTTCTGTTTTGAGCAAAACCCTGGCTGTGATTTCTTCCTGATCTTTTAGGAAGAATTTCCCCATCTTGTCATTATGTCTAAGTTTCTGTCTTTTGCATATTATGAAAGCTTTTTATATTTCCTACTCCTGAGAGTAATACTACTTTAAGAAGGAGTCAGACACTGTCCAAGGCCTGGCATTTCAGGAAGTATTTCTGGCGTATGCTGTGTGCACTCTGCTGTTTTGGCTGCTCTTTCCCAGAGCCAGTCCTTTAGTACAGAGTTCTTCCTTGTTAGCAGTGGGGAATATTTGGACCTTTAACTAGCTGTGCTTCAATTTATTTATTAAGATAAACCTGGGGGGTGGGGGAAGGCCTGATTCAAGGAAAAGGAAAAGGAACAAAAAAGCAAACAAACAGAAAAAGAACTATAAGCCTGATTCCAAAGAAAAAGAAAGAAGGGGGGAAAAAAAAAAGCTTGATCAAAAAAATGAGGAAAGGAAACAAGCCAACTAATAAACAAAAAAAACCTATAAGCCTGATAAGAAAAAAAGGAATAAGATAAAATAAAAATATAAAAAATTAAAAATTAAAAAATTTTTAAATTCACGAAAAAGAAAGCCTATTTCCACCAGAACTGAAGCTGATGCTTTGGAGGACTCTCTGATCAGTAGACTACGTATGTGTGGGGGCCTGTGTTGGTCTTCAGAGGGACAGGCCTGCTGCTCTGACTCAGTCAGACCTGCCCCAGTAAAGATATCCCTGCTGAGTGCAGGGTGGGGGGTGGGGTTTGATGCAAACAACTCCAGCCACTACGGGAGGTGCTGTGTTTCTCTCTGAAGGCCAACCATGCTGGTGGCCAGGGGGTGAAAGATGCTGTCACCCACCCTCTCCTCCTTGGGGAGAGGAACTCATGGCTGCTGCTGTTCAGGAGGCCCTCACAGAAAATCAAACAATCTCCTCTCCTGTGTCCCAAACTTTTGTCAGATCCCTGCCCTCAACCTATCTGTGCCCTCCTGATAGCACACCTCTCCTCTGTTCTCTCTGGCCAGTGGCTGGGATTCAAAACTCCAAATCTTAAAGAGCGTGGCAAGGTGGGGGGAACTACTCCCTTCCCCAGAGGAGAGGCTTGCAGTGTGCCTGGCACCATTCTGTCCTAGAAAAGCAGTTGCATGGTGCCTGGGAGGCTCAGTGGGTTAAAGCCTCTGCCTTCCACTCAGGTCATGATCTCAGGGTCCTGGGACGGAGCCTGCTTCCTCCTCTCTCTGCCTGCCTCTCTTCCTACTTGTAATCTCTCTCTTTCTCTCTCTGTCAAATAAATAAATAAATAATCTTTTATTTTTATTTTTTTTTTTTAAAGATTTTTTTTTTTTTTTTTTTTTTCATTTGACACAGANNGGCAGAGAGGCAGGCAGAGAGAGAGGAGAGAGGAGGAAGCAGGCTCCCCGCTGAGCAGAGAGCCCAACGTGGGCCTCGATCCCAGGACCCTGAGATCATGACCTGAGCCGAAGGCAGCGGCCCTAACCCACTGAGCCACCCAGGCGCCCAATAAATAATCTTTTAAAAAGAAAAGAAAAGAAAAGCAGTTGCATGGCATGTGCAGGGTAGCTGGAGTCCATTGTGATGCACAGCAAAAAGCTTCGACTGGTTATCCTCCCTCCGTGAAGGCCCCTGCCCCCTGCTTCTGAAAGGCTGATGGCTCCTGGCAGCCCTTTTGTCATTGGAGAGGCAAAATACACATTCCAAATGTACTCTAGGAAGGGGAATGTTTTCTCCCAGTGAGACCCAAGGGATCCCCACACCACAGTTTATTGTTCAAACCCTACGTACTAACCTCTCTCCTGCTCTCTCTCTCACTGACTTCACTTTGCAAAAAGGGATCACTCCCCTTCATGGCACCATGGCTTCTCTCTCCCCCAGTTCACAGCTCTGAACTTGCATCTGCTGTGTTCTCTCTCTCCAACTGTGCAGACTGTTTTCTTAATCCTCAGACTGATTTCCCAGTTGTTCAAAGTGATTTGATGTTGATCTAGCTGTGTTCAAGGGACAAGGCAAGCTCAGGGTCCCCTACTACTCTGCCATCTTAACTCTTCCACCCTCCTGTTTTTCACAAAGGATGTACATGCTAAAAAAAAAAAAAAAGAAAGAAAGAAAGAAAGAAAGAAAGAAAGAAAAAGAAAGACATATATTCTTGGAGAAATCTTACCATAAAGGCTTATCTTACTCTCAATAAAAATCATTATCTATGCAGAGTAATTATTCTATATTATACAAGCAAAATGGCTGAACGATTGTCCTTCTGATACTGTCCAGGATTCCTATAACAGCATTACTCATGCTTAGATTTCTTTAGTCTAAGACTATAATTCATTAAAATATGTATAAAAGTTCTGTATTTGATTAGATCAGTTTTGCTTTTCATCAGAGGACAATACTTCTTCTAATCACTCCTCTATAAAATACAGAGCCACTCTACAATATAAATTTTTTAATCTTTTTCACATTGAGCAATGATTTAAAAATATGTGTCACTAATATTTTTATTATGGATGTGGCCCAGAGGGGAGAAATTTAGAAGCAAGATTTCCAAGCTTGACGTTTAAACAAATCCATTCTTATCCTGACAATTAGATTTTCTGCAAAAATTGTGTTGGCTAAAGATTACTTTTTTTTTAAAGGAAATGTTCCAAAATATAAAATGGCAACTAATTTTTCCCTCTTTAAGGAAAAAAATATATATATATTTCAAACAAATTTAGAAAACAAATTCCAGGGGCACCTGGGTGGCTCAGTCTGTTAATGTTCCAGCTTTCGGTTTTGGCTCAGGTCATGGTCTCATGGGTTATGGGATCGAGCTCCAAGGGGAGTCTGCTTGAGATTCTCTCCTTTTGCCCCTCCCCCCACTCACGAACATGTGCTTTCTATCTCTCAGATCTTTTTTAAAAAATTCTAGATTCAGTTTTGTTGTTTTAGATTTTTATATTTAAAAACAAAATCAACCTCCCCTTCCCTCCCTACAAAAAGAAACCCAGGCCAAAAAAAAAAAATCAGAATAAAATTTACAGTGAATATACACAGCAAACATCTGTATGTGCAATTAAATATGATTTGTTACTGTGGCACAAACCTCAAACAATATACAAGTGTTCTAGGAGGCAGATTCAGTTTTCTTAATGTGTCATCAAGATATTCTTCAAATACAAATTAATAATTTAATCACTCTGTTTATATACACTTATAAAGAAAAGGGCCATTTGGACCTGATATTTACTGATAGGTATCAGGACAGAAACATAAGCAGTCCTTATTCCTCAAACACTTACCCCTAATTAAGAGACACAGCATACACAGTTCTTAAACATACAAGATAGTGTATCTTTGTATAAATCAAATAAGTACTATAAAAGACAGGGAGTGCTAAATACAGTTAGAAGCTGTTTTTTCCTTCATATATTCTAAAGGGTTAAAGATTTTTATATTTCAACTCATAACAAGGGGAATTTTTCTTCTTTTTTAAACTTGTAGTTCTGTGTTACTGTTTATTTTTTTAATGTTTTTAGGAGTTTCTCTGCCTTTTTTGTATTACAAAATTTGTACTCCAAATTTTTTGTACTCCAAAAGATATGTCTTAAGGATGACAGTAAGTTACAAATTATTGAGTGCTTATCATAATCCTGTTATTGTTCTAGCCACTTCATCCTCATTTTCTGAAAAATCCTCCCAACAATTCCATGATATAGGTACTGCTATTCTTCATTTACATGTGAGTGAATGGAAGTTAGAAGAATTTATGCAATACCTTCTAAGTCCATGCCACGTAGGAGGTGACTTGTCTCAGTCTGTGTATAAAGGAGCCTTCAGAAAATTCAAGCAAGCCAGAGAGGTTTCCCAACATCAGGCAGATTCCAGCTGAGCTGTCCTTATCACATTTTTCCTTGCTTCTGGCTTAATCATGAAATAATCTCCTAACTTTAGCCCATTCTTGGCTCCTGGACTTAATTGCTATTGGCCATGAGATCCTGTGACATTGCTGTATTCATTGTGATAGCTAAATGGATTTGAAAGCTTCTAGAGAGTTAGACAACCCATCTGTCCCTTCTTGGTCTAGAATCTTGTGTGGCGCAGTTGTTAAGCGTCTGCCTTTGGCTCTGGTCATGATCTCAGGGTCCTGGAATCAAGGCCCCAATGGGGCTCCCTGCTTCACAGGAAGCCTGTTCTCCCTCTCCCACCCTCCCTGCTTGTGTTCCCTCTCTCGCTGTGTCTCCCTCTGTCAAAGAAATAAATAAAATCTTTAAAAAAAAAAAAAGTCTAACATTTTCAGTGGTTATATGTACCTGACCAGAACATTTAGCCAGAATTATTGCTCAGTTTTAGAATCCAGACAAATGAAATACTTTTGCACTTTAGCTTATATTCGTATCGTTACAGGATTTTTTTTTCCTTTGTCAGTGAACTAGGCTCCTGTTGCTGCCAGACCAGATGCTTCCCATATTTGCCTTGTTTCAGCCTCACAACAACCCTGTGAGGTAGACACTATTAATACTCCATTTTACAAATAAGGAAGCAGAGAGATGGAGAGATTAATTTAGAGAGAGGTTTCCAACTTTGGTCTTAATCTATGGAATGCTATATGCCCATGATTTTTCCATTGTCCCCTAAAAATAAAGTGGGGAAAAGGAAGCAAATCAAGTGGGCTACCCACAGTGTAAGGTCCCTACTCTGGACTATTACGTTACGCCTACATTTCTCATACTCCATCTTGTATCTTAAATCATCTTATACCAGTCTTACTTTCATAAATGTATTCCAAGATCTTTGAAAGCCGATAGTTTATCTTGTACAATGTTGTACCCTCAACATTACGAGGAACTCAACAAGTATTTACTGAATAAGAGAATGGATGAATGAATAAATTTTGCTCTCCTGGGCCTTGTATCTATTTCCCTACTACATCAAACCTAATTTCCTTGATAATGATATTTAGCGATAATAAAAATACTCACCAACAGTAATTAAACTGAACTGGACAACAGTAACAAAACCGAGTGGTTACAATGCAGCAAACCTCTGCGCCATACCCTTTACATAAACACCCGAACATTTAATCTCCACAATGACAGCAGACAACCTGTATGGAACAGAGATTTAGGATTAAACCCAGGTAGTCTCATGCCTAAATCTATACAATAGGCCCTATGTCCCAGGCTCCCTCCCAGCTATTACCTATCTGCTGAACCTGAATTCTTAATTCTTCCCAAGACACATCCTCCAGTTAGACTGGTTTCTTTACTGTTAAGTATTCCTAATTTTGTTCTAAACTCCTCCATAAACCTTCCTAATCTTGTTCTAAGCTCCTCTAGTGCCTGGATCTTTAACTCCCTTCTGTTAACTCCCAGACCTCCAAATTCAAGGTATGTGCCCTAACTGGAATATTCCCTGATTACTCTGGCCCTAATTTACATTTCAATTAATAAAAGCATGCCATGGAGAACTCTCAAGTAAAAAATGTGACTTATTCCTGCTAGGGAGATATAAATTACTCAAAGCTTTCATGAAACATTTAGCAATTTGACTAAATTAGCTCTGCATTTAGAAGCACCTTTATTCTTATTCCACAAAATGAAACATATTAACTTTATGAAACATTCTAACTTTTCAATGGAGAAATCTGTTGGACACCATCTTAACCAAGTTAAGATACTAAAATTAAGGTGGTTCAAATTAACCTCACCAAGAATGGGACAAACTAGCAACAGGGATGGTCTGAAGCAATACACTGAGAAGGACATCACGTTACTTACGTACCCATTCTGCCATGAGGAAACCTCAAAAACCAAACTAAATTATTTCTAAAAATATCTGGCTTTTACTCTTCAAAAAAATGTCAAGAATTATCAGACAAAAGGAGCTGTGCCAGGTGATAGGGTATTAAGGAGACAAGATAACAAAATATTCTGCATTGGACTTGTCAGAAGTTCAGAAGTAGCCAAAGCAAAACCAGTGAATCACTGAAGTAATTAGTAGAAGTTTGTTCTGCACACAGGAAAAGCAGTTCACAAATGGGAAGCACTCCAACCAAAACATGGAATGAGGCTCAGGGGGATATCATTATAAAGCAGCTTAACAGTAGACCCCCCCTTCCCCCCATACAGTGTCACTTTCCAGTTTCAGTTGCCTGTGGTCATCCCCAAGGTCCAGAATCAGACCATTCTCCTTCTGACATTTCCTCAGAAGGTCAACTGTAGTCTAACTTTACATCACAATGCCTCCTGTCATTCACCTCACCTCATCTCCTTACATGGGAATTTTAGCATCTCACATTTTCACAAGAAGAAAAGTGAGTACAGTGCAATAAGATATTTTGAGAGATCACATTCACATAACTTTTTTATAGTATATTGTTATAATTACTCTATTATTGTTGGTAGTCTGCTACTATGCCTAAGTCATAAGTTAAGCTTTATCATAGTGAAAGAGGACTTCAACTGCCTCCATTTCGACCTCTCTAGTTGGGTTCTCTTTTCAGCTTGTCTCTAGGCTCAGGCAGAAGACCCTGGGAACAAAGCATCTCCTTATGGGAATCCAAACTACCCCCTCAAACAATAAGAATTGCCTTGAGCCAGCAAAACCCCCACCTGTGATTGACTCTAAGATTTTCTTTGCAAGTACCCGCCCACCTTTGCCCCACATTTTTCTTACATAAAGCTGCAAGTATTTTCAGCACTTTGGAGACAGTCTTTAAGATGTTAGTCTGCTGTCTTCCTGGTGTTGGCCTTACTAAAATAAATTTTTTTCTTGTTTCACTACCACTAGTTTCTCTGCCTTTGAATTTTGTCAGCAGCGAGTGGCTGAACCTGGACTGTTTGAGTCCCTGGGAGCCAAGTGCTCTGGCAACCATGTACTCCAGGGTACAATAGTATGTACAGCAAAAAACCAAAACGAAATAAAACAAACAAAAAAAGAACATAGTGTATATAGAGAGTTTGGTGCTTCCATGCTTGGGGCATACATTGGATGGGGGTGGGGGTTGCGGGTGGGGGTTAGGTCTTGGAACATATCCTCAGCAGATAAGGGGGTGGGGACTACTGTATGGTGAGGAGGCCAGTGACTATTCTTCACAGTGATCAGTTATTAGCTATAATATTAGAATTTCTTAAATGAGAGGGAACTGGTCTTGATATCAATCTTGGGGAAATAATGTAAGGTTTGCCATGATTTCCAGAGGTATAAGTAAGAAATGACCCAGGTCAAGATAGTTTTGCAAAATAAGCTAAATTTAGTGATGTAGAAATGTTGAGGTTTGGAGCCAATGGTCAAGAAAGAATTCTTGAGATGTCTCCAGTGCAAAAAGGTGATTTTATTAAAGCACGGGAACAGGACCCATGGGCAGAAAGAGCAACACAGAGGTTGTGACAGGTGACTGGAATGGTGACCTCACTGTAGAAAGAGGTGTCGATTTTTAAAGCTAGAAAGGGTATTTGCGTAGACAGCCCATTTCCTCAGATCTTCTAGAGTCAAAACAAAATCCCCCATTTCCTTGGCTCTTTTTTAGATCTCTGTCTTCCTTGCCCTGACATTTAAACTTTGTTCAGAGCCTGAAAGCAGCTCTGCTTTTGATCAGATGTAATAACGCCTGAGCACGGCATTGAGAGTCAGGGCCTGCGTCTGTATTACTGTTCTTATTATTTTGACTGGGTTGGAGAAGTAAGAGGAGACACTGAGTTGTGTTAAGAAGGTTCTTTTTCACCACTTACCTTTCCAGAAAAAAAAAAAAGAAAGAAATAGACTATTACATCAGAGTTAAATTTCTACATTGGATAACTGTACTATAGTTATTAAAAGAATTCCTTTGCTCTTAGAAAATATACACTAGCAGTGAAGGGGCATGATGTATTCAATTTATCCTCAAATGACTCTAAAAAAAATACATATATGGGGCAAATGGGACAAAACGTTAATAACTGGAGAATCTGAGTAAAGGCCATATGGGAGTAATTGTACTATATTTGCAACATTTCTGTAAATTTTAAAATACTTCTGAATAAAGCACTAAAACAATTTTGATGAAAAATTAATAAGATGACCCAAAGTGCTCAAAGATATTTAATTTTGAAAAAAGTAAAAAAAGAAAGACACTTCCTCTAAAGGTAGGAGTCTTGGTGTTTCTTACATTGTTATATTTCCCAGGGATTTTGTCAATAATTCTAAAAGTAGAGAAACCTTGCTTTTGTCATCTACATGGGCACCCCGGGTCCTGCTCAGACACTAGAAACATAGCCGGGCATATGATCTGAGGAGGGCCACAAAGGCCTGCTTGCTTCGGATAGCTCCCCCATAGTTATGCCCTGGCACTGCTAATTCCTCTTGATAGGTAAATGAATTTTTATCTTTTTCAAATCTTCTGCATTTGAAATTTCACTATTAGAGCCAATTATGTGAATTAGGAAAAAAGTCTAATTTTTGTCAAATTGATTATCAAAGGCCATTATTAAAAGTCACCATCACCTGAAAATGTGTGTATATAAGTGGAGGAAAATAAAAACAGCCAACACTTACAGAAGGTTGTATCCAGAGCCTTCTGTAATGGCGTCCTAGTCTAGGTCACAGACGTGGTCCAGGTGGGATGGAGGCCGCAGAGCTTGCCAAGGCAAAGCCAGGACAAGAGGTGGCTCCTCATCACTAACTGGGCCTCTTGGTCAAGGCCGTGAAGATAAAGTTCTCAGGGTGGCTTAGTCAGCTAATCGTCTGCCTTCAGCTCAGGTCATGTTCCCAGTGTCCTGGGACTGAGCCCCACATCAGGCTCCTTGCTCTTTAGGGAGTCTGCTTCTTGCTCTTCCTCTCCCTCTGCCTCTGCCCATCTCCCCCTGCTTGTGTTCTCTGTCTCAAATAAATAAATACAGCCTTAAAAAAAGAGAGAGAGAGAGAGAGAGATAAAGTTCTTGGAGTTCTAGTCTTCTCCCTGCCATTAAGAAGTCTGAGATCATTGGGCGTCTGGGTGGCTCAGTGGGTTAAAGCCTCTGCCTTCAGCTCAGGTCATGATCTCAGAGTCCTGGGATCGAGGTCCACATCGGGCTCCCTGCTCAGCAAAGGAGCTTGCTTCCTCCTCTCTCTCTGCCTGCTTCTCAGCCTGTTAGTGATCTCTCTCTCTGTGTCAAATAAATAAATAAAATCTTAAAAAAAAAAAGAAGTCTGAGATCATCAATTTTTTTCCTGGGTATGTCTTTCTTTAAAGATTGGGCCCATGCAAAAGGAGACCTGCGCCTGCCAGTGGATTGAGTTCAAGACATTTGTCCCTATCTGGAACTACAACAGCCAAAGCTGGTTCTGGGCGTGCTCCAAGGAGACAGCCTCTGCCACCTGCAGGGCCATGGTCCTGGCCCACCTCTCCAACACGGCGCAGTGAGGTGCTCTTGAGATCAAGATCAGCAAGCGCCATACCATCTCTTAAAACATGACAGGCCACTGTGTCTCTGTGCTGGCATGCCTCATCCCCACCCCCAAAAGCCTGAACATAATCTGGACCCAAGAAGCTGCTGAGAATAACTGCTATCCACAACTGCTACACCCAGACCAAAGGCTGTACTGCCACCTGGGGCAACTTTGCCAAGGCCACCTTTTATGCCATTTCTAAGATCTATAGCTATCTCACCAAGACACCTTTAGAAAGAGACCCTGTTTACCATGTCTCCCTTTCAGTTCACTAGACATTCTAGTAAAGACCCACAGCAGAGTCTCTGTGCAGAGGGTCCAGGCTCCAGCTGTTGCCACCACACAGTGTTTTTATACAAGGATATTAAAGGGAATTAATTAAGCCTATAAAAAAAATCATTGGTGAGATGTGTTAACTCTACAGAACCCTGGACCTCATCATCAAATGTTGATCAAACGCTGCTGCAGTTATTCTCACACCACATTGAGGCACACTTAAGTAGAATTTTATTATTATCATTTTTCAGAGGCTCAGCAAGACCATGCAGAAAAAGGTCTCTTATTGCCCCATACTGGCAGGTAACTTGATCAGCCAATGATCATCTGGAAAAACCAACAGTCTGAAGCTAATAAGTACCCTGGCACAGACTCCTAAATGGTGGAGGTCCTAAAGCCCCCCCCCCCCCAGGCGTCAAGTCTAGAATTTTGGCCAGCCTGCATGGAGTCCTACGCTCCCCCTGTCAACTAATATTATTCACATGCTCCTGTTTGGAATTAACTTCCTTTTTCTTTTTTTTAAACTTCCTGATATTCTGCAATCAGCTAATGAGGTCTTGATGTCTAACGCAAAATCTCTTTTTCAGGCCTTTATAACTGTCTTCGACTATTAGAACGGCCTGAATGTCCTGCCTCACCTCCTTAGAATTCCACACCGCAAACTCCTCAAGAGTTCGAAATCCTTCAGACAGTTCCTATCCCTATAATACCAAGGATTGAAATTTATGAATGTCGATAGCTCGGACTATCATTCCGTTGCAATGTAAATTATGAAGCAGTATTTGGAAAGTTGAGGAGAAAGGAGATGGCAAGGCAGGAAACCGATTACCACTTGGTTGGCGACGACTCAGGAGTGTTGCATCACGCTCCGCCCGCTCCCCAGCCGCACCCCCACGCCCGGCCCCGAGGAGGCGGGCTCCGGGAGGTCCGGGCGGTCATCAGGCTTCCGGCTCCTCAAAGGTTCGCGGGGCGGTTTGCTCCGGGACAACCCAGGGAGACCCGCCCGCGGAGAACCGGCCCGGCCGCGGTCCCGCCTCGGAATCTCCGACGGGTCGCGGACGTCGCCCCTGGCGCCCTTCGCCGCCGTCGCAGCCATGGCTGCACGCCTGTTCCGCGGCTGCCTGCGCTGGTGGGGCTGCCGGCGTGCCCTGCCCTCGCCGCCGGCCGCCAGGTGAGCGCGGGTCGGGGCCTCCAGCGGGCCTGTCCGCGCGGGCTGCGGGACGGGAC